>CM031878.1:57212489-57242969 GCA_018697195.1 Certhia americana
GCCCTGTCCTCTCTTCTCCCTTTTGCTTCTCCTCTCTCTCCTCTTCTCTTCTCATCCGGGCGTCTGGGATCTTCAGCGGCTCGCGGCAGAGCATCGCAAACATACTGCGTTCGCACCTCCCCGAGAGCTAGCGCGATAAGTCCCCCCCCCCTTTTTTTTAGAGAGCTCATCCTCCTTGACTTTCTCGCCGTACTTCCCTCCTGAGCTGCTCCTCTCCCCCTTGGAATCTCCCTCCTCCTTGCAGCCTCCCTGCATTCCACCACTCCTCCCATTTATCAGAGCAGAGTCAGTGTGAGTCTTCAAGGGGAAAAAAAATAGGTTGGAATTAAAAGAGAGATTCTCAAAGATAAATCCCCACTGAGTAATTATAAGGAGAAGGCTCTCCCAAACACCTTGCTAACTAGACATAAAAAGGCAATTCAGCGAAGGGGACCATGGCAAGTCAACTTGCAGATTTAAATACAGTCATAATGGTACAATCATGAAAAGGCAAATCTCAAGAAGTCAGACCAATCAGGCCACTGGTGAGAAAACTCAAATAATTAAAAGCATTTCACTAGGCACGGAGCAGTTGAGCGTGCGCTGTGGCTGAAATGACGATGCCCTTCTCTGTCTCCAGCTGCTCAAATAATGCTGTGCCTGCTGGACGTTTTACTCTATTCCTACGCCTACCTGCATCTGCAACCTAATGCAGACAAAAAGAGTCAGGGGCAGCTTAAACCAATAAATATGACATCTTAACCACACATGACAGAGGTGGGTGGGAGTGCTCCTAGGCTAACACAATGGCAGGCACATCAGACCTCCAGCTGATCAGGCTGGCAGTAAGGCCTTGCAGCGACTCAGCACCAGCCACACCAGGGCCTTCTATCTGGAGCTTCCTGTGAAGGGACCAACCTCTTGTCAGCAAAGTGTTTGGGGTTTGTTTTCTGTTTCTAAAGAAATAATATCGAAACACTCAGAAAAGAGATTTCATCGATTTACAAAACCAAGAGGACCTACAAAGACATCCTGTTCGCACTTTCACATGACTTGCAATCTGTGACAAACCAAGCTGCTATCCCAGATGTTAAAAATTTAGTTTCCCTACTGAAGAGTGTGTCACCTTTTCCTATGTAGTAAAAAAAATACCTAATTTTAACAATATGTGGGAATTCTCTAACCAAGATGCAGTCATAAGAATGCTTTGCCAATCGTTAAAAAGGGACACGATGCCTTTCACCCCCTGCCTCTTAAAGATACTAGAAAATACTAATGGCTACTAAAAGGACGTTCATGCTTTAATATTGGTATTTATCCTTTTGAAAGCAAATATTGTTAAACCTGCTATCCGATGTCACCAAACCACTTATAAGATCAAAGGTAGACAGTTAGCTTTGTAACAACAGCAATTGCTGTTGTTTTATAACATTTCTTTTGCGAGCGATGGTATGTCCGAACAAAGTCTGTTGCTTGGTAATCTTTAAACGTAATACTTCAGCCAAAAACTTCATGCAAAAAGATGTCGGATCTGCTAGAACATTTTGTGAAAGACTTGCGAGCTGCCTTACATAGTACTGAGCAGCTTGGTATGTAAACCACAGTAAAAGTTGGGTATGGAAGGAAACCGTTCCATTTCTTCAAAAGCTTCAGATTTATCTTTGAAAGGAAAAAAAGCGGTAACGTTCGTCGAAAAGTAGAGAGGGGGTTTTGGAATGTGACTAAAATGCTCAAACCTTTTTCTGGTTCAGAATTACAAATTTTGAGTTTTCGCTGCCAACCAAATCCCAAGTAAAAGCTAAACAATTTAAAATGGAAATATTCCCTACATTGGATAACTCAAGAAATGGGCAAATATTTTCATTTGGATAACTCACAAATGGCAAATATCATGCACCTTTCTAGTAAGCTGCAAGAACAACTACAGGAAACTTAAGTCTAAAAGAAGCGTCAATCACCTATCAGAAGAGCATCTTGGAAAAATAAAAAAAATTTTTGAAACATACCACTCAGCGCAAGCTAATACTATAAAGCCAGAAGATCACGCTCAAATGAATTTTTGTCCTTTACTCCTGCCACAGGAACCTTGCAGCGGCAGCGGGGAAAAGGACAAGATGCAAATCTTGAAAAGCAACGCTTTGCAAAAACCTGCCGCAACGCTGCGGGATCCTTCGACAAACCCTCGACCTGCAGAGAACTGACAGCTCTCAAGCGATTGTTCCCTGTCCCCCGCTTACCGTGGACAGCCGTGGCTCTCACGGAAAGGTGCCAAACAACGTGGGTGGGCTGGGACAACCGTGCCCTTTTCCCGGTGACACGGGAACAACCGCTCCGGCAGGCAGCAGCCGCGCACGTCCGCTCCCGCCGCCCATGCACAGGGAGGACCGCGCAGCTCTTTATACGGGCAGAAAGCGAGAGGCGCTGGGCGGCGACACCCCGCCGGGGGCGGGCCGTGGCCCCGCGTGCTGACCGAGTGCACCGGTGCTGCCCCGGTGCTGCCCCGGTGCTGCCCCGTGAAGCTGTCCGGCCGGGGCTGACCGCAGTAACTGCCGCACGCCCCGGGAGCGCGCCGCGCACTCCACGGGAGCGCGCCCAGTACCCGGGAGCGCGCACGCCGTCCCGGGGACAGCGCCGTCACCGGCGAAGCGCGCCGTCACGGGATGCGCGCCGTCACCGGGAACGCGCCGCCGTACGGGGCCTAGTGCCGCGCGCGGCTCCCCCCCCCCCCACTGCGGTCTCAATTCCAGGGTCCGCGCGCGGTGACGTCAGCGCCAGGGGGCGCCGCGGGCCGCGTTATCGTGGAGCGGGAGTGGCGGCCTCGCGCTGCCCAGCGCCCCGCCCCCCCGCCCCCCCCCCCCGCGCGGCCGTGAGGGGAGCGCGCGCGGCGCTGAGGGCGGGCCGGGAGCCAGCAGCGGGAATGCGGGAATGCGGGGAAAAATCCCGCGGGATAACGAGACCCGCGGCGCAGGGAGGGACCAGGCGACTACCTAGATCTAGCGTCGAGATCTGGGGCTGTTGCTCGGGTCTCTCTGGGAAGGTTGTTGTCCACTCCCAGCTTTCCGTTTTTGATCACTTAGGAGTTTGTAAAAAGATAAGACGATGAAATTTTTCGTGTTAGGCGTTTCGGGCATCTTCAGAAGTGTATGAGGACTGTGTGGTGTTGGCCTACAATAAAACACTGATGGCCACAAGCAGTCCCAGCACCTTTGTGCTTGCATAGTGAGAGGCACCTTGAGTTTGATTTCAAGGATACAGTGTCTTCCTCCCTTGAAAAGCTCTCCAGATTTGGCCAGATGACTGCTGACATCATGCAAATGCTGTCATTGTTCTGTCTGCACAGGGTGGTCGTGAGGTGTACCTGTCCCTAGGACATCCGAAAATTGCCACATACCATGTGTGTGCAGCTTCAACGTTTCACCCCCTTTTATTTATATATTTATATAAAATTCAGCAAACTAGAGCCACAGACAGGTAGGTCTATGTGGGAGAAACATTTTTCATCCAGGTCACTCCTGGCCGCTCGCTCTGTAATGACCCAAACCAGCAGCCTTGTATTTTTGCTCTCAGTGCAATAGTTTTAGGTAGGAATGAACCTTTAAAGGCCATCTAGTCCAAGCCCCTCTGCAACAAGCAGAGACATTCTCAAAAGGATGAGGCTGCTCAGATCCCTGTCCAGCCTGACCTAGAATGTTTCCAAGGATGGGACATCTACAACCTCTCTGGGTAACATCTTTTGGTGTTTTCTGCAATACCTAAGGAAGGAGCAAGTGTAATGCTTTTCTTCTTTGGGGAAGAAGATATTTTAATATCTTGGAGAACTAGTGTGTTTTCCTTTATGAAATTATGTTTGAGGCTCTTATATTGAGACTATTTTCACTGTATTTTCCATGTTAGAATAAAAGTAACACTTAAATGAGGGTCTTTTGGTGAAACATTAGGGCTACTATTGATCTATGGAATCTTTTGAAGTTCTTTCCCTCTCTCCTTGCAAGGCTGCAAAGTAAACCAGTTTATTACTGATTCACATTAAAAGTAGTTCAGTGTTTTTTATTGGGGTCTTAATCTGGTTCACCACGACTCTCTATCTCCTGCAGTACCCACCAAAAAAAAGCCCACATCCCAAACAATAACAAAAATAAACCAGTAAAATATAGGAGTCTAGATCAAGTTCCAGGAACAGTTAAAGGAGTACAGCTAAAAATGTGCTGTGTCTCTGATCTTGATACAGCCTTTTGTAATTACAAGGCCAGGGGAGGATTTAAGGAGGGCAACTTGATTGAATCGGGTCCTGAGGAGGTTGTGGGTTTGGAGATTCTTGACCCATAAAAGATGTTGACCACAGATTTGAAGCTCTTCAAAGCTTTAAAGCTCTACAAAGAGGTAGCAGTTTGAATGGGAAGGTTTGCAAGATTCATAGGACTTACCCTGAAAGTCCAAATATCAGAGTGAAGAGGAACCAGAAGTAGTAGTTAACAACATTTTTTGCTGGAAGCTGGGCTTTTATCTTCTCTTTGCGTACAGAACTGTGGAGTTCTGGTATCTTCATAGACTTCTGTGAACTACAATAATACCAGCAAAAGTATAGCAAATACTAGCAAAAATATCTGCATGCCTGTTGAATGCTGGGTTGGACAGGGCTTTGAAGAGTCTGGTCTAGTGCAAGGTTCCCTGCCCATGGCAGAGGTGTTAAAACAAAATCATCTTTAAGGTCCCACCCAGCCCAAACCCTGTTATGAGTCTGATTATATGCATATCTGGTGAGGTTTCTGGGCTCACTTTATAGAAAAACAAAATTCAACCTGTGCCCTAACACCACCCTATCAACTAGACCATGGCACTGCAGGGACGATGACTCCACCACCCACCTCCCTGAGTAGCCCATTCCAATGCCCCACCATTCCTTCTGTGAAGAAATTCTTCCTAATGTCCAGCCTAACCCCCCACCCCTCCCCACAGTGCATTTTAAGACTGCATCCTCTTGTCCTGTTGCTGTTACCTGGGAGAAGAGAATGCTTCCCCCCCACCTGGCTACACCCTCCCTTCAGGGAGTTGCAGGGAGTGACAAGGTCTCCCCTGAGCCTCCTTTTCTCCAGGCTAAACACCCCCAGCTCCCTCAGCTGCTCCTCACAGGGCTTGTACTCCAGACCCTTCACCAGCTCTGTTGCCCTTCCCTGGACACGCTGCAGCACCTCAACATCCTTCCTAAACTGAGTGGCCCAGAAATGGGCAGAGCTCTCAAGGTGCAGCCTCACCAGTGCTGAGAACAGGGGAGGATTGACTGCCCTGGTCCTGCTGGCCACACTGTTCCTGATACAAGCCAGGATGCCATTTGCCTTCTTGGCCATGTGGGCACACTGCTGGCTCTTACTCACTGTCCCTTTCTGCCTGGGCACTGTCCAGCCACTCTGTCCACAGCCTGTAGTGCTGCAGGGAGGGGATTGTGGTGGCCAAAGTGCAGGACATCACACTGGGACTTGTTAAACCTCCTGTCATTGGATTTGGCCCATCTATCCAGCCTGTCCAGGTCCCTCCAGAGCCATCCTACACTCCAGCAGATGAACACTTACTCCCAGCTTGGTGTCATCTGCAAATTTGCTGATGGACTCAATGCCCTGATCCAGATCATCAGTAAAGATTATTAAACAGGACTAGGCCCAACACTAATTCCTGGGACATGACCAGTGACTCGCCACCAACTAGATGTGGCACCATTCACCACCACTCTCTTAACCCACAGAAGAGTGCACCTTCTGAGTCAGCTGTGTATCCAAGATTATTAAAACTGCTTTCATTTCAGTTCACAATTTAAGCAAAAACATCATCTACTTATGTGGGGTAAGTGAAGATACGTTTGAAACAGATGCAGTAGAAATGAGTTTCATAAAATATCTTCAAAAACTCAGGCTTTACCCACGTCTGGTAAACAGAGCTGTATTTCAAAAAGTATTGAGGAAAGAATGTGGTTTGTGAAATAAAAGGCAAAAGTCACCATATGATTAAAACTGTCTTGGACTGCATTTAATGACTGTCAATGACTCTAGTCTGTAGAAGGCTACAGACCTAGCAAAAAGTGATGAGTGAATTCAACATTTGTTACATTGTCCTTCATAGACATAAATGGCCTCTGAGACTGTAAAGAAAATGTAGGGAATATGACAATGCTTAAACTGCACAACCCATCCTTTTTTGTATTCTTTCCAAATAGGATGGACTAAACCAACTTACATTTAGTTGTCATGAATCCCCTTGGAATGACCAGCTACTCCATACTAAGCAGATATGAATATAAAGTATGATAGCCTGGTTTTGGCTGGGATACAGTTAATTTTCATCTCAGCTGCTACAGTGCTCTTTTGCTGGTAGTATGAGAATAATGTGAAAGATGCACTGATATTTCAGTAATTGCTCAGTAGTGCTTACCTTACATCCAGGACTTTGCAGTTTCTCATGCCAGCAAGGAGGTGCACAAGAAGTCATGAGGGGCCATGGCCAGGACATACTTTTCTTGTAGGAGCTAGACATCTCTCATTTGTTTGTCTGGACTTCTTCCCTAAAGGAGTCCTTTCTGTTACCTTGCCTTTGGGTTTCCCCCCCCAAAATATAAGTAATAAAACAAACTTATTCCTTTCCCATGAAATAATTAAGAAACTGGATTTGAAAGACACGGTGTTTCAAAGAGAAAAACTGTCAACTGCCAGTCATATGAAATAATGGCAACACTGCACTGGAAACAGCACAGAGAGCAAAAAAAACCAAATCCAGAAACAAGCATCAGATTTTCAAGAAAACCACTAAAGCAATAATACTTTGGAAGGAAGGGTCCCAGGATGCACTGAGAATGTGAGATAAGCAAGTCAGCCAACTGATGAAGTTACCAAATGACCTGGGCAAGTGGCTCTGCCAGTGTTTGCATGGAAATGAGAAACGCTGTTCTAACTGAGGGGTGCAATCTGTGTGACAGAGTTTTAGTGCTGTCAGTATGAAAATATTTTTTTAATTTAGAGGAGAAAATCGTAACTCAAACCATATAAAAAACTGGAGAAGTTACTTTAAGACTTCATCATATTTAAAGAGAAGCACAACAAGGGGCACAGGTATTTGTCAATGACAAGTGATCATGGTTTGAAGACAGGAGTTAGGATAACAAATACTGTTGTAACAAGGATTATTTCAAATGCCTGAAAAAAGTCATCAACTCAAAAAACTGAATAGAAACAATGAATGAAAATGAAAATATTATGAATGAAACCATTTTAAACCCCAAAATGTGAGCTTCTGATGTTTAATACTGTAACTTAGTGAAAACAGCTCATAAGCTCATAAGGTCATAAATATATGTACGATAAGTAGAAAAACATGGAACTTGGTAATCGATACCAAGAAAACTAGGAATTATGTCAAACTTATGTGAGGTAAGAGTCAAAGCATAAAAGGAAAAAAGCTACAATAGACACTATTTTTTTATTCACATTCTGCAATGCACTTTATGATGTTTTTTGTTTTCCTAGATCTTGTTTCAATTGATTTTATTTATATTATTTGTCTTTTTAAAAACTGCCTGAAGAATCAGCATGAAGATGCTGAAACAGAAAGCAAGATAGGATGAGAAATTTGGAATGCAGAATATTCTTCATCTTTTTTTTTTTTTTAATCTTTTTTTTCTTATACCACCTGCTCACAATTAAAACTTTATCTACTCCAGATGACACAGTAAAGGTGGGCAGGATTTTAGAAGCAACTGATAGAAGATTGTGGCAAGTAGGATGTCTGATTTTAATAGCTATCCTTCAATGCAACTTTCATGATCAGTTGTTAGGGCCTCCTGTAGTGCTCAGTGCTCATAGAACACCACAGTCCTTTCTGCAGAAATCCCAAGGTTTCTGCTTTCAGTACCTGGCACTGTGAGTTACTAACACTGTTAGTTCTCAGTAACAGTCTCAGTACTGCTGGTTAAGGGCACGCTAATCCTGGCAAACAGTTCACAACAGGGCTGAGCGTACTGAGTCAGATCACTTTTCATTTGCACAGGCTGGATTTACTTTTGCAATAAATGTGGTCTGTTTATTCCACTTGAGCTTTGCTCTGCATCCTGAAATTGAAGGATGTGATCCAGTTTAAGAATAATTTTCTTTGACAAAAGGATTCAAAGGGTATAAGACTGGAGAAGAAATACTGAAAACTGTATTGTCATTTTGCAGTATCCTATGGACCATCCCATATCACCTACTTTATGAATATCGAAGATACTATTTAATGCTGAGCAATGTTTTTGCACAATATGAAGCAACTTAATCCCAGCTCATGTCAAACCCCAATCTGGAAAACAAATCAATATTTTTTAGTCTTAAATTTGTTTGGTTTGGTTAATGACAGTTCCTTCTTCCAGAGATTTTAAATAAATGAATAAATAAAATTAGTCTTGTCAAAATCCCTTCTGAATCAAAGCACAAGAGAAAAGAGAGCGTGAGAAAAAAAAAATTCCTAAGAATTGCCCTTGCAGTTCCTTTTCATTTGCTCTTTTGGCTTGACATCAATGGAATAGGCTTTTTGTGGACAGTTTATAGTACATAGAAACAGAAAATGTATTTCATGAAAAATAAAAATGTGTGAATTTTCCTGACAAAGATAATGTTTTATCTTTTACAAAATACTTTTCACAATAGTTGAACTAGAAACTTTAGAAAAAAACAGTGAAATACTGAAAACTCATTAAAAAACATCACTGTTGTTGAGTGCTCTGCAGGGCTGGAAAACCTCTCTTTTGGCTTAAAAGATTTCTTAATTCAAAATTCTTATTTAACTTGTTGTTTACACCCTGAATCTGTTTCTTACATTCTATTCCTGGATAATTTATTTTGGTTCCTGCTATTGTGCCAGAAGTATGATCTATAAATATTCTTAAATTCATCTTCAGCAGTTTTTGGTGATAGTTGAACATACATAAATCTGTTGTGACATTCACTCTTATGGTTCATTATATGTTCTCAAGAGTTTTTACAGTCTTTTATGTCTTTGTTTTTCACTTACTGCTTTTGCACTTGTTGTAAAGATTAAATATATATGATATATATATATCAAGTTACCATCATAATTCTTCAGTCCTGTATATAGTTGTTAAAAAAAATGCCAGACTGATATGAAAAGTTTTGGTGGAATGAAACAAAAATTGAAAGCAACACTCATGACAGAACTTTATGGCCTGTGTTCTGCTGTTTACTCTGTAGATATATTGGTTTATGATGCAAACCTTGCAAAGTTATTTCAGTGCTCTTACATGTGCAAACAATTTAATTGTACTTTGAATTTTGAAATATTTGATCTCAATATAACATTTCATGATTTATTTTTGCAAGAATGTACTCAGCATACCTATAATTTTACCATTCTAAACTATCAATCCCTCAACTCCACAAATGATTTTTGAATAAATTATGCATTTTAGAGCAGACGATTGCTTCAGGGTATATACACAGAACTTTTAAAAAAAATTGTACAACTGCCATCTAAACATTTGTGTACACAGGAAATGGAAAAGCAAATGCATGTGCCTTTTCTGTTACATAGTAAAGGACACCTTTTGATGGAGGTGCACCTTACAGTGGAGTTATCTGTGTGCTGATACCAAAGCCTGGTGGAGGTACAGTCAGTAATTATACAGACCCTGCACAGCTCTTGGAAAGAAAGAACAGACTGCCATGTTCTGGTTAAAGGAGGCCGGATGACTAACATTGCACATTTGCACTGCATTAATGGAACAACCTCTCACAGTTTCTTCATTCATAAAGTGAAAAGGCATGTGTGAAATTTGGGAGCCTTAACTGAAATTTATTGGTTTTTGAAGAGACCTAACCCATTTGCCTCTGAAAAAAAGAAGTCTTCACAGCATTTGTTTGGCCATCAATATCCTGCAGTTAATCCATACCTGCAGGTAGGATTCCTGCCAACAGAAATTCCCAAAGCCACAGCTGACTTTCCATAGAAAGTTATCTGTCTGGTAGTCATATACCAGAACAAAAAACACCTGCCATTTTAAACTTTTATTTCCCCAATGTTTGTCCATTATGTAGAGGAAATGCATAATCTTAATCTACATAATAATATCCATTTAAGACATTAACTATATGGTATATATATGTATTTATACATACACAAAGTGTTCCTGACCATTACCAAACAACTCTTTAAAAATGAAATTTCTGAATTTTACAGACAGGTGAAAATCCAAGTGAAAACAACTACTACTTTCTTGAATTATAACCTTGCAGGTGGTTGGTCTCAATTTTACATTTATTGAGTTCTTGGTTCTCAAAGACCCTGTATCAGCTTTGAGAAGGCATAGGCTTTACTGATTAGTATTTAGATATTTGTAGGTTGTGAAAACACAGGTGCTATGGGTTTCCAAGGGTAAATTTAAAGTTTGAGGAAATTAAAGAAAACAAAACCTGAGGCAAAATACATTCGTTTAAGTGAAAAACATAACTCACTAGCAGCACAGCTCTCACAATCCCAGATGACAAAGATAGCTTAGAACAATTCAAGAACATAGATTCATGTGGAACATTAGAAGCAGCAGTATTCAAATCCTAAATCTGAAATTATTACCCATGAAGCACCCACACAGCTTTAGGTCTGAACAGCAATCAAGAAGATGACATATTTGCCCATGTATAACTGAGTGGCAGCAGTACTCACATTGTAAATTACAGCAATATTAATAAGCCAGTAAATTTTTCAAGGATGCCAGAAAGATAGTATTGAGGTGGGAAAAAAACAGAGTCAAGCCTATCCATGAAGAACTATGATGTGACCTTATTTCTTCATGGAAACCAAATATTGAAACATTATTATTGACTTTTTACCTCCAAAACACAGATTATAGGACAAAATGATAAAATTGTGGGATATTAGGCCATCACTAGTTTTTCTTAATTACTTGTATAATCATATTCCATTCTCTAGTGTCTAGGGACAGAATATAGATAACCATGCCATTAACAAGTATTGTAAAGAACATTCATGGGTGTATTGCTAATGACTCATCAGGTATTTTCAAATAGTTGAGTGCTTGTCAATGTTTGTATTTACTGGGAGAGATGAAAAGATACTATTTTTCTAAGAGGTTGCCCTAAAGGAGGAAGAAGTTGTATGCTGTTGCAGCAAACCTTCATGACCCCTGAAGTGTGAAACCTATGTTTGGCATGGCAGACATGGTATTCTGTTTGACATAGTAACTGGAAAAAAACCAAACCTGTTGAATATGATCATGGTTGTGTGGTTCTTTGCCTTATTTCCAGCTAGAGTATGGATGGAGTATGGATGTAACTCAGGGCACTGACGCTACTGTCAGTTGGAGCTTGGATCAATTTACTGCAGAAACTCTGTAATAATGGTGGAGGCACCAGCCCTGGAGGTACTGAAGAGATGTGTAGATGTGGCCAGGCAGTGGTGGGTTAATGGTTAGACTTGATGATGGGAAAGACATAACTGTCCTACTGTTATCCAGCAGGTTACTGCTGAATTAATGCATCAGGGAGAAAAGATGGTGAATGGGACACAAAGGTCTTGTTTAGTTCTCTTTTTTTGTGTGTTTTTGTTTGTTTATTTGTTTGATTTTGTTTGTTTGCTTTTTTTCCAGTGTGACTGTTTAAAGATTACAAGGTGTGTGAATGTGAAGGACAACAGCCCAACAACTCTAGGTATGGACATTCACTTGTAAGAGTAAGTGAGAGGGTTTATTCTGGATTAGATTATTTCACTTGCAGAATGTATTTTATTCCAAATAAGAGTTTCCCAGAAGAGGAGGTTTTTCAGGGAAAGTATTTCCATCAGTTTTACCCCATAGGCAGAAAAGTAAAATGAGAATTTTAACATAAAAGCACTTTCTTATTTAGGAGATATTACATTGTGTCTTCTAAGAGATACTTGCAACCTACTAACAGCTAAAGTTGTCATGGATGTAAAGGTGTTCATTCAGTGGTAAAATTTGTACCAGCCATGATTTCAGTGACTTCTTGTCAGCTTAGGGATAGTTCTCAATTAAATTTAGAGATACAGTCTTAATTCAGAAGATCACTTTATTCATTAGTATTTGGTAATTGCCAGTTCTTCCTGAGACAGTTAAAGAATCACTTTCTTCCGGTAAAAAAAAAAAAAAAAAAGGAAAAAAAAGTATTTGGATTTATTTTTACTTCTTTGCATGAGTCCTTAGATTTTACTGTTTTTCTGTCAGCACCATATCGCTTCACTTGCTGCAATAATTGGTAACTGTCTATTCTCAAATGATGCTGCTAAAGAGGAATAATCTGGTTCCTCCATCATTTTACTGATGGGTATTACAAGGCCTTTAGCCCCACCTGCTCAAGATCTTGCATGTTTTTCTTGTACTGCCTTCCTGGCAATGTCAGTTAGTTTAGTCTGCATTTCAGGTGCTGGAGTCCAAAGGTAGAGGATAAAGCAAGCTCACCTTTACACATTACACCTAGAATAGTTTTAAAGATTCTGCTTCCATTCATAACACTCTTTACAATACGAAAAATTACTACAGAAAAGTGGCTTTCCTCCAACAAAAACCTCCTCAAATCTATCTAATCACTTAGAAATCTCTGTTGCCATCAAGTTATTCTCTTGTTTCCTGTCTAATTGAGCAATGGATCTAATTCCTCTGTCTTTCAACTGCTGCATTGGGAGTGTAAGTAGTGTTTGTCAGGAGAAATGATTGTACATATTTTTAGGAAGCTCCATATAATAATATTATATCAGCATTTAATTGATGTTTTGCTGTACATAAGACTCATTAGTAGTTTGGGAAGACCTCCCAGCTGAGAGGGAAATGGAATATTTCTACCAGCAGAAGCTAATTGGAAGAAGCAGCCTCATGCCTACCATGCACTGCTGTGATGGTGTAGAGGTGAATTAGAGAACATCCATTTGCCATTGTGCACATTTCCTGAGCAAATAGCACAGATACACATCAAATTCTCTCTCCTAGAATAAAGCATGGCCTATGGGAGTCTGTCAGGACAACAGTTGCTAGAAAACAGGGCTGTGTCTAAATGTTAATCTTTTCCCAAAATATCTCTCTTTCTCCTCTCTTTTTGAGTTTCATTATTATTAACGCAATTTCAATTTTGCCCTGCTTCTAATTTTATTAATTACCTTTCAAAAGATGAATGATGTTAAGATTTGGAGCATTCTGAAGGGGACATTAAACAAACCTAATTAGAGATACTCCATGCCATGAAGTCTCCCACTGAAGCCTGTTTTGTAAAAGAAGCTAAGTATATTAAATTGTTAAATGATAGTTAGGTGTGAGCATTAATGATAATGTATAGGTAACCTAGTTTGTGCTACCTGATCTAATTAATTTCTATAAATACAGTAACTTTCTTTTGAGCTAATTCAGTTGAGCCAGTGAGGCCAGCTCTTGCCCACACAGAAAGGTTTGTTGTACACAACAGACTTCAGCTCTTATTTTTGTCCAGCTTTTCAGGAGGAATTAACAGAATCAGATTGCAATGGTCAGGGAACTTTGGGCCTACACTGTAGCCAACAAATCTGACTCCTGTTGCTTTCATTTATTTAGGCTGTATACATACAGGTGAGACATTCCTGGATCAATAAGTAGTGTCAAAGAGCCAGGACATTGCATCATTCTTAAAAATTAGTTTAATCTTAAATCACTTTTAGAATCAGCAGAACTTTTTAAATACAGAACGATTGTTTTATGAAGAAAAGCCAAGGACAGCAGAAGTCTTACAGTTAAAACAATATTCTTAATTTTACACACAATCATCTGTGGAGTATGTGTACACAATGGAAAAATGATCAGCTCTTTCAATTTTCAATTAAGTGTTTAAGTTTAAAGCAAGCAGTCTTGATAAATTAATGCCATATTACTTAGCAATCCTAGTTGTACAATTCTTACTATTACTGTAATTTTATTGAACAAATATAGAAGTTGTTGAAGTGTGTATTCAGCATTAAGTAATATTGCCAAGGTGATGTCTGTTTTTACCCAAAAGGTTACTTGGAATGGTTACATTGCCAGCAAGACCAAGCACTGATATTTCTTGGTAAAGATTGTGGGTCAAGTACAATTTGAAATACACATTTGCTTGTACTCAGACCCTAAAAGATGCATGTATAGGTTTGGATAGGAAATCCAAATAAAATACTGTGCAAAGGTTCAGCTTTTATGTTGTTATGTTCTTATGCACGTTAGTCATTGGCCAGTCATAAGTGGGATTCCCCAAGGCTTAGTATTGGAGGCAATCCTGTTTAATATCTTTACCAATTATTTGGACCAGGGACTAAAGGACATCCTCAGTCAGTTTGCAGATGGCATCAAATTCAGTAGGAGAGTTGACCTGTTGGAGAAGTGGAAGGCTTTAAAAGGATCTGGACAAGCTGGATCAGTGGGCTGAGGCCAGTGGAATGAGGATCAACATCCTGTACTTGGGTCACAACAACCTAAATCAATGGCGCAGGTGTGCGGCAGAGTTACTGGAAAGCAGCACAGCAGAAAAGTTGCTGGCCACAAGCAGCTGAACATCAGCCAGAGTGTGCTCAGGTAGCCGAGAAGGCCACTGGTATCTTGGCCTTTATCAGAAATAGTGTGGCCAACAGGACCAGGGAAGTGACTGTACGAATATTCCCACTTAAGTGAAAGTGAGGGGTCTTAACTCTTGATTAGTTTATTCACTTACAAAGTTTATCCTCTTCAGAGTAGGTAATTCCCAGAAGGGGAGCATTTTCACAAGTATTTCCATCACTTTCACCATATAGGCACTTTATGAGGCTACACAAGAAGTTAATTATGTACTAGCTTTTGATAAAATAGGAGAGAATATTCTGAACTGCAGTTTCCATGTACATTAACACATTATTTGTATGGCTTGGAATGTGTGTGCCTCATTTGTCAGAATACCAAACCTGCCACCATGGAAGATCCCTGTAGACATCTTTTAAACCTGAAGTCCACTACTAATCTTCAAAGGTGAAATACAAAGCAAAGGTAAATGGTTTTTACACTTCATCACTTCCTTTATGATCTGAAATTACTACACTGGCAGCAGCAGAGGAAAATGTCTACTTTATTCTTTAATTAATATTTTGAGCATTTTTTAAGCTCCAGTGCCTCAGAGCCCTTTTGTGTTGCAGTGTTGTAACAAGATCTTTGGAGATTTGTAAGATGCAATTGTCCACGTTTTCATTTTAAATGGGCTGATGCTTTATATGAAAAGAAAAAAGAGCAATTAAGAGGAGAAAAACCTGTATTTCAGATAAGGCCCTAAATCAGCATTAGTAATATGGTTACCCATGATGATGCTGAAGCCTTTAGGGAAAAAAGCACGCCTTCATCCTATTGAAGTGGTCTAAGTTACGTCCATAATAGCATCTGTGTGAAAATGTGCTGGGAACACAAATGACTGCTCAGAGTTATTGCACCCTTAGCAAGATCTTGCCAGGGTCCTTCATCAGGCAGAAAAAATAGTTCCTTTTGACTTCTAATGAAAGAAACTTACAGAAAAAAATATGGATTGTTTCTGTAGAGCTAAAGAGATACTCACATACTCATATAACATATTTTATACATACTTCCATATAAAAAATGTTGATAGTTTTATGCAGTGTAAGAAAAATATTTAGTATCCAGAAAAATATTTAATATTCAGAAAATTTTGAATATCACACCACGATTACTTTGAATGTGAAATTTTGCTGTATTTATTAAAAAAATAAATGTATTATTTTCTCAGTTGCTGTTAAGATAATCCTCTGACACTGCCTGCAAATAATTCTTTTAAATAAAAAGATGCTTCTCAAAACTTCTAAAATTTCTCCATAATGTGTTTTTTAAGCCACAAAATACACTGGATATTAAGTAAGTATTTGTGAGGGCATTAATGCTGATGCATTTTTGATTAGGAATAGTGGCTAAGCATACTCATGCTGGAGCAACTCAAAAAGGAGTAGATGTATGGTCTATACCTGTCCCCTTTAATGTATTTTGGGTGATATAAAATAATATAAGCACCAAAGGAAAGAAAAGGTGCCTAAGTGACATTAACTGGGGGCAGGCTGACTCCAACTCCAAAGTGGTGGATGGAATTTGCCTAGCCTGTGTCTAAAACTGCATTATTTTCAGAGTGAGTTTTATATTTTTGAAACAATTCTTAGTTTGTCACTCAGGTTTATGCCTCTGCAGTACTGAGATACAACCTCCTTGTTTTGTGACACTGACATTTTCCTGTACTGTTCATCACCTTATGCATGTGTGAACAATTGCTTCCTGGGTGGGGTGACCAGACAATAACAGGGGAACACTTTTTAGTTTAGAAATCCTACTCCTACATATTTCTGAGCTTTCTAGTCCTGTGAGTTAACATTAAGTTAAGCTTGTTGAATCCAGAAGAAAGGTGCTACCCAAAATCTGTCAAAGTAATTGTTCTTCTTTATCCTCTGAGATAGTTGTCCTTTGTGTCAAATAAACATTTTTTAAGTGTTTCACCATAATGTCCTCCTCATCTTCAAGATCTGCATCTTCTTTCATTTCCCACCTGAAAGAAAAAGCATTTTATTAATGTGTTTTAAACTAGTCTTTAGAACAAGTAAAAAAATACAGAACTTGTTTTTATCAATTCATTGTCCTCCCCAGCTGTGATTACACCAATTGAAATTACTGAATCACACAAAATACAACCCCCAAAACCCTTGCCACACAGAACTTGGCATGGGCATGAGGCAATTGACACAAATTGTCAAAGCTACTACACAATCTTACTTATATTTACTGCAACAGTACTTTTTTTTTCCCTTTTATGTGTCACACACACATTGGTAGAGGTGGAAACCTTGTAAAACTTGCAGAGAAAAAAGTGGAGGAGCTAACACACATTTTGGAAGTTAAGCAGATGCTCCCAATACCCTCTAAGTTTGCAGTGAAATGTCACCACATGAAGTCCAACCCAAATATTTAATGTGAGTTGTCATAATTCTCTAGAAGTGAGAGTACTATTTTACAAAATACTACAAAACTGACTGGATCTTTGTTTCTTTAACCATCAAGTATAACGAACTAACCAGAAATAAATGACATCAGATTCTTCCTTCCCCATGTGAATACAGATTTCTAGTTTAGGATTAAGAGCTAATGCCACTAAAACTGCAAAAGTGAAGGAATGTGAAGATGATTTTTTTTTTTCAGTAGTAGTCAAATGTGGACTCTTAAAATTCAAGCAGTATTCTTTTAAGGAAATCAGGACAATAAATGCAGCAATAGTGTCGATATGAAGTCAGGTAAACTTCGTATTACTCCAATTATGCCTACACAATGGTCACTTGTGTGGCTCTACCTCTTTTACAAGTTCTGTGGATATTTAAGAATGTGATATCCCTTTAATATTAATCTCATTCTGTTCTAAGTAGATAATAAAGTGTAGGTTCCTAGTTCAGAACACCTGAAGACAAAAGGTAAAACACCAACACTAAAACTAGAAATCACATTTTCAAGTATTAAAACTAATATGTTATAAATGAGCCATAGAATGATGCAAATAAGTAGGAGATGTAAAAAATCAGCCTAACAAGGACTGCTTTTAGTAAACTGTCAGGAGCAATACTTTTATCTTGCCCTCACACTTCTCAGGTCCTCATTCATGCTGCAAAAATCAGAAGCCATATACAAGTTTAGATTGGTGAATAAATCAAATATAATACAGAATGGTGGTTCGACTATATTTCTTTCCTTATATTCCAAGAAGAGAACAGTCACTATTGGCAATAGAGTACAGTGTTTCTATTTATTGTTTAGCGTATCTATAATTATCTATTTATTTATTGTATCTATTTAAAAGCTTACTAAAACCAGAAGGAGAACAAGTGCTTTGTAGTAAAATCTCATTGTTAAAAAACAATTAGGAAAAATATGGTCAATAAGCATGTATAAATTAGCATATATCCTTCACACTTTTACCTTAAAAACTGAATCTGACAACCCATATTACTGCCTGAAGGAGTATCAAGAACAAGCAAAGCATACTGTGAATAAAATTATAAGCACTGAATGCCTATGATCGAGGTTTTGCAATAATTAACTCCACTCATATGTTACTGCTATCATACTTAAGTTAAGTGTATATTAGCATTTGGTACGATTAATTGCTATTTCTGTCTGCTTCACTCTCAGGTTTATGATATAAAATCTGGCTGTATGAACCTTCACTTTTGCAAGCATCCCCAGTGAGTGGTGTTTAACAGGATGACTGGTTTCCCCTTTTCATTTTGATAATGTACCTTCTTTTCAAACCTATGAAAAAGTTGAGCAAGCTTTAATTTGAATTTATGGTCCTCAGCGTTATTCAGAAACACTACAACACGAGCTGAACTAATTAATTTTAATTAATTTGATTTGTTGCATATTTTTAACTAGAGAAGCTGTTTGCTTAGAAGGACTGTCGCAGTTACAGAGATTTGAGGTAGTGTAGCATTAGGGGTGACCCAAAAATCATTTATTCCACATCTTCTCTGCATCAATCCGTGTAAGGTATTTTACTATCTCTTTAAGACCCAGAGGTGGAAGCAGAACCTCCGTGTTTTAACCCGGTTCACGGAAAGGGGAGGGGTGCTGGGAACTGACACGTGGAGCTCTCTGTTTTGTTCTTTACAGACTCTGGAGAACCTCCGAGAGCGGGGCTCTCTGACAGGCTGCTAGCCGCGGCTTCCCAGGAACTGATGAAAAAAAAAAAGACAGACAGCGACCCTTGCCACGGTTGCCGTAGCAACCACCGCTCTTGGAGCCCGGGGAGATGTTTCTCTGGACTTTCCGCCGCTGCTGCTCCGGACAGCCTCCTGTCGCCAAGGGTCGGAGCAGCTCCACGAGTTCCCAGCTGCTGAGGGGGTTGGCCCTACATATGCTGAGAAGTTTCTTCCACCGTTTCAGCAGCATTGACCCCTCTAGGAGAATTGTATGTTTTCTAGGTTTTGTTTTTTCCCCTCTCCCTCTGTTGCTCGGGGAAGGAAGTAGTTTTGGAACCACGGATGCTTATTTGGTGTGTTGTTGCCTTTTTCCATTCTTGGCCACATGGCCCACAGAGTGGAATCTACACCATTTTGTCTGTGTTCCCCGGGACAATCTGGGGGACCTTCTCGGCATTTGTGGGTGAGGGTTTAAACGTCTGCCTCTGTACTTCTTGGTCATTGCTGTTTTCTTTCAGTAAACTGTTTTTTTCTTTTTCACTTACATCTCTTCACATTTGTGTCTCCACATTGGTAGAGGAGATAGGTTGAAAACAAAGGGGAGCGAAGTTATTGCAGAGTCTCTGCCCTGTAAAATTGCTTTAAATTAAGACATATATGGTGCCCAGCTAGAAGGGTGTCAAGAGAGAAAGTGAAAAAATAACATATTTGACCAAAACATTTCTATTCTGGGTACAGAACTCCTTGGTCATCAAATTGCTTGGTCTGGTCATGGCATTGTGGCACCTAGCCTTGTATATGTGTCCAAATTCATGAAACCATCTGCCCATGATAGTGGTCTTCTTCAGATCAGGGAGAGGAACCAAGATACAGTTGATACCAGTTTATGGAATGATAACATCAAAAGCAGTGAGGATCATTTGGTAAATATATTCATTGTTGTCTGCTGTCCTGATCTGGGCTGCTATGTCTAGGGGTTTATTAACAATCGCACACAGCCTGTGGGAAGGAGATGATTTTTGCTTTTGCCTTTCACCTCCATCTCCCCTTCAGGTGTGACCCCTCACTTCTTAAGAAAGCTGAATTCCCTTTGAATGCTAAGGACACCATATTCTTTTTGCTACTCTGTCTGGTTCTACTCTGACTCCTCTGTACAGTCTACAACACATCCGGAGTTAGGATGGAGATTTCTAGGGAGGTGTCTTGAAGTGACTTATGATGATAGTCTATTTCATGTTCCTCTGCTTTATGCCCAAAAATGGTTGATGTATCTTTAAAGCCTGGGACTGGTAGCATATGACTGGGGAGGGGGAGCTTTGGGCTTTTAGTGGGCATTTTTGAAGCCTCACTGCCCAGGTGTTCCCTGGCACTGTGCAGTTTGGTTCTGCTTGTCTAGCTTGGCTTTGATGGCCCAGGCAAAAAGCTTTACCCCTCTCTGGCTTGGAGCAGTTGCAGCAGCAATCTTTCATCTGCCTTGAAGTGAACTGAACAGCTGCTGGTCTGCAGGAATGGGACGGGCTGGAGTGGGGCCATCCCAACATGGCACCCCAGAAAGAATTGAGTAAGACAATGGGCATAAAAAAAGAACCTCATTTTAAAAAGAACCTCATGGACACCTGAGCTAGAGAACATGGTATTCAGTGGGTATCGCATTCCTTATCACCCATGAGCCGCTGGGAAAATCAAACAGTACAATAGATTGTTAAAAAACACACTGAAGGCAATGGGAACCTTCAAACATTGGGATCTGTGTTTACCAAAGACCACTGGTTAGTTGTTAACCACTAGTTAACACTAGTGGCTCCACTAACCAAGCTAGCCCTGCCCAGTCAGAATCCCTGCATATAGCAGATGAAGTCCCCATGGTGCATATGGCACATGTTTGGATTAGTCCCACCTCAAGCACAGGCAAACCCACCCATGGGATTATTTTTTGCTCAAGGACCTGGTTACACTTGGTAGCTAATACAGAGGGATGGGGAACATTGTGTACCTCAAGGGGACCTGATCTGGCGAGAACCATCCATAATGTTGAATTTCATATGCAATACTGGTTGTCAAATGACACTGCCACATACGTGATAAAATATCCTCAGCAATGAATACAGGCTGCTCAAGTTGCACCAGTAATGGACTAAAATAAACTCAACAAACATCTTGGGAGAACAGTAAGTGACCAGTTAAATAATGCCTGTATCAATATAGTTATTTGTTTGTGTGTGTGGCTACAGCTGAAAGGTATGAACATCTGGACATCATGTGCATGATACAGAATAAGGGGTGGATAATGTTCTGGGTACAGAGCTAGAGTTTTCAGGGCTGTTTATTATAATGCCATTCACATCAGCCATAGGGGTGCTTTCAGCAGAGATAATGCCATGGCTGGAACAGGAAGGGGTCCATTTTGGTCTGTCTCACCAAAGTGAAGCAATCAGCACACCCGGCACTGCATGACCTGTGAGTCTCTTCCCACTTCCAAGCCCTCCAGGACATTACTGCAGAACAACTGGGCTGAGAAGAGGCAGAGGGACCACTCCCAAGTTCATGGTTCAAAAATGATAGCTCCCAAAGTGACAGATAACCGAACTGCAGCCAAGAATGTCTGGGCCAGGACTGCAGGTTTTGGTGCCCAGAGGGACTATTTCCCTCTCCCCCAATGGGGCAGCAACCTGAGGCAGTGGCACTGACACCAGCTGAGTCTGGCTGAGCCGGAAGGCAGTCCAGCAGGTGGCAGGGAGAGGCAGAAAGTGCTAGGAGTGACATCCCAGACACGCACCCCTGCTGTCACACAGAGGGGAACAGGAAAACTGGCACTGCAGGCCTGGACCTGCCACAGACAACGCCAGCACATCCCATCTGCCATCAGAATCACACCATGACCCCCTGCATTCCCATTTTTTTTTTCCTTCCATAAGGGAAGGTTTAGCCAGAAGAGCCTCTCTACCATCTTGTCTTTGTCCTTTGGGGCACATGTGCTGCCTGGGTGGCAGCCGTCTTGTTTTCTTTGTTCCCAGAGGAACCAGTTGACTCAGCATCTATGTCAAGGTATTGAAAAATCAAGTGATGTTTGTTGTTTTCCTTGTTGTTGCTGTTTTCTTTTAGTATTTTTTTCCCACTTAAATCTTTTTGCATTTGTCTCTCCTTATTGGTAGACATGGAGAAGGGAGGTAACATTTCAGAGTTTCTGCATCATAAAATTGTCTTAGACTAAGACAAGGACAATAACTGAAAATGCTAAATGAAATACACTCAAAGCAGTTATTGCTGGATGTACAATACAGAAATCTAGCAGTCTTTGCTAATGGAAGTTTAATAATAAATCAGCAGATTCCTTTTACAGATAGTGATTTTATACTTGTCAGCACATTTGATTGAACTTAAACAATAGATTGGTAAAAAATCTTCACTATCATCCACTTTGGACATTCTTTAGTGTTCACTTTATAAGAAATTATTCTAATACATTTGCATTTTATCTAAAAGTAATCTATTTTTAAGGCATTTAAGCAGATCCTTTGAGGATAAGAAGGTCTTCTGTGTATTCACTTAACAGTATCCATGAATTAAAGGTCTAAGAAATGAGCTTGACCAACATCTGGTCCCTTATTAATTGAGAAATATTTCCAGTTTTATGCTTTATGTCTGGGGACAATATATTTTTTTTAAAAGACTACTGGACTGTAAGGGAGAAGTCTGTAACACCTTTATTATTCTAAATGGGATGAGAAATCAGCTGTTTGTGTTTAAGTGGAAAAAAGTCTATGTTTACTAGTAAAAATTTTGTCCAAAATAGATTTTTTACTAGCATATCAAAATTATGTGACAATTGTTCTGACAAAAGTAATTGATACAAATCCAACTAGCCAGTTAAAGTAATGTGAATGTGAATAAAATTACCATCAGGAATTACTTTCAAAATGCAAGATTAATCAATTGAACAGCCAACTCGCATACTTCTGTTGACTAAAATCATTAGTAACACAGCTCTTGGAAAAAAAATTCAAATTCAGAGGTGGCATATGTTTTATTTTAGTATGGAATATCTTGGAACATTAAATAAAATCAGCATTTTAAGAGGATATTGGAATTACTTGAACAAACCCCTTTTATCACCACCTACATTTTGCTTAGAGTTCGTTTAACCATAAAAAGATTAATTCAAGTGTCCAGAAAGCCCAAATTTTAGTATGTTATTAATTTTTAAAAGAAAGCATATGTTTAGAATAAAATGCCATCACCTTTGTAATCTTTAGGGTAACACCAAAAATTTTCAAGCCAATAATAACTTGTGAATATAGATAATTAAAATTTTTAAATATATTTTCAAAATATGCTGAAATATCAAATCCTGTAGATGACATATTGTGTGAACCTGACATGAATCACTTAAACACTTTCCTATATATACTATTCCTTTCTGTTTGCATGTGGCTAATAAAGGAGGAAAAAAAAGTAGTATATTTTTCAGATAGATACAGCAAAACACATCAATACAGATAAATATAGGAATCATTGAAGTTTTCTTCTGGTCAGCTTACACCTTAGATCACAAGGACAGAATGACTAGCACTGGGAGGGCTTCTGTTTCTCCTCATAAATAAGCAAGAGACAAAGTCTTGGCTTGCATCTTGGCTTGCACATCTACAATCTAACAAAGTGCAAGGGGGAAGTGTTCAGTAACCCAGGAAGATAATTGATTTCAGCTCAGATTTACTTAGCAAAGTATCAATGTGCTCTCCTTGCTTATAAATAGCATCAAAATATCCGTTTATATGAATTGCTATGTATATCTATTTTTGAGGTACTTTTTTCCCTCTCTATTAGATTGTAGAAAGTAAAGAAGTTAAATCTGTTTGCAGAGATGCAGAGAAAAATTTTCAGTGTACCTGTAAAAAGCATACTGGGCAATCCCCATTATTTTACTTTTTTAAACTACCCCCACAGCATCTAGCACATACATGAAGCTGCTTATCTGACTTTCTGAACTAAGGACACCGTATACTTGTGCAAATACATGCATTTCAAATATGTGTGCATAGTATGTTTACTTATGCAAGTAACAGCAATGATGCAGGCATTCAGTAGGGCTGATTTTATGGAAGAAAGGGCTCAATAACACTACGTCTAAGCTAAGTGCTTGGAGGCAAATATTCAAAGGATTACATCTTCTCAGTAATTTAAAATAACTTGGTAATTGTGGATTGAATTTAATTCTTTTGAGCATTAATATAATTTTTCAAGAACATCAAAGAAGGAGGTATGTTATGATCAGAGTATTTTTCAAAGATATTTTCATTCAGCAAATGCATACAACTTACCTGCCTATGACTACATGATAGAAATGCATCTACTAAAAATACCCAGTTCTTCACATCATAAACTACTTGTTCCCTCTCTTTACCCCTCCCCTTTTTATTTCAACTTATAAAGCCTTTCCATTATGGATGTTGAAACCCCAATATAAATATTTTAAAGGATTAAACTTTCAAATATGGTTACTGCGGCATATGTATGTTCTGTAAACACAAATACAAGACATATCTGCTGAGAAACTATATTTGATAATTTGTCAGCATTGAGGCTTAGGAGTATAAAAAATTCATATTTTGTCAACAAGAAACTTTCTCCAATTTATAAGGAGGGGCTACTATGATAGCATAAAAAGATTAATATTTTAAAAATGCTAGATTATTATGGCTGTAGTATAATCCCCTTCTTAATGCATTGAAATTTTAACATATTGATTTCCATGCTTTTAGAAGGATTTCAGTCAGTTCATAACTTGTAAAAAAAAGGATGTGCTATGTAAGCAGGACATTTAGGGGAACCAGGAAGCTGACTTATATTGGTAACAAATGGTTTTACTCAAATTTAGGCAAATGATGGCAAATTTCAACAAGCCCAACAATCTATCAGTACTTCTTATTTTATTTTCAAAAATCGGTACCTGTTTGCATAACCCCTGAAGATTCATAGGGACAGACTGAAAATGCAACAACCGATTGAAGCAGAGATAGCATCCCAAAGAAGGGCAAAATAATCTGTAGATAAAAATTTACATAGCCCAACAAACCAATTTCAGACTAGCATACTTAAAACAAAAACCAGAGAGGAAACGGAGATGGATAAACAGGATCTCGGTCCACAGCAGGCTTCACTATTGGTCATTCAGGTCTTTCACAGCTGAACTGCAACCCCTTACAGAAAGAGTTTGTTTCTGTTTAGTACTGAAAAACTAGTGATTTCCCCCAATTTATTCCAAGAAACATAATGCCTACATCAGTGTAGCTAATATTTACATACAGAAATGAGAAAGACACAAAAGCTAAGAAGAGAAAGGTAAATGAAATGATTGACAATTTTGGTAATCTGTCATGCATGCTTGACACCTTGCAACAAAGTAGAAAGGGAGAGCACTAGAAGAAATAGCACTCCTGAATGAATTAGCAAAGACCTTTACTTTCTCTAGTCCAAAGCTACACTTTAAACTGTTATTAACAGGAAGAAAAAAGATGAATAAACAAAGCTGAATTTCATCAGGTTTTAACCCACTACAAAGACTGGTGACTCTACAGAACAGCATGCTGAGTGAACTTAATGAAAGCAGCTATAAAATTTAACTTCAAAATGCTGTGTATTAAGTACATTTTAAAATCATACAGATTAAATTACTCAAAATGTATACACATGGAAATCTTTTAACTGTAAATAGTTTTTACTATATTTCAAAATACTTTATTTAGAGTAACTTCTAAATAGAGGAATGATTAAACAGAAATATGACATAATGAAATAATATATCTCACATATCTTAATATATCTCATATTTACTGTAATTTTTCCCACTCCTTCATTCTTTAGAAATTTAAATACTATAGTTTTGCTTTAAAAATCATAAAATATGATTTAAAATCTTGTTTTAAAAATCACAAGGCACTAGTTTTCAAATTAACTCAGTCAAATAATTTAAATTTACTAGTAAAAGCAGGGATTGAGGAATTTTCTCCTACTTAATATGACTACAAAAGTAATTGGTCTATTACATTATTTTTTAATCATCTGTTAGTGTTGCGATAGCCAAACCTGGTGGTGTATCTGCAACCAGGGAACTCATGAAAACATGTGTTTACAACTTTTACTGACATAAAACCAATTTGGTGGACATTTTTTTACAGATGTATACCTTCTTTAACTTAATCTTCAAGAGTAAAACACATTTCATAGCTAAAAATCAAGGAAGTGCCTTCACAAAGTTTAACAGGTTGGTCTTTGCCAGCCAGGACCACTGCAGCTTTGGTCAGAGGTGTGGGGAGAACAAGGGAAGGTGTACAGCACGCTGTCATGCTGCAATAGATTGATACAGTGAGGATTTGACTAATTCCTTAACACAGGAGAAAGAATGAGGAATGGTTGTATCTTTCTAATTCAAATGACTCATGGGAGACATAAGAGTGACAGAAAAAGGGTTTCTTATGTACTGGTAAAGTCCCCACCTGCCAGGCTCCTGACTTTGTCTCTCTGCATGATGAACTTTAAAAGGTTTGGATTTCATCTTGGAAAAGGTTGGGAACATGTTTCTAAGTCTCATAAATCCTCTCATGACAGGAATATCATTTATCTGTCAAGTATATCAAAATCATAGAATCATAGAAACATTAATGTTGGAAAAGACCTCCTGAATCATCAAGTCCAACCTTTGACTGAACACCACCATATCAGCTAAACCATAGCACTAAGTGCCACATTCAGTCCTTTCTTAAACACCACTTGGGGTGGTGATTCCATCACTTCCCTGGGCAGTCCATCCTAGTGTTTAACAACCCCTTCAGTGAAGAAATTCTTCTTGATGTCCAAACTGAACCTCCCACCATGCAGTTTGAGGCCATTTCCTCTTGTCCTGAATTAGCTGACTGGGAGAAGAGACCAGCACCTACCTTATAACACCCTCCTTTCAGGCAGTTGTAGAGTGATAAGATCTCCTATGAGCTTCCTTTTCTCCAGGCTAAACAACCCCAGCTCCCTCATCCAAACTGTGACCCTCCTTATATAACCTGCTTCCTAGACCCTTCACCAGCTCCGCTGCCCTTTTTGGACACACAGGGGGACAATCACTGCCCCAGTCCTGCTGGCCACACAATTTATGATAAAGACCAGGATGCCATTGGCCTTCTTGGTCACCTGGGCACACTCTGGCTCATGCTCAGCCAGCTCTCAGTCAGCACCCCCGGATCCTTTTCTCCTGGGCCACTCTCCAGCCACTCTTCCCAGCCTGCAGTACTGCAGGGGCTTGATGGGATCCAAGGGCAGGAACCAGCCCTGGCCTCGCTGAACCTCACACCACCGGCCTCAGCCCCCTGGCCCAGCCTGTCCAGATCACTCTGCAGAGCCTGCCTGAGCTCCAGCAGATCAACACTCCTGCCCAGCTCAGTGCTGGCTGCAAACTTGCTGAGGGTACTCAGCTCATCCCCCTCACCCACACCATCAACACAGACACCGGGCAGGACTGGGCCCAGCACGGAGCCTTGGGGATTCCCAGTAGTGACTGCCCACCAACTGCAGCACCATTCCCCGCCACGCTCTGGGCCCAGCCTTCCAGCCAGATCTTCACCCAGTGAACACAGCTCCTGCCCAAGCCATGGGCAGCCAGCTTCTCCACGAGAATGCTGTGGGAGACAGTGTCAAAGGCTCTGCTGAAGTCCAAGTACACAACATCCACAGCCTTTTCATCATCTGCTAGCAAGGTCACCAGGTCATAAAGGGAGATCAAGCTTGTCAAGCAGGACTTGCCATTTCTAAACCCTTGCTGATTGGGCCTGATTCCATGGTTGTCCTGTAAATGCTGCATGATGGCATTCAAGATTATCTGCTCCATAAGCTTGCTGGACACTGAGGTCTGGCTTACAGGCCTGCAGATCCCCAGGTCTCCCTTCTGACCCATATATTGGATAGGCATCACATTGGTCAGCCTCCAGTCATCTGGGACATCCACAGTTAACCAGAACTGATGATAAATGATGGAGAATGATATGGAGTCGACTCTTTAGAAGTCAAACTTACAGGTTTTGTTGACAATCCAGATATTAATTGGAAATTTGGAACATTAGGAAAACAAACAAACAAACAAACAAAAAACCAACAAAAAAACGCAGACAGGTAGAACCTAAAATATCTGGGAAATAAGTATTATTTAGTATTATTTAAAGCCATATTCAGCTTTTTTAACAGGAATGATAACTTCTGTGCAACTGCTTACACATTGCAGTAGAACATAGCACTAAGCAATAGCATTAGATTGGCACTGACTAGGATAGGTCTGAGATATCAAAGAGATAAAACCCATAATAATTCATTGCAGTACTTGAACTCCTGGTAATGCACTTTGTATTTCTAAAGATCATAAACCAGCATAAAGCCCTGTGTTTTCATAAAAAGAATAATTCCTGCATGAAGAATAGTCAAGGAAGTAAAGTAACTAGGGATATATAATAAATGAGACCATGAAGCCGAAGTTAGTGTAACATTTCTCTCTTCTTTGAAATTCTAATTTTCTCTACATTTCTGCTCAAAGTAAACAGCATTCTGGAGCACCATGTGCACTTTATTCTAGGATAAAATATTAAAAGACTAAACAGTTGAAAATATATTGGAATTGTTTTAATTATTCAGTTTTTTTAATGAGCTTGACATATTCGGAAACTACAAAGAGCCTTAGGACCATAAAACCTACTGTGTCTGCTGCAGCTGGCACCTGGAATGTCTGTTTCATTCTAAACAGCCTTTTTTCTGATTCCTAAGTATCTGAAACAGTCACAGATATGGCTGAAACCATGAAGATAGACATGGACACTGTGTAAAAGTATTAATTTTTGTCTAGTTACAATACTGCTTAGTGACTAAATCACCTCTGAGGAAGAGGCGATGTGCTTGTAATGGTTATTTAAGATTCTTACCAGCATAAGAACTTTTGACAGGTTGTAGAATCCCAGAAGATAAGGGCCTCCATCATCAGTAGCCATATGGCTACAGAACCACTGTGAGAAAGAACAAGATGTGGCTGCAGATGGAGGCCATAAAAAGGTAGGCAGCACTTACCTAAGACACACATTCCTGTTCTAGTTCCTGAAGGTAAGGACAACACTGCACAGCACAACTGCAAGAATGAGGCCAAGAAGTGAGCATGGAATGCAGGGGGGAAAACAAGGCCACCCAAGGCTCCCAAGGCCCTCCAACCCCTTTCCAGAAAGATCTGAAAGAATGGGCTGTGCATGGTAACAAATTTGCATAGAAAGTGAGATAGCTATCCTCAGGGTGGGGAAAAGCTGTGAGAATGTACTCCCACCGAGCCTGGATACATGCTCCATGTCCCTGGCCTTTCCATTGGCTAGACTGACACTGGAATTGATTGATTGCTTGATTGACTGATTTCCTTCCATTTTCCATGACAAGCTTGTAGTTGATAATAAAATTTGGTGAGTTTTTGTGGACTCCCTGCCTTTTGTAATTTTTTTTTTTGACAAAGAGAAATCTACAAATCTTTCTTTCTGGATTCTTTTAAAGAATCTACAAATCTTGGGTGCTCCCTTTCCCCTGAGAGTGAGATGTCAAGCACAAAATGATGATAGGTTTGGCTCATTTTTTCCCTAAACTTATACAAATTGTTGTTAAATAAACAGCATACCTACATTTTCTAGCTTAAATAGTCCCTCCCAACCAACTTTCAACACCTCTATGCTCTTCTTCAGACATGGGCATCCTGGTGTCTAAACCCAACTGCAGTGCTGCAGAAAACAGACAAGTATATTTCCTGACAAAAAGACTCTAACCTCTTTCTTATGAAAAATGTGCAAAAAGAAGAAAGGGTATTTGTATAGAATTTCATTCTCTGTCCTGAAATTTCTTTTAACTGTAAAGCTGCACACTGTAAAATCCACGTAGAAAAGTCATTAGAAGATCAGGACATGTGAGTACCATAGAAAAGATTAACTTAACACTGGGCAAGTATATGTTGAAAAAATACAATGGAGTGTATGTAAAGCACCTTTAAACAGTTTAATAGAATTGACATCATGCCAAAATAAGACAGCAAATGTTTACATATACATGTACATGTATACATGGTATAAGTTTTGTCCATGTTTGTGCCAACCAAAAATAAAATCCTCTCTTCTTCCATCCACCACTACTGCTGTACATTTTGTGATTTTGACTATCAGCTGTGAGAAGCCAGAAGGGAAGAGACAGCATTACTGACACCACAAAATATGGAAAAGTCAAAAACATGGAAACAGACACTCTTAAGCAGTTCCTTTCTTTTTGGCAAAGTTGCCAGATTTGCACACAGATCTATCTTGAAAATTTGTAAACTAGGAATATTCACACTTGCAGAGTAGCAAGCTGCAACTCCTTGCACATGCAACATCACCAAGGGAAGATAAGGGTAATTCCTTCTGGCATCTGTTCAATAGACTGGCCTCCCAAGACTGGGCTATTACTGGGCTATGCAAATAATTAAAAAATTTTAAAAGTTGACTAGAACACTGGATTAAATAATATTCAAAGATAAAGTAAAGGGTTAATAAATACATAAGTCACAAACAGGTAAATCTCAGAACAGAGAGTGAGAAGAGGATTTATCTTGAAGGAATATATTAAATGGATGGAAACATAAGTAAATAGGAAAAGTAAATTATTTCAAAGATGAAAATATTTTTAAGACTAAGCAGTTTACAATTTCATGGTTGTAAATGGTTAGCTGAACCGCCTCCCCCCCCCCCCCCCCCCCCCCACCCACACAAAAAGACAACA
>CM031878.1:57242995-57333446 GCA_018697195.1 Certhia americana
ATTGCATGGAGGAAACAAAAGTAAAAAACTATGAAAATCATTATTCAAGATGAAATAGTTTTAAGACTAGCATTTTACAAGTTCATGGTTGTAAATGTTGCTGAACCGCCTCCCCCCCCCCCTCCCCCCCCCCCCCCCCAAGAAGATAAAAGGAACAAAACCTATGTGCACAGAAGGCTAGGTGAAACAAAAACAGTGAAACTAATCAACACAGGTTATTTAACTAATCAACACAGGTTATTTGTTTATGCCAGAAGAAAATTGTGTCTGGATTAATATTGTCAGTATCTGTAAATGTTATTGCAGATCATAAAGCTGTTAATCATGTAAAAATCAGTGTTTGCTAGACAGACATACCAACTATGGAAATTATTAACTCAATAATTTTTCACAGAAGTCAAAGAGAAGCACAATTTAAAAGGCTCATGGCAAAATGGTATTAATTTTTAAAAGTACGGTTCAATGTAAAAATATAAACCCAAAGAACAAACCACCAGAAAAAGGTTGGTTTCCATTTTTTGGTTTCTATTTGGTAATACTACACTACATAGCAGTGCATAGCAAAATAAAACGAGCACCTGCCGCAAAGTTGTGCAGAAATCTGAGAACAAGACTATTTGACTTGGTAATAAATAATGTTCAAAATAAAAAGTTTAATACTTAGAAGAAAAGTCCAGTAGACATATTCTGTGACAGCTTTTCCATATGACAGTACACATATATAAGATACGAAGATGACAGTACACATATGCTATTGTACAAGTATCTCCTTGCAAAGAATGAGTGCAAATGACATTTCTCCTTGCACTTAAAAGGTGGACAGTGAATGAAACAAGGGTAATTTAACAGAACAGAATAAAGTTTCATGTTCTTTTGCAAAAGGAAGAAGAGAATTCCTGAACCTAGCACTGCTGACATAAACCAGTCAGTGTACTGACATCAGGTGAAAGCTGCAACCCTTCTTTTATGTCCTTTCCTGGGTGAGACACTAAAAACTTTGCTAATCAGGAATGACTACCTCATGGCCAGCTATCTACATGCCCAAGGAGATAAACTCAGTGCATGGGAATTGCTGACGCCTTATGCTACTGTCAAGTGTTTTTTACCTGAAGTACTCTTTCAGTTAGGAGAAGACATTTTACTGATTTGTGGTCCTGAGAAACAATATTACTGTTTGCTGCTTTCTTTAGGCTCATTATGCTAATATTAGCTTATTTATTCTGCATTAAAGACTCAACTTACTATGAGCTCAGTTTTCATTAATAAAAACCATTCCAAACACACAAAAAGAAAAAAAGCAAGGTAACAACAATTTATTAGAGGAGTTAATGTGTACTGCTTCTGAACAATGAATTGTATGGCTCAGCATGTGACAGTTAATGGTCTTCATGCAGGTTGTGTGATAAAGCACAGGATGCTTTAAAAAGCCCATTTTTTCCCTTTTAACTGCTAGTTCTACGGCCTCCTTATTTTTCTAAATTTGCTGAGCCTCTCCCTTTCTTTATGTTGTGGTAGTGAAGTAGATTGCTGATAGCACAATACCTAGCACAACATGTCTTCTGCAGCAATTTTGCAGGTAATTTCCTCAAGCACAAAAGAGGCAACACCTATAGGACAGAGCTAGTCTGTAATTTACTTTATCAATTTTGTCACTTCTCTAACAAAATCAAAATCATTTTCATCTCTTAGATTGATTTTTAACTGTGCTATTACAGTATTATCCAATACAAGTAGTATCATGCATATTTAATTTTATTTCAGAGGAAAAACATTATGTAAAGAGAAGAGGAGGATAAACTGACAGAAGGTGAAACAATTCTTCATGTTAAAAATATCCAGCATGAAAACATAGTTGCAAGGAAGGTAGATTATAAAGTATGCATTTATCCAATAATTTTAAATACCATAATTACGCTGACTGCTCATCAAAAGTCTCTTGAGGCTTATTAAAATCATAAAACATTTCTAATTAAATATATATTTAAATGAAGTTTCTATAACATATCTACACGGTACTTTAAATCAGACAAAGAAGTTCTGGTGAAAAATCTAATTGAAGTTAAGGTAAGAATTAAAGCTTAAAGATTGGGGCACAGTGGCTGCCTTTTAATTCAAATTGAATATTACAGTGTTGTATCCACCTTTAGCCTAAACTTTTCCATAAAATAGTCAATCTTCATAAAATTTCATGTGCCAAATACTGTAGTTTTTTTGGTTTTTTTTAATGGAAATGTTAACTTTTCAATTTATCGCAAGTGGCATTTCCTTATATCTGATTTAAAGAATGCTATTAGAAGGGGACAAGGCCGGTGTTCCTATTAGTCAACGCCAGGCTGAAGCACAAGCATCCACCCACATGTGTTCTTAGTCTCTGTTTCATCCCTTTCAGACATGAGTGCCGCTTTGCCAGCAAAGGCACTACAATACTGAGGCTTTGTCAGTGCACTGGGATGGTCCTTCAATATTCATGTATTGACTCCCACAAAGTGCTCTTCTTTCAGACAACACAATTTCAAGTCCTTGAGGATTTACATCACTATCTATCTTCTGATCTCAAATAGCTTTGGTGTTCTCAGGTTTATCAACAGCACTGCTCTTTCTCAGTCTTACTAAGATGACTGCTCCCTTTATTCTTCCAAGGATGTCACTATGATGTCAGTTTACTTGCCTGCTAAAGCTCTTCATTGTCATTTTGAGAACTGGACAAATGGACTTCCACAAGTTTCACAACCCAGTCTTCAGCCAGGTTCCACAGGTTAAAGCTTAAAATGTATGCAAACATTGTCCATTATAGAGTATGAACTCATTAACTGCAGTTCACCATCAAAGCTGGAAGGGATGGGTAGAAGTCATCTAGCCCTGCACTAAAACCAGGTGTAACTACATTGGTTTGCTCAGGTCCATGTCTAGAGACATCCTGAATTCCTGTAAGCACAGAAAGTCCACAGCATCTTTGGACACTTGCTCCAGTGTTTGATGATCCTCAAACACAGCATAAATATATGTAGCTATTCTTATCTATTTTCAACCTTTGTTGAACTGTATATAATTTGCTAACGATATTTATTAATTTTTTTTCTTCAAAATTTAGATGTAGTTCTAGCAATCTAGCAATCTAATTATGTGTTAGAGCTTTCTAGTAGTAAAAAGAGGGAGACATGGCAAAGCTTGTCTTTTCCTCTATGTATTTTCAGTGAATGTGAGCAATTCAATCTAGGTTCCTTTAAGGATGCAGAAATCCAGTATGGAATTTCTCACTGGCATGTGATAACACTCAAGGGTACAAAGGCTCCCTCTCATGGTCTATTGAAACAAGGGAAAACTCTGTGGGAACATCACCTGCAGGAGAGGTAAGGATATCCTTTTACAAAAAGAACCTATTCAAAAGAGGTCAAAACTCATAGAGATCCAAAGGTATAGGAGTAAAGTACATAGATAACATGGTCACAGAAGAGTGACAATCTCACATGGAAAACGGAAGAAGGCTTATAAACAGGTAAGGGCAAAGCTACGCTGGTGTATGAAAAAGAGAAGAGGAAATACACGTCTTTCTGTCTTTGAGGAGCTCAGAAGAATGGGGTCCAGTCAAAAACACCCCAAAATGCCTCCTTATAAGAGAATCGGCAATGCAGTTCTTTGGTCCTCTGTATGGAGATTTCCAGTGGCACAATAAACCCATACACTTGGGTTTTTAATACCTTGTTCCCAAACGTCCACATAGAGAAATGTATCTCTATTTAGCAGACTGCAAAAACAAGAAGCAGAAAGACTACAGTGGGCCATAGTTCACAGTCTTCCAAACTGTGCATTCTGGTTTTCACTGAAAAACCAAAGGAACAAAATAATCCTTCAGCTCAGATTTTTCTTTGTGTTCAATTTGTTCTCTTTGCTGCAAATTTTTTTATTTTGTGGTTTGTTTTTTTTTTTGGTGGGTTTTTTTGGGTTTTTTGTTTGTTTGTTTGTTTGGTTTTTTTGGTTTTTTTTTGTTTTGGTTTTTTTTTTTTTTCATTAGAAACAAAGAGGCATTACTTTCATAAAGATCACTTGTGGCAATTTTACTCTGTTGTTAAAAGGATCACTAAAGAGATGTTTGCTCTGGCTTCCCCATCCCTCCTGTTCATAGCATCCAGGTGAGCTTCTCTGAAACTGGGTAGTATTTCAGCAGGGCGTGAAGCAGTGAAAGAGGTGAAGGGGTGAAAGAGATTCATTTCCAGAACTCAATTTCAAAGGAAGGATATTTTATAAGGAATGTCAGCACATGAATATTGTGAGAGGTCAGAAGTTTTGTCCATCCTTCCTGGCTCTTAAGTGCATATATTCCAGCAGCAAGGGCTCTCTGTCCAGCCTGATCAAAAAGAGACCACCCTAGCATGTCTGGGAAATGCTAGCAGATTTTGTCTTTCCAGACAAAATAGGGTAGCATGCAGAGTAAATAATTTGAACTATTTTGTAGGATTTTCACTCTTCATTGTCTGCCAGCTGTATGATTGTTGATTTCATATGAGATGTCCACTCTGTCATTTCGTCAGCCTCAGTCCATCCATGTTTGAAATTCACAGACTCATAGAATGGTTTGAAAGGATCTTAAAGATCATATCATTCTACCTCCCATCATGGGGAGATACATGCCACAAGACCAAAAAGCTCCACAAAGCCCCAGCCATCAAACTGCTGTCCTTGACACTCTTCTTTTTTCTTTTCATCTCTCTTCAGTCTTTTCTCCAAGTGATCAAGGGGCAAAAGGCAAAAAGTTAGACCTGTCTCCCTCCATCCACATATTTGTCTGGGTGTGTTTATAAACAGAAGGATAAGAATGTACCACAAAAAGAGCTACAGATCTGAAAAAACAAGACTGAGCTGCAGTTTCAGCAATCAGCACTTTTAATAAGCCTACATAATTCTAATCTTTACAGAAATAGAAAGACCTCCTTGAATCCTCCCAAAGATTAATTAGAAAGTCAGTTTTACAGCTTTTTCTCTCATGTGTAGTAATCTTGTGGACCTTACCATTAAGAACTAATAAATAAATGCTTAGTTAAGTACAAACTGGTGATAGGTGATGGAAAAGAGTGGTTATCTTGGGTTTTATGCAAAAAGGCTATCCTGTCATACTTCAGCAGACAAAACAATACCAAATAAAAGTAAGTTTTTCAAGTGCCTGATACTATGAATTATTCAGAAAAACTCACTATTTTATTTCCAATATTAGTTCAACATGCAAGAAGTAGAGTTGTGTACAGAGTACACGGTTTTCATACGACTTCTGCATTAGCTAATTTGCACCAAAATTTGAAACAAAACCAGGAAACCTACAAAAATTATTAACTAGTATAAACAAATTGCATACACTTTATGTGAAAATATATCTGTTTATTGAAAAGTAATGTTACATTTTTACCTTTCAACTACTGTATTCTCAGTGTACCTCTAAGGATCAACTATGTGATACAGTGACCTTAAAAGAGTACAGGGGAGCCAGATGCCCTTGTAAAGTAAGATGAACAGTACATAAAATTTACTGACATCATTAATGCTTCCCAGATTCCCTGGCACATTAAATGTTATTAAAATGCCTCTGTCTTGCACAATATGATAATAAACGGTTATCACACTTAACTTTTTTGTACACAAACCTCCTGACATAATACACAAAGAGGGAAGTCAAGGCAATCTAAAAGCCATAATAACTCCAGTTTTACTGCTTTGATTTGCATTTTCTCAAGTAAGTTATAATTTTAAATGGTTAGAAGAGAAATTAATACCATTCATACATACATGATCAAACATGCATTTGCTCATTATATTTGAGATGACTTAAACCCAAACTTTTAAATGAAAAGACATGAGAGCCTTTGACTCGTTCTGAGTAAATAAAATCATATTATCTTAGTAGACTAAGCAGAACAATTTTTTGGAAGTGTGACACAGGAAAACCTTCATTTTGTCATTTACAAATCTTGCCATATAAAACCCTTGCTTGTTTAAGTACAAACTATTTTTAACATGTTTAGGCAAAGGATGGGGCAACCATCCTTTTTGGAGGTTTTGCTCCAGCATAAGCCAGACAGGAGAGATGACTACTTTACAACTTTCCTGAAGGTAAAAGGAACGTGTCCCCTCTGCTTGTATCTTCTCTTTTTGCTCCCTCCAGGACAATGGGTAATATGAAAAGAAAGTGCAAACCCCCACAACAATTGAAGCAATGTCTAGCTTCAATTAGAGGATTTAGGAATCTCTGCTTAAGAGAATATTTGACTTTAAATACAGACAGCAGAATTTCTTAGGAACAAAAATCATGTTTTAAAAAAAAAGTAGATTAAAATGTACACAAAATCCTTAGTCAGACCTCAACAGTATTTTAATTTTTTTATACAGAAATAAAAAAAAGCATTGATAAAATTAACAGGACAGGCTTGCTATATACTTTAACATAAAATATCCACCAGTATTTTGAAATAGCATGGGATGTCAGACACTAAGCACATCAGCAGATCTTGGTGAAAGTAAATTTAAATAAGATATGTAGTGTGTTATGCACTGGTAGGACATGAATTAATTTGACCTGTCAGCTGAAAGTTGAAGGGGGCGTGCCCAAGCTTTGATAAATCCTCATGCTACTTTTATTAATTAACATCTTTAAAAATCTACCCCTACTGAAAGCACCCTTAATATTTCACTTATTTCTCCTTCTAATCTCTTTTCTGTACCTGGAGTTATGTGATGGAAATTATATTCCTGAATTTCTCACATGACTGCATTTTAATCTTTCTTTTGTTTCAATCCACATTTTGACAGCACACAAATTTTGTGAGGAAATGCCTGGGCTGATACTTTGAACCGATTCACCACCCAAGTGGCTACATTTGGGCTAAATGAGGCGTGAAGAGCCTCATCTAGGGCCATCTCTGTCTTTCTTCATGTAGCCTCACAGTAGCAGCTTCAAAAAATGATTTGTCACCACCCATCAATAGAAAATAAATTATTACCATTCTCACTTGTCAATGTGCTTGTCTTCACTTTGGCTGGCCTAATGATTGGCAGCTCAAAGGGAACATTTCCAGCCTTTCTGGAGCATGATTATGACTGAGCACACTACTCCTCCATGCATCCTGGCCAGTAAAAACATTCAGGGAAAGCAAATTATTTCAATGTTTGGCACTGATGATTAGAGCATTAGCCATGAATACTAGAGAAGTTTATATTTGACAGTCAAGACTGTTCAGTTCTGACATTTATCCTCTCAATCTATTGCCTTTAGTAAGTGCAAAGTTGCAGCATTCATGCATGTGCAAAGAATGTCCCAGAGTGCAATAATATGGGTGAGGAGAATGACTTCAGCAAGATCACAAGTCTTTGAGGCAAAAAGACAAACTATATGTAAAAGTGGAAAAAAAATATTTTTTTTTTTCACAGTTATTTTCTTAGACATATGTCTGAGGAAATAAAGCTGCATAACTGTTCAAATGGCAGCTTACTTAAAATTTTTCTCTAAGAGTATTTTCAACAATGGCCACCTATACTCCAGTTTAAAATCATCTACATATTCAAAGCCTCCATTAAGGGATCAAGTTTTGCTGACTGAGCACTTGGAACTGTTAATGGGGAAATTATTGTGTAATTGATGCACTTAGTTATTATGTGGGATATTGGATTATTTTATTTCTTCTAAAGCCAGCAATTAGGAGAATGTTATGCTTGTACAACACAATCACAAAATATTTAGTATTTTGTTAGAAGAGTGGTGCCAGCCTATAACCCATCAGACATCAAGTGCCCAGAATGGATGCTAGGCTAGCAAAAGCACTTGATCCATGATAAGGTATATGCACCTTGCAACATCTGAGAGATCAGGGTCATGACTCTTATCCACAGTAAAACCATGTTAAGTACCTGTCATGGGTTGGGAATGGTATTCCCCAATATTAATAACAGAGTGTACAGGACTGGTAAACGATTAACAAAGGAGTATTCTTCACAAGAAACCAACACTCGCTCCACTGCGCTACCCAACTGGCCCTTTCCTGCCACCCCCTGCACATGATGAGAGGTGGAACAGAATAACCACAGGGTCCTGGCCATGCCCCTCCTGGCTACTGCAGAAAGAACCCTGTTCAGGCTGGAATCCACAGGACATAATCACAGCAAAGTATGAATTGCTCATGGAACTGTGCTCCTTGGAGGGATGAGACACTCATACCTTGCAGGAAAAGCTGAACATGTGTAGATTAAAGACTCAACAATAAGAAGACAAGTTAAAAGAAACTGAAGTGAACCATTTCTTTATATCTCACTAGAATTAGCTATGGTTGGGATTATAAGTGAAATAAATGAAGAAATTATATATAAAACCATAACACAGAAGATAATTATTTTCTGTATCTGTTAAGACTGCACAAATATGTAGTCTGTTGCATAACCAGGGATAAAAACTGAGCCAGAAATTATATTAAAGAATACAGCAGATATGATGTGCACATGTATTTTCAAATACATGTCAACTCGAGAATTTCAATAATATGAAGTTTGCAGTTAGAGAGGAATACCAGACAAAAGTAATACTACAGAGAAACTAAATACTTTCCCTATTTTCACAAACACTCTCTGAACTGCCTGTCCAGAATATTCAGTGTCCTGATTTCAATTCATCCTACAAAAGACTAACTCATTTACAAGTGCTTTCTCCCCTCATCTGCTATGGTAATGCTACAGTATAAACAGACATATAAAAAACTCTCTCACAGATTCAAAAAGCTTTTTAGAAGTTTTAAAGTCAGGTATGGAAAAAAGTTTGAAAATATTGATATTAATGGAAACCATTATTTTTAATATTTAAATTTCACATACCACTTTTTTACTTAGTTCTGTCTTTTTGGGCATAGAACAGAGAAAAATCTCTTATTTCAATATTGTATTTTCTTCTAAGCATCCAATGAATGACTTTGTATCTAACTTACCACTCACTTTAAAGCTTGTTGTATTATAATTATTATGTATTTTATCTCATGCTTTTCTCTTGCAGGCATCACTGCCCAGCTGCTTCATAAACACTAAGCAAATACTTTTAAATATTTGAGATAATATTTAAAACATTTTAAAATACTTAAAATGTTTTAGAAAATATTTAGCCAACATATTTTGAGAGGAATAGACATTACCCTATTTAATGTATCACCAAACTGTAACAGGGATTTAAACCAAATTTCACTTCCTGGTTTCAGACACCTTTAACACATTATTGCAGAATACTTGGCACCACACAATGGTTTCCTTTCTGAAAGAACATCTCACAGTGATTTAATCTACTGATGAATGCTCACGTCTGTTCCAAGTAATGTATCATAATCTCTGCTTCCAGTACAGATCTGCACACTGCACAAACCCTGACCCAAACTGGCAAGAGTGGATAAATTCAGCACACCATTCAGGTGCTGGGACACCACATCTTTCTGCAGCAGCCTCCCCCTTCACACACTGCAGCCCTGGGAGCCAGGAAGAGGAGGTTATTCATACAGCAGCTTGGTTCATTGTACAATCACAGTCCAGCAACAGCACAACCCATGCTCTTCACAGAGTGAAGGTGTAATTATATGAAAAGAAAGTACTGAATCCTGTAATTACAACTCTCCCATGCTGTATGCAGAAAATGCTCATGTGTCAGGGTATCAGCTCAGCAGTGCTCTGTACAGATGTATGTATCTGAGGATAATACCTTTTTCTTACAAGAATACGAGGGTTATATCAAGTATCTAATTAAATATTTGGGTGAGCATTTAACTTTATATGGTAATCAGATGAAGCTGAATTGGAATTTTATGGCTTCATATAGCAGAATTTTCTAAAAATTATCCAGTACAATAATTCTTCTGTCTCCTGACATAACGAACCAAAATGTTAAATATTCTCTTCCTGTTATACTTTCTTAATACATGCTATTGTCATCAGAAACATAATAGAAGGACCTTACTGTGCATACATTATTTTCTTTTGATTAAACAGGTGCGCTGGAATTTAAATCATTTAAAATCATAATTAAATGCCCCATTTTTTCATTGCCTTCTTTTATAAACACATTTTGGCAATTAAATTCTGAAAGGAGACTTTTTTCCTCCTTCTTTTTGAAAGTAAGATTTCTAAACAATGAGAATAGACAGACTTATTCATTCTGGAAAGCTGGAAGACCTTACCCAGACTGATCTGGTTGTATTGTTCATAAAGGGAATGACTCTTCCACATTATCCATGGTTTTACTTTACTCCTTCACAATATTTTTTACTTGCTTAAAGTTGTTCATAATTTATAGGCTTCTAGATCAAATAAAAATAAGGGTTCTAAAATACTGAGGTAGAAGATTAATATCTGCATTATAAAGAAGGGTTTTTTTATTACAACAAGGGGGGGGAAAGTTTAGGTAAAGCATGGCTAAATACTTCTGCGGTAAGAAGTTGCTACAGGTGAATTGGATGTATTTTACATAATTTAATATGAAAACAACACAATACCCTGTATGTCCAGGAATTACTGTAGAACTTAGAAATTCTACACGATGTTCTAGAAGGCCTACTTTTTGTAGGCCTTTTTGCTCCACATCATTTTCTCACAGGCTCGAAGTCGAGCCTTTTAGAAACATCTGGAAGGTAACACCAAAAAAAGTCAACAGAAGATATTATTCACTTTCAAATGACAGGCCAACATGGCAGCAGTCCAACCACAAAAGGTGAAAGCACACTCACATTAAGGTAACATGCATTGGCTCTGGAGTGAGCCTAACACAACTAATGCTCAGATATTGTGCTCGTAAGTAGTCAGGGTTTAAACATTTGAACTGTCTCTGGCTGGCTTTATAGTGCTCTGACTTGTGCTACAAAAGAATAAGAGGTTAAAAATGAAATAGCCACTACTGAAGATGTACGCACGATAATCTTTTTGCAATTGTTTTAGTTAAAGATTTGTGTTTTTATCAGAAAAATCATTATCCACCCCCACCAAGGAATAATTTTGGCTTTAAGGTTTAGAGAAAGGCCATCATCTCGGCTTCTTCAACAGCAAATGCTACTATTTCTGGGGGTCTGACTCTACATGCCACAAGTTTCATCCACCTACCCGCCTTTGTGTACGAGTCACTACTACCTTTTTCTAATGTACACTAATTAGCAAACAAAAATGAAAGAGAAGATTAAATTGGAAAAAACCTGAGTTACTTGTTCTGACAACAAAACAAAGTACCAGTGGGTTTTGTAGAATTGGCGTGACAATTTTAAGAAGGATAAATATTCATGAAAACTTTTGTTCCCATGACTGGCTTCACACATTACAGGATAGCAGGGTGCATCAGCAATACCACATGATGAATATATGTCAGTAAAACTCATTGGAAAGGAAGCAACACAGGTTATAAAGGCATGCAATAATGACCTTGAGAATGGCATTTTCAGAGGCATCAAAAATCATCAATTTGCTGCACATTTAAGTCTTTTTGTTGAAAATTTCAAGTAATGAAAAATGCAAGTATGTGTTTATGGGACAACACCACCACCCCCACCACCCCCCCAAAATTATAAGTAGTTGAAACAAATAAGTTACAAGGATTTCTTCTTGCAGTATTCAGGTTTTAATAAGAGTCCTTGAAAAACAGTATACAGTCTTAGGCTATTGAGCCTATCAGTATATTCCTAAGTATGATTCTGAAAACAAACTGATAATTATTCTTTTCCAAATTATTCTTTTCCAAATGACATTAGTGGTGCATGGATGCCAAATCCCTTACACCCAAAACTGAAGGCAACAATGTTGCTTATGTATACATATCTACATATGTACTACAAACATATGTTTGTAATAATACCATAAAACATTTACTTGTAAAAAATACCTTGGGTTTAAGCAAGATCAATCTTTTTTATGATTTGAAAAGGTAACTATAGTGTTCTCAGTAGTTCTGAGCAAAAGCTCAGATACTAAGACAAGACTTAATCACAAGTCTCTTTTAAAGGATAAAGCTACCTTCTTTAATTATTACACTGAGGATTTTGTAATTCAACAATATAGTTCTACTAATGATTCTGTCTAGAAGAAATTTGCATGTTTGAATTGGAGACATTTTAAAATACCACAGTTAAATCCTCACTGTAAGAGAAAGTTCTTTTTTATATTTATTTCAGCTTCTAGCAGGTGGCCTTATTTTTTCAATAGTCACTAACTCCATGTATCTCATTTGAAGCAGCTATGTCCAACCTATAATTATTTTCTTCTAAGTAGAGTAATTCATGGTTAATTATTCAAAACGATTCTTCTTCAAAATCAAAGCCACTTCTTGCCATGGCACTTTTAAAATGCATATTATAAATAAAATATTCCTCAATGCAAATTTTTGCAATAAGAGAGTGTCTATTTTGCCTTCTTAAAATAGCATTAAAATCTTTGTATAGAAGTAAGGACACTGAGAATACCAAAATCATAGACAAAATTATTTGCTTCTGCATAGGTACACATATTCCATGCATAAGATCATTGTCTTTAACTGGTAGTGACCAGACTAGAGTATTCTGTGCATAAGATGGCTTCAACAGTAATGAGGAATATCCTGAGACCTCAAAAGCACTGCAAGAGCCCAGATCTTCCTACTGTATAGCATAAGATTTGAACAAATCTTATTTAACTATAGCTTTGCTTATTCATAGTTGACGTAAACTTAATTTGATGTAACACAGCCACCTTACATAGCTCAGCCTCCAGACAGATGTCACTGAAGCCCTGAAATTCATAAATGGAGGTTATAATAAATATGGACAGAGTTTATACCAAGGCCTATAGTGAAAGGACATGGGGTAATAGCTTCAAACTGAAAAAGGATAGATTTAGATTACATAATAGGAAGAAATTCTTTACTGGGAGAACAGTGAGACACAGAAACAGGGTGCCCAGAGGAGCTGTGTATGTCCTGTCTCTGGGAAAACCTCAAGGATGGGGCTCTGAGCAACCCAGTCTTGTACAAGGTGCCCCTGTCTATGGCAGAGGGTTGGAACTAGATGGTCTTTAAGGTTTGTTCTAACATGGACTGTTCTACAGTTCCATGATTCTTTGCACTTTGAAGTGCTACTGGAAAGTTGGAATAGTTACTCACGGTCTCCATAAGGATTCTCTTCTGAACATGTTTAAGAATGAATTGGTGACTGCACTGACATTATTCCTTCATTTGGCTGTCCCAGTTGGTGGGTGCTGTTCTTCCGCTTTGCTTGAGGTGTGATATGAATACTGACATTTCTCATGGCTAAGTCCACCAGATAAATTTCATTCAAACTAGCTAAGAATTTCAGGAGCTCTATCCTGCAAGTTTCAGTAATTATGTGGTTGGCTGAATGTTACTGTTAGCGAGTGCACTAAAGAGTCATCTCTAAATTTAGAAGGATTTCACCACCTACATCAAGAGAGAATATTAGGTACCGATGTAATTCCTTTGGAAACCAGTTGCATGCTACATTCCTGCAAGTTACGTTTGGACTGTGTATTGCAAAACAGTGTAATCTGCATGACCAGAGATTTGACACCAGTGGTAATAGTGAAATATAGCGAGATGAGTGCTGTGACTGGAGTGCCCTGTTGGATGGTTCCAGGCTCTGCAGGAGGGATGGGCAGGGCAGAAGAGGCTGGGGGGTGGCACTGTGTGGAATGGGAGGGATAGAATGTGTGGAGCTGTCGGCTGGCAATGGCACAGTTGGGAGCCTCTGGGTTAGAACTAAGGCATAAAACAATGATGATTATGCCATCACGGGAGTGTACTACAGACCTCCCAGCCAGGATGATAATGCTGATGAACTGTTCTTTGAGGAATTAAGGGACATTTCCAAGTCTACTGCCCTTGTCCTTATGGGGGACTTCAACTTGATGGAAATTATTTGGGGGCATCACACAGCTGGTGCAACCCAGGCCAGAAGATTCCTAAGAGTCCTGGTTGACAACTTTATGAAACAGGTCCTAAGGAACCTGACTAAGGAAGATGCCCTCCTTGACCCACTGCTTTCCTAAAGAGAGGATTTCATAAGCAATATGGAGATTGGCAGCTGTCTTGGCCACAGTGACCATGAGGTGATTAAGTTTAAAACCTCTGTCGAGAGCAGGGAAAGTGCCAGAAAAACTGCAGCTCTGGACATGAGGACAGCAGACATCAGGCTGCTCAGGGAATAAGTAAGATCTCTTGGAAAAATGTTTTTGCAGGTGCTGGAGTCCATTGATGTTGGCCCTTTTTAAACACCACTTTCTAAGGACACAGGAGGAACAATTCACAGATGCCAGAAGTCACGCAGCTGAGGCAGAAGACTGGCTTGGCTGAACAGGAATCTTCTCTCCAAAAGAAGGCAAAAGAAGGAAGTTATATGCCCAGTGGAAGCAAGGTCAGACAACAAGGCAGGAAAACAGAGATGCTGCTGCCACTTGTAGGGAGAACATCTGTGTGGCCAAAACTGGAGTTGAAGCTGGCCAAAACTGTGAGGGACAGCGAAAGGAGTTTTTTTCAAATATATTAATGGCAATAGGCAGTATAAAAACAACATAGGCCCATTACAACATAAGGATGGTCACCTCACAAACAGGGATATGAGTAATGCAAAAGTGTTTATGCATTTTTCAGTCTCTGCCTCCATCATGGATGATGGACCAAGGAGGACTCCCTGCCCTGAGCTGGAGCACCTTGACTGTGAGAATGATCAACTCCCAGCTGACCCTGAAAGTGTGTGGGATCTGCTGCTCCAGCTGGATCCCTACAAATCCATGGAACCTGACAGATTTCATCCAAGAATCCTCAGAGCTACCTGATGTCACAGCAAAACCTCTTTTAATGATTTTTGGGTTGTCTTGGGAATCCAAGGGAGATGTCCCAGCTGACAAAAAGCTGGTGAACATTGTCCTGATTTCCAAGAAGGGCAGGAGGACCCCAGAAACTGCAGGCTTGTCAGTCACACTTCAGTGCCTGGTAAAGTTATGGAGAAGATTATTCTGGGAGGTGTTGAAAAACACCTGAAAGACAATGCAGTCAATCAGTCAGAGCCAGCACAGCTTCAGGAGAGGAAAATCCTGATTATCAAACCTGATTTACTTTTATGACATGGTATCCCACTTGGCTGATCAAGGGAAACCAGTGGATGCACTCTTTTTTGGATTTCAAAAAAGCTTTCAATAGTGTCTCTCCCAGTATCCTTATGGATAAAATGTGCAGCACACAGCTGGATAAACACACCATGGGATGGGTGAGTAACTGGCTCAGGGGTTTGGCACAAAGGGTTAAGAAGAATGGGGTGACATCAGACTGGGGACCTGTCACCAGTGGGGTTGCAAAGGACATCTTTATTTATGGCTGCACAATAAACGGCAGTGATAAGGCAGATTTACACATTTTCAAGAAAAATAGACAATCTCCTGTCCCAGAATTCACGTAAATGTGTGCTGGTACTTTTTTCAAATGTGTCTGAGTTATTGAACACATAAAATATTACTAAGTCCTATAAAAGTCTGCTGTAGAACAGCAGCATGGGCAGCATGTTCCCTGGGCAGTATGTTCCCTTGCTGCTATTCCATATTAGAGAGTTTGGTAAAGGGAGTTTAACAGTGAAATGGAAAAATCATAGCAAAAGGTTTTGGTTACAAACCAAGAAAAAACACAGATACCTGAAAGGGAGTGGGCACAAGATTGTCCCTTGTAGAATGTAATAAACCACACTTGGTGGTTAGAGACTGTGTTTTAGAGGGTGATGGAGCTTAAAACTGGACCTAACATGAGTTCAAATATAAAACAGGGGAAAGATTCATGTATGAATTGACGCATACAGGCAGCCAGGGCGACCAGCAAATCACAGCCAAAATCCAAAGAGTAGCTTATTTCATTACCCTGCTGACAACACTGGGCAGCAGAGGCACATGAGGACACGGGCTCTGTTAGGCTTAGTTCATCCTAGTGAGCAGCAGAGAGGCCTGCTGCCTGCCCCAATAAATCAAAGGGCTTCACGCGTGCGCAGTTATCACAAGGCTGTGCTTTTATGATCTCTGAGCTTTTGATCTCTCTCTCTCTCCCAGGAGGAGGCTCAAGCATGTCTGTGAGCATGTGTTATCTCTACACAGGAATTCTACTTCTCAAAAAAGGCAGAGAATGAACAACACTAGGCATAATTAAAGGCTTTCCCCCCAGCAATTAACATAATAGATTATGACACAGGCAGATATATCACAAAACGTCTTGTAAGTATCCTCAGCATCTTCTAGGACTTCCCTTCATAGTAATTTAAGAATATTTTGCAGTATATAAAATTTCAATCCTGCTGAAATGACCACCACTTCATATTTGCTACAACAATCCTGGATGGCATGTCCAAATTCTATGAGCAACCATAACAACCATCCCTAGATTCATATGCATGTCTACCAAAACAACTGGCTATTGGCTGCTAGCAGTTGGGGTAGTAAGTTTCCACAAGAAAACCTCATGAATAAGGAAATCCCACACTGACTTTGCAGCACAGCAGCTTCTGGAAAATCCCTTCACACACTTCAGCACAATGGTCCTCATCTACCTCATATTCCACTGGCAAGGGTAATCCCCCAAGTCCAGAATTATTGCTTAGCTGAACCATTCCAGAAGCTGTAGATTATCAAGTAAATTTACTCCTAATTTCTTCCCCCTCACTTATCCACAAAGGTGAAGGAAACAGAGAGCTGAACACATCTGCCTGTCTGCCATCCTAAAGCACACCCATGACTGTTGCCTGCATTCATCAGTGAGACCAGTAACACCTCCCCAGAACACCTGCAGGGTTTGGTAAGTATTTTACACTGCATCATAGGAAGAATACTGCTGAGGAATGAACTGCAGCATGAACTATCTGCTTACAATACTAAATGGTAAATAATGCAAGAGCTCACCTGATAGATCCAATCATTAACTGATCTAATTATTAGTTTTGCTTATTCAGTAAAGTGGAATGTAAACAGGTCTCTTTGAATTTCCGCATTTAAAGCAAAAAAAAAAAAAACAAACAAAAAAAAACAACCTCAATATATGAATGATAACATGAGCTCAGTTCCATGTGGATTGACAAGTGGTGATCCCTTATCCATTTGAGACTTCATCCAGTAGTAATACTAAGAGAAAGCTTCACCTGGTTTTGAAAGATGGATAGGAATCAATAAAATCCGAGTACTGCATTTTCACTGTCTAAATGGATGGACTATGACAGTTAGAAATATTTGAAATCTTTGTAATACTGCATTGTAATTTCTACAACACTAAGGTTACATTGTACATAGCCAGTCTGGAAGAAATACAAATCCAAGCCAAAAGCAAGTTACCCTTCTGTTTTCACAACTACTGGTAATGTTATGCTGTGGCCACTGGAAGTAGAGAGGCTCTGCAGTCTCCATTCAGAAGGGTTTTCAAGAACAGGCTGGATAAAGCCCTGCCTGACCCCATGTTAACCTCCAAAGCTTTTTTCCAACCTGAATTATATCACAAGTCTGTGAGCATTCCAAGTGCTTCACCTATTATTGTTGGATTATACTAAACAAGTTTGCTTTTTCACATTATTTTTTCACTTTCCAGAAGTCTGTATTTAACTCATTCTTGCCTTATTAAGTACTGTGCCAGACAGAAGGCACGTCTATGTTACCAACACTCAATCTCAAGCACTTACAATGTACTTTCAATTTCTTTTATGCTAATTAGCCCACATATACCAGATTCCAGTTCCAGGTGGTGGGTGTGGGAGATAATGGAATCACTAGCATTTATGAAAGGTTAAGTGTGTTTTCTCAGATACTCTGGCTTGCTCCTTTCGAAAGAAAGTTACCACAAAACTAAAAATTGTTATAGTTTTATATAACATATAAATAGGGAATAAATAATGTACTTTTCTATCTGAATTTTAGGCAAGCAATAAATTATTGAAGAATGTTATGTTCAGTAGATTGCTGTGTCCAAAAATTTCTTGCTTTATCCTGTCATGACCCATGTTCAACTATTGCTTACCAGAACAAATTTTTTCCAAAACAAGTAACTGTAGAGATTCTGCCTATTTTGCTGAATATATATGCTAGGCACATTTTGAAGTTCTCAACTAATGTGGATAGCCAGTAAATTTATATCTTAAGTTTCTTTCTTAAGAACAATGTGTGGTATCTACTGTAATTGTAATTTTATTTTATATTTAAACAAAATTAGAGCATTAGCAAGCTGTTATTATGACTGACTTTTATAAAACCATGCCATTCTAGCTGTTTCAGCACTATTACAATAAGGTTCTCAAGTTTGTGAAGGCATGCTTTTTCAACGTGTATTTTGACCATTATGACCAAAAAGACTGTTAGTGTTTCAGATACAATTCCAAATTCTGCAAAATTTTAGAAAGCTACTACAGTTTCTTACTGCAGTAATTCACTGTGTATAAATTAATTTTACAATACGTGGCATTTAGATTTAGAGAAGGAAAACAATGCACGCAGACACATCCCCTCCCTTTTTACAAAAAAATGTATTAATACAGACAACTGCTACAATCTCTACGATTTTTTAATCAATAGAATTAGTGTACCTATTTCTTAAGAATATTTCTTAAGCTGTTCTTTATATTTACCACTACTTAATTACTTCCCTTTGCTAAAAATAGAGGTAATAAAACCCATCTTGAATCTTGACTTAGATTTCATGACTAACCTGCAAGTTGTAAAACCTTTAACTATGTTCCATTTAATGCATTTAATAAACGTAAAAGCTCACAAGCAATGATATGAAGGATAATTTACGCTTGCAATGCATTTTTGTCCAATTAATAGATTGCCTGTGTGTTGCATACTTTGCATGACAAAAGAGCAGAATATTAAACTGCCATTTATGAATGCATGAAATTGCACTTTGCAAATTAGAAGTGCCGAAACAGAAATTTTTCACCCTGTTTAGGAAATAAACAGTCCTTAACCAATTAAATTGCATTGTAATAATTCTATGATTTATTGCAAGTTGTTTAACTTTCAAAACTTGGCTAACCCATATTAAGGTCACAATCCATCATGTCTTGCTTGGAAAGTCAGCAAATAATGGCTGTTGTAGTAGCTGCTTTTGATGATAGTATGAAAGAAGTATTAGCACTTGTCAACAAAACTGCTTACAACTTACCATTAGCATGCATGGGCTGCTGTACCTATTTATTATTCTGGCAGCTTCACACATATTGTTACAAAGCTTATAAAACATTTTGTCGGGTGGAAACCGAATGTACACTGTTTGGTTTTCTGATAGACTGGCAGCATAAATGTCTGGGCTGACTTAGTTTAGGTTAAGTGTAAATAGAGACACAAATTCTTCAGCCTGTTCTCTTATTGATACTGAAAAGTACTGAATTATTCAGCATCCAACTCTTCTGTTTGTGTCTATCACAGTTATCAATTACCCATCAGTCTTCTTGTCAAAACAGAATGGATTAATCTGGCTGAAAACAAGACAAATAAGTGGATACAATAACAGAGGTGCAGGGTTGCCAAACTGTCAAAGGGAAATCCAGGCAGTGACAATTGCCGTCAAAAGTCAGATATCTGGCTTAAGTGAGGAAGTGATTTCCCTTTACAAGCAAAGAATGCACTTAGCTTACGCTAAGTAAATTAATCTACCTACTTTGCCTACTAATGCATTATCAGCCGTGATATTCACAGTGATTTTGTACTTAGTGCTCAGATGCCTTTATAGCTCAATGTTTTGTGTGCAAATTGATACTTAAATATTAATACACACAAAATGTTATTTTATACATTAAAAGAGGATTACTTCAATACGTAAATTCCTGAGTGTCATTACTTTTGATAGTTTGATCCACAGTACACATAAGTTGCTAAGAGAGATCAAGTAAATTTTCGAACTCAGGCCTGTGGAATACACTCAACTTGTGTTAGATCTTCCATTTTCCTCACAAGCTTTAAACTTTGAAATCTTGCTCAGAGAACTCTTTAGGTCCATCTATTACTCTTGAAAAAGCATGCAGATGCATGTGATTTCATTTGTATCTTTAATAAAAATGTTAGTAACACAGCCCTCATTATAGAGCAAAGGTTTGGCACCCACAGACTCATGTTCAGGATTGTATCAGAGGTTTGTGGTTTGATTACTCCTCCCCCCAGACTAACACTATCAGAAAAGACTCTTCTAAACTATTTTAGTCAATCATTAATCATGTCTGAAGCTTTGCAATCATGGCAGAAGATTTCAACAGATTTCATGTAAGCCAAACATTTCTACTGTACGCTGCACAAAAAAGCTTTTGTATTTATCATATTTCATTATTTTAGGAACTTATTTGCTACCTGATTTTAATTCTTACACAGACATGGAGTACTATACTCTGAACTTTTAAATGCATGTTAAAAATTACAAGTATTTCCCACTATGTACAAAATAACATCAATCAAGTAGATTATTCAAAAAATCTTGGGACAAAACTTGCACTTGCACATTAAACAGTTTGACAGACCAAAACATTGATACCCACACATTTCTACATAAACTATTGTAATTCCTTAGAAGTCATATTATGGTCAAGAGTATCACGAGTAATACATTTGCAAAACTAAAACTAAAACCCCCAAACTAACAAAATAAAATCCAAACAAAACCAGACACAGAATACAAACAAACAAACAAACAAACAAAAACCACCCAACCCCCTCCCTGAAATTAGCAGAGATATTTTGCAAACAGTTCCCCTACAGGCTTGACTCTACTGCTGGGCTCTCTGAGTATTCACTAAGAAACAGTCATTATGTCACCTTATTGCAATAAAGTATTGATATTTACCTGTTAAATGTTTATCTTCTAACTTTTTTTTCATTTCTATTAAGCATGAACAGTACATGTCTGGCTCTGTTAACCACTTGATATCACGCCTCAGGATTTACTGGCAGACGCTTAACAGTCAAGAAAAGATTGCACTGTTATAGAAGTTACAGTCTACTGTAACTGTTACAGTCAGACTGTACAATTCAGCATTGCTAGACATCTGCTCAGTTCTTTTAATAACGTAAAGACTGCAATGCTAGAATTGACCAATAAGATATATATATAATATTCTAATATTCCTTGCTATTCTTTTGTAGATATGCTCACTGGAATCTTGGAAAATTTTTGTGGAATTAGTGTGTGGTCCAGGTCTGATTTAACTCTCTTGATCACTTCCAAGTGAAACAGTGTAAAGAGATCTAATGATATCTTTCAGGAAGATCTTTCCAGTTCCAACAAGGAAATGATACAAACTTACCTGTTACTTAATTCTTGACAAAACTGCTCTGTTCTCCAGAAAATTAAGAAATCATTTTTTTCCCTGTAACTGCTGAGAGCAACTATTACTATTATAAAAGACATAAAATAATTTAAACAGAAGAAATTCGTTGCTTCATGTCAAAGGTTTTAAAAACTAGTTACAGAAATCAAACACTGCAATGAAAAGAAAATTGCAGTAGAAGCACTTATCCACTTCAAATGTCAGAGAATAATTTTCATTTTAATATAAGTTTTTGTCTTGATTTTAAGATCCAGCTTACATATTTGTTTACTTCAAAAGTTATTAATTATGGTTACTAGATCTATCTGCATGCTTGAAAACTAATTTTCATGTGATGTCCCCTGGATTTCTAGAAAAATCAACACATAAGTTTCATTAACATCTGTCACATGAGACAATAATGAGAATAATGCTGACATTATCAAACTGTTGAAAAAACACCTGCCCAGATTTAACATTAAGGCAAAATTTCACCAGTTGACATAGCTCATATAACTTACAAAGATTGGTTCTTACAGTAAACTTCTTTCAATTCTAATTTCACTATGTTTTTCCCCAAAGAGAGGCACGTATCTGAGGACTAAAAGGATTCATTTTTATTTCTAATACCTAATTATATGAAGATTGGTGCTCATGAGGCATCATCTAGATGCAATATGAAGCAACAAAATGGCTGCACCTGTTTAACTTTTATTCTGCAATCTAGAAAAAATAGTTTAAACAAAACCAAGAGCTGAATGTAGGTCTGTCACTATTGTGCTTCTGATACAGAAGCAGAAAATGCAGAATTGAGAGGCCTCTCCAGTGGCAGGGACTTCAGTTTCCTTTGAGACAGTCAGCAAACAAGCTGCAGCTGGAGAGACCTGACCAAACCTCAATACCATCATGAAAACTGAAAATGTGCAAGAGGTAAATAAGTAAAAGACCTGTTGGTGGTGGATTAAAGTTCCATAAAGCACATCTCACTTGATGGTTTCTTAAACCTCATCTTGCATTGTCAAAATGTTAGGTACACTAAAAAGCACATTCATACTAGCTACAAAATTAAAATTTAGTATGCATGTTATCAAGCAGCATTTGAGATAATCAAACTTTTTACATAAAACTGCAAAATCCTATTTTGACAGTTTAACTAAGGTTATGCAACAATAAAGAATAGCATTTGTGCAGTTTATCATGGGGTTTCAGAGGAATTTTTCAAAACAATACAGGAAACTGGGTAATCCCAACCCTACCTGCTGAACTATAAAGGCTAGGGTGCTGCTAAAGAATGTTTTCAGAATTCTTAGTAACTTTTGTTATCCCACTTTCAAAAACTAAGTAAAATGCAATTGTGGCATATTTTATTACCTATCCACAGTTTGAACATTTACTTCAGAGGTATCTTCTCCCAAGAATTAAAGTAATTGTGTATAAAGTAGTGGTGTTAGCATTAAAAGATTTTCTAAAATGCTGACAGCTCCCAAATGGAAAGATTTTGAGTGTACAGAGTTTATATTATTGCTTGGTATTATTACTATTTTTATTAGAAACAGAGCAGGTTAAGAAAATGTTGAATTTATTAAGCTGTCCACCATGCCTGGTCTTGTTACTCACCTGCTTGTTTCAGTATGGTAGAATCTGTCTTTCTTAAAGCATCATGCCAAGCAGAGTTATTTTTACTTGGCATTGGACAACATTTGTGGACACACAAGGCCAGATGACACATTTATTTTCTAATTTCTTTTTAGTGTTTCACAGTGTTTGATGTGTTACTTCAAGCTAATTCTATGCATTTTCTGAAGGAGAAACCCAAGCAAGCTAAAGAAAATGGGAAATATATTATTGTGAATTGGTACATTTGAATGGTGCTTTATGTAATGTAGTCTGTGCTATTCTGACCCATCTTCAGACAGGCGATTATCATTCTGAATCAGCCATAAAAAGAGGACAAGGATCGGAACTCCCTCTGTGATCACAGCTTATTCCAATTACCATCCTAAAAATACTCATCTCTCACTCTTCAAAGCTTGTATGGAAAGAGAATCCCAAGGGTGGTCTAAAGAACCCCTTCCCAACCTACAGCCTGTTATAAATGATAAAAACAAGACCCTGGCTAAGAAACTGACATTCTTAACCGCAGTAATAATGAGATACATGAACTGAAAATTGCTTTTGAAAAATCAAACTGATCAACTGATCATGGCACTTCAATTGCAAGTCAAGGTATTAGGGTAAGCAAAATTTCTCTTTCAACCCATAACAATACTTAAAGAAAGAAGAAAAAAAAAATTCTGCTGGGTATTGGAACTTTTGGGTTCTTTTCATCAGGAGCCCACGTTGGTATTAATAGTGTGGGTTGCATTGAGTCAGAGTTACAAGTCCCGGGAACCACATCTTTGTCAAACTTAATAGGAAAGGCTGCTTCCTCCTATTCATGCTTTACACCTTATGTTTTATTTTGAGAAGTTTCATTGGCCTAGAGGGGAAACAAATACCAATCTTTTTACTGAGCACTAATTTTTTGAGAGAGAAGCATCTGACAAAACATCATTAATATAAGTAACTTGCTTTCAGAACATACGTAAGGGCATTCAGTAGTACAAGATCTGTCTACTTTTGCTAACATAGTTATGATCATAAAAACATTCAAAATTTTTCTCAAAATTTCACATAAAGCTTATAAAAACATCATTGACATGAAAAGCAGTTAAAAAATTAAAATCATTGATCAAAATGAAAAACACTGGTAAAGTTAACCATAATTAACGAGTAAACCTGACACACGACTTCATAGTTGTTAGTGGAAAAATACCTTGGTAGAAAATGTTTAAGCAAAAGTTATGTCCTACACAGGAATTTTTTTTTCCCACTGGAATTTCTTATTTTAAAGCAGGGAACAGAATTAATATTTCTATTATTTTTCTGTCCATCATTTTGATTAAATTGAATTGTTCCATCTTACATCAGTTCAGCAATGATGTAAGCTTATTGAGCCACCCATACATCTTAGATAGACTGTATATTTTTTTATTTTCCTCATATCTCTCATTAATTTTTATGGGGAAGATTTTTATTCTGAATCTTTGGGATAGTGTGCAGGAGATTAAAATGCAACGTGGCTAACACAAACCAAATGGAACTTTTCCATTTAACTCAAAATGGAACATGAGCCATGCAAAGACTAGATCAGAAATTTCCCATACTAAATAAACTGTGCTTGAAAATGCTTCAAAATCTTCTGGTTTGGAAAAATAAGAGTTTCATTTTTCAGTGTTGATAAAATAAATAATATTGAGATCAGAAGACTAAGCAGGCATATAAGTATATAAAAACCCTGAATTTTTTGCCCTATGTGAACTTATTTTTTTTTTCTCAATAGCTCATAGGCTGATAAAATGCACTCACATTGAATTTAGTAATACTAATTTATGACTATTTCTATATTAAAATTTCAAATTATAATCGAAATGGCTGATTATTTGCTTTATTAGCTTGGCATTGATCAACTTTTTTTCTTATCTTAAATTTTTCAGGGTGAGGCTAGCACACAACAGCTAAAACCTGTTTATCAATAAACTAGGGTAAGATTATTCTGAATTCAAGAGGTATGATGATAGATTACATAGTCATAGGTGAACTAGATTTAAAATAGACAGCCTAAGAATAAATATAAAACCCAGTTATATAATTCTGGGCCCTAGCAAGAAGTAAAAACACAATTGGAAAACTTCAACCAGGACAACAACAGTCTACTACTATGGCTATACAGTGATCAGTGACTACTTAAAATAGTTTAAAATGGCTTAGAATATGGATGGTATGCAAAAATATTCTTACTTTGGGAGTACAAAGATAAATTAACAAAATTACATGTATTAATATGTGCAATAATTTGCATAAACAGCAAATGCTTTGCAGTTTTGGAGAGGAGAAGAAAACAGATAGCAAGAGGCATGAAGGGAACACTGGATTAACCAGCCACAAGAGACAGGCATGGTGCAAAGCTCTGCCCTGCTGGAAAATATTTTAAGAGATGCCAAAAAGAGGAACTTCTTTTTGTAAAAAGTTTTCCAGAAATATTTTAAGAAGGAAAATTTAGAAGGCAAGCATATGAAACCAAACATAGGATGTTGACATCCCTTTTCATCAAATACTCATCCCAATCACACCTACTTAGAGAATGATGTATCTTTTATCTGTCCAGTTTGCATCTCTTCCTTATCAGCAACTATTAAAATGCATGGTTCTGAAGGAACTTAACAAGACTTAACTTGCTTACTAAAAGCATTCCATGGCAATTACCTTCAGGCTACTTTTGTGCTGTACAAAAGTATATCTTATACCTGTTAAGAATTTGCTATCTTTCTATTTCCCTTGTGTTGTTTTTCTAATAGGAAAACAGAAGCTCTGTGTTTGATCTATAGATGAACTGCACACACATTTTCACTGTTTTCAGGTACAATATAAACTTTCCAACCTTGCATGACTCTTTCTGAGCTCTCATCAGCCTGACTCATCATGGGAAATACCATTCAAAATCTGAGAGCTTCTGTATGATATTTCTGCATTATTCTCTAGCCTATTCTTTTTACATACCCTAATTTATTTTTGACAGCAACCTCACTTTTAACAGAAATTTCCATTCTGTCTCTAAATTAATATTGCCAATACAGTAATAATTGAGGAAAGTATATAAATGCTTCAAAATTTTCTCCTCTTTTACTTTGCAGTTCATCTGGCACTGTTCCTACCATTCATTTAATTTGGTCATGATACTTCTCTGGACTTAACTAACTCAATCCCCACCCCCAATAAATCCAGACTATATCCTCATGAACACAAGACGAAAGCCAACCTCATCAGCATCAGGTTTAAAACTTGTCATCCAAGAGCTGAATAACAAGTTTATTTTTAAGTGTCAGCAAACCCAATTTGCGACCAAAGGTTCTTCTGCAGTTGGAGATCCATGGCACAGGAATCAGCCATTAATATCAGGTATTCTGTATTGCCTCAGGGCTATGTAACTCACACACAGGCACAACGAGATTAATCCTGCTCTTGTGGTTGCATCACTGAAACTGAGCTGGGCCCACCATTAATGTAAGCTACCATGAAGGATCATTAGAATAGCTGCCCAAATTTTAAGGTACAATTTAGACAACAATCCCTTTGAATTACTTCTTTCCCAAGTCTCCTGCTCAACAAGCAGTGTGGTCTGTTTAATGTGACATAAAAGCCTGAAATCTCATTCTATTGAAATTAAAACCAAGATCTGCTTCTTTATTTCTAAAGGCAGGACATTATCTCTAAACTCTATCTATTTATCTATGTATCTATATCTGTATCGATCCATATCTTTAAAAAGCAACAGCAACTAGAGCCAAGACCATTTAATCTGCTGGGTACTGGAACTAGGCATCCTTTAAAATTTAATTTAAAAATAACAAAAAGGCACATAGCTGGATATTTCCAGTCATTATTTCACTAAGTAAAACTCAAGTTTTAATCTTTCTCACCAGGACAGACTAAACAATAATGTAGAAACTGATTCATCTCAGGTGTTGCTCTATATGAATTATGAAGTGTAACTGTTAAAAGAAAAAATGCAAGTTTTATTTCAGAACACACAGTTGTTATACAGTAATAATCTAAGTGTACTCTGACACATGATGCACCGCATCTTTGAATACTAACACAAAATTGAAATAAGCATACAATGGCAGAAAAGGTAAGAGATCTGTTTCCTTACGACCACTACAAAGATACATGTTAATTGTGAATTAATTTTTAGATTATTTCAATATATAAAATCCTTCTCAATTTAAAAATTACCAATTGAAGAAAACAAACATTTTCCCTTCAGTTCTTTTGAACTCTCGTATTCTGACTGTTTCAATAGTTTATTTATACTAAATATATGCACATGAGTTCCCAGGTCCATTTAATAACTGGAATTAACAAAATAAACATAAGCTCTAAACGCCTGATGAAATTCAAGATATCATATATGATACTCTGTGTGAACTAAATGGCAATGTATTTGCAATTTAAAATATAACTCATCATAATGAAAATGTAAGGCAGTAGTTCTCCTTTATTCAGTATGGCAGGTTAGTGATCCCTGTGAAGCTACACTGAAGCAAAGAGTAGATTAATAATTTAATTTGGTTCAGGACTGTGCAAGTGGGGCACTGCAAGCTATTACTCAGTAACCAGCTGTTGACCCTAATATGGATTAACCAATTAGACACCTCTATTTAATTGTTGGTGACCCATGTAAAACTGACTAGGAATTTTTATTGTAAACAAAACATAGTGGCCTAAACCAATCCCAGTTATCCCCCTGGTGGAGACGGGGGGTTTGATAGAGGCTCACAAAGAAGCTCAGCAAATGAAAAAAATTGCTAGATCATTTTAGGCTGTGTTCTGTGAATGAGCCTTTTTTCAATGTCCCTTGGTGAAGCAACAGCCCTCTCAGTTAAACCCCCACAAAGCAAATACCATTCATATGAAGTTATGTTTGCTCCTTGTTATCACAGCTTACGCCACTTAATTCATTATTCAATGAATTCACTTTCTTATTTATTAGATGCAAGGTAGCCACTCATCCCTAAAGGCCATATATGCAAAAGACTGCTTGTAATGCTGTCACTTCAAACCTCTCCATGCTTTTACACTGCTTCAAGAATTAGGAAAAAAATAGCATACAATTTAGATTTATTCACGCCGATACTAAATCTGTATATGATAAAGGAAAGGAAAGAAACATTACATAGCTAGCTTAAAATCTATTGATACAGATCAACAGAATATCTTATTCCCTGTTGCTGGGACATTGACTCCTGCAGTATAAAACCCACTGGACTGCATTTAATGTTTTTAAGAGATCTGATTAAAAAAATAAAGTACTTGCTTGTCAATTTCCTACCTCCCACTGAAAGGTACCTCAGCCTCTTTCCTCAAGTGCATTTGATACATTCAGTCCACTACCACTACCAGAATTATCTGCTCAAGTGCTGAATCCTCATAGTGAGCATACGAAAATCAGCGATTAAATGCCACAGATATCAAAGTCCAAAATATTTAAAATATCTTTTTGTTATATAATGGACTGTAAGACATATTGCAGCTGATTTTTGTAACTCACAAATGTGTGTTCTCCAATATTTTTAAATGTAAATTTTGCTAATGACATTTAATAGCACAAAATAATATCTTCAACTCTTTTCGCACTGCAGCAGCAGTCAACAAGATGTTTCAATTTTACTCTGTAACCTTATGCTGTTAGAATCATTAAAATGCAAATGAATTACTGAATTAAAAAGACTTCCAATACACTCTTAGCACAATTAATATTGTATAAAATTATCTGCATAATTACACACACCAACATTTATATAAGGTATTGTAAAAAGTTACCAATAAGAAACTAGATGCAAAACTGTCAAGCACTGGAGAACAGGCATCTAAATATAAAAATATAAGTGATAGTTTACAATTAGTATTCTATGTGGCTATTATTACACAATACATTCCACATTTCAGTCATTGAAACATTTAAAAAATAAGTATTTTTTCCTAGAAATTCAATCTAATTATGCATAATAATGTACGACTTACAAAAGTCTACAGTAAATATTTTCCTGATATTAACTCTATATTTAAAATTATACTTAGTGACCTGACATTACATAAACAACTGAAACAAACAGAAAAAAACAAAGAAAAACACAAAAAAAATCTTTGCAGGTATACACCTCCAGAAGTGATTGAATGACTCAAAATAGCATTCTAATTGTAGCAATTTATCACTAAAGTTGCTACAATAAAACTGCTTTTTAAAACACTACATTATATTTTTCTAAGGGTGTATTATATGGATTGTGAATTTAAAAATATATGTCTGATTCTTACTAATCCTGCTCTTCTAGCATCAGTTACACCATCATAATTCAGGAACTGATCCACCTGAATAATTAACCTTTTATTCCTGCAATAGGCAAGTACAAGATGTATTGCTTTCATTGAATTCATAATGCGGCAAGTATAGAAATTCATAAAATGTAATGCAAGACCCAGTTGTTTTCTCTGTCTCGTGTAACAGTGTCAGTAGCTGGGCTGTGTGGGGAACTGCATTCACATTCATCCGATATTCTGGAGAAATTCTGAAAACTTAGAAGGGAATAAAAATAATAGTAATAATAGTAATGAATGAAAACTTTTCTGTTAATATACAGAGAGTCCTAACTTTATCCTATATTGTGCAATGTTTGCATTTTTGCACATGGGAAATTTTAAAAGTCACACAGAGATTTTTGTAGTGCAACCGTATGCTAGATAAAGACATTTAAGCTGTCAGTATAAACTGCTTCTGTTTTCATTTTGCATTTAATTTCAATGCCAGACTCAAGGCATAAATTTTTCATCACCTGCAATGGTATGAATAAAAGATTAAAAAAAGAACTGAGAAGAAATTCTAACACATGCAGTGCATGCAGCACATTGTGCAGACACAGTGTGCATAACTACATGTTTAATTTCCATCACTTTTTCCTATGTCAGGAACACTATTATTTAGTTCATACATCATGCAGCTAATTTCCAGGATTTCAGCTCTGTGGAATTCAAATTTATATAGCTCTGGATAATAATCCATTCAACACTCTTGAAATCTAAAGATGATACACATATTGGTAAATTCACATAGTACTTTCTTAACATTAAATAGAATATGTCTCTTGCCATCTAGTGTTGGTAAGTTAAGTACTATTGAAATTTTTCAACAGCACATATTCTTGCCCTCTTGAAATAACAAATGAATAATTCTTTTCCTATGTTCCAAGAAGTACGAATTACTAAAATATTTTGAGCTGATTTCCATTTCTTATTAAGGCTCACTTCATATTTTAGCTGAAGGATGTTATCAAGCCCAAGAGGTGACGTCATGGTGTCACTCTGACAGAATTTTTTATGTAGCACTTAAGAGAGTTTTTAGGAGCATCTTTGTTTTTACTGTATTAACACTCAGAGGAGCTAGGATGAAATTCTGTTTTTCTCTCTCCAGCAGCCTCTGTGGAATAAAGAAAAGTTCTGTGGAATACACCTTGTTTAGCATTAATGACAGCCTTCCATTTACCAGAAAATATCTGACTCCTAGTTTGACTTTAGCCTAGCAGCAAGCTCTCAGGCCCACTATACATTCAGTCCAGTCACACTTTTCACTTTTGCACCATTTCTAATAACATACATCTGTATAGTAATCTCTATACACTGAAATGAATTTAATGGGAAAAAAATCCACTATACAATAATAAATTTTAATACAGTAATGTGTCAAAATGTTTCCTAAAAATAAGTTGTGGTTTGTAGTGCTTCATCATCAAGAGACTAAAACATCTCAGCAAAGGCAATAATGCTACTACTCCAGTCCCAGTCCAGTTTTCTGTCTTGGATGAGCATTTTTAATTGGAAAGATACAACTAATGGATGGTGACTGGATTAATGTGATTTATGGCTGTGAGAATTGATAGGAGGCAAATACATTTTACTAGTTTTTCTTTGACTTGCAGCATAGCTGGTCCAAGCCACTACTTTTGAAGAACTTTTAGTAGGATTGTGTGTAAGTATTCATTTCTAATGCTTCTATTAAGAGTTCAAGAAAATAAAAAGAGACAGAATATGAATAATTAATTATTTTTACATCTAATGAAAAGTTGTCCATTTGTAATAAGACTGTGACATACTGCTGGGGTTGTGTGACACCTGCACTTATGACACTCATTTGCATTCATTCTCTACTTCCTCTAAACAAACAAAATTACATTCAGCATTTCAAGCTGTCAAGGCATAAAAGCAAAATTATGTATTTATTTTTAATGGAGCAACACCAATGGCATCAATGTACTTACAGGCAATTCACTTCCCAATTCCTGGTATTAGCTCTGCAAGTTGCTAAGTATTTTAGCCTTGATCCAGCACAAATCTTTGCTTTGCTTCAAACTGGATGAGAAACCATCTCCTATGAGGATCTGAACCTCTTTTAACAAAATTAACGAATTATAGTCTGCGCAACACAAGTATAGTCTCACCACATGAGATAGCAAGGAAAGGCCCAAATGTGAAAATTTGGTCACCAGAAATAGCTGTTTTGAATTTGCAGAGTTCCATATATTTTACCTTTCTCTGTAAAATTTGTGGCAACAATAAGATACACAGTTACATTACAATCTCATTTTTTAACTGTTTCAAATTGTATGAGTAACTTGGGCATCTGGGTATGGTAACTGTGAGCTTGTATATATCCATCCATATATATTATATATGCACATATAAAACACAGAAATTAAAAAATGCAAAAAAACGGAAGCGTACTTTAAACACACCTAGGAGTGTAGGACTCACGGAGTTAAAATAAGAGTGGAAACAAGAATACGAAAATATCTTGTGAAGAATATATAAAACTACTTCCACTGTTTTCAGCCAATACTGAAAATTGAAAATAAATTGGCAGTTAGAAGGTAACATTTTTTCCATGCCACATCCTTAGAAAAAACATCTTCAACTTTTTGGGCTCTAGATTGTTTCCTAAATTCACAGAAAATACTGCAGTTCACAAATGGGATGGAGAACAGAAAGGCTTTGTTAAATATTTAGGAAAAGGGATGTGAGCAGTCAAGCAAACCAATCTATTAGACTCAAAGCACTTCGTTTGTTATAATTTTTTCCATCCACCAGGCATTCTTTGTCCCAAAATGAGAAAGTGAGGTGCAATATTTGTAGTTGTGTCTATGGATGAAGTCACTACAGGTAGTGCTGCACAAGATGGAAATGTAAAAGTTTGTCTTGTTCTCTTGTTCACCTGGGGAGGTTGTTTTGATGTTGCTTATACTACATTCAGTTCCGAATTTTCTAAATATGAAACTGGAGAAGTTGGAAAATTTTAGCCATTGTCTAAGTGTTGCTGTGCAAGGGTTCATTTTAGATTTAGATATTACAGATTTATATTCAATATCAATGCCATAAAATTTTTGGGTGTAAATAATTATTTGTATCATTTAATTACAGCATAATTCTAGAACTGCAAATTACTTATATATAATTAAAATATAATAATATATAAAATGTATATCTATATATAAATATATAAATATTAAAAAATATAATAAAAATACAGAACATGCTTAAATTAACTTGCATTGCATCAGCTGGGTGCTAATTTAATAAAAACTGGTGAATGTCCGCCTTCAAGTTTCTAGGCCAACTGATACAAATTTAGGAGCTACTCTGTGATTTCATTATGAAGTACAGCCACAGAACTTGATGGCTTCTGTCATTTTGAAATGAATGCTTGCAGTGTGATTATTTCATTCACATTTCTTTTTTATTTTTTATTTATTCTAGACACAAGCTCAGGAGAATTCCAAGCTTTGAGTCTAGTAGTAATTTCAGTGTAACAGTTCCATTTCTAAAGCCCCACTTATCTCATTGCTAAGTTTTACTTAAAATCACTATATAGTGACATTTTATCATAAATTTTAATATATAATTAATTACTAATGTAATTTGATAGTATAAATCTAATTTAATTTAATCATGTTCTAAAGTGCAACATGAAGAAGTCGATAAAAGAAGTTGATAAAAATAATTTTGCAGTATTCTATTTCTGCTTGCCTACTACAAATCAAAGATTTTCTTCTTTTCATAATACACTATAATATGGTTACAAGTGCATTGAAATTCATCTTGTTAGAATGGTAGTAATATATCCCACCAGGACTACTGTTCCTAGTAGCAATTTAAAATAATTATTGTGAGACTTGATGCTAGACATCAGGTTTGCAATAGAATTACAATGAGGGAAGTATATTAGAGACAAAACATTGCTGGAAGAAAACTTCATAATGGTGCAATTTGGAACTAAGCCTCAATTTTACAGTAATAGATTCTCTTTATGATGGCACAAAGGAGTAAATGCACTTAGCAAATTTAAATCTATTATTAATCACACTTCATCGATTGCAGTGCAGAAAGGAGAAAAGAAATTAGGTTTTTAGTTATATTTCTTATATAAAACAAGTTCTGCAATGAAGAGCGTTTTAGAAAAATCTCCTTGTTATAGCTCAGAAACACAGCAAGTCCTCATAACTGCAGAGAGTTAAAGAGGTTCAAAAACTTTTCTAGAATAGTTTTGCAAGTCTTCTTTTCTGGTTAGAAGTTACTGAAGACAGTATGCCCCACATCACCAAAACACTTTCACTTTTAGAAAGAAAATAACCAACAGGAAAGGTGAAGTAAATGTAATATTCATGATTGCTTTCTCTAATCACTCTTCTTAAACGGAGGGAGGATTGTACTATTCTTGCTTTAATTGTGTCACAATTTTAACAAAACAAAGCATACTCATTTAAGTATCTACAGACTGATTCGTAGTTTAACAGACCATTGGATGCTTTCAGAAAGATATTTCAAAGAAAGTAACACAATATGGATTTTAGAAAGTTGTCATAATGTACTGAAAAACATTTCTTATTCTATCACTGTGAAAGACCACTGTTTTTATGCTCTAAATTGTGATTTTACATCTAACATTGAAATAACACATAGATTTGGTACCTCTTTTTCTATTAAAAATGAATCACAATTTTAATAAAAATAAAATACATTAAAATGTATATAAAATATGTATCAATATATTAGACTGGAAGATGAAGAGTTGTTCACATCTTGTTGGTTTTGGGGTTTTTATCATTGATCCTTTCAATAAACAGGTGACAGAGACAATTCAAATGAAAATAAAACTTCTAATTTCAGCAAGAAGTAATGTGATAAAGATATCTACCAAAGCACCAGCAAATGAAAGCAAATAGTCATTGTAAATGCTTGTTTTAAATAATACTAATTTTATATTTATTTTATGATCAGTAAATAAACATTTAAAAATTAAAAATGTATGTTTAATAAGTTCATATCTCATATCTTTGAGAGGGGAATTAAGTTTACACTCACCTATGTTTTACCTTTACCATTTAAACTGTGTCTAAAATTACTGACAGGCAGAGAGGATCTTCTGATCTTTAATGACTTTAGTTGCATGTGTGCTCCAACCATCACCAGACAATAAATGAGTACCCACACTGCAGCTTGCAAAGAATAGAGAATTACCAAAGCTATTTTCAGATGAGCTAACTTGGATACCAGAAGCACTTTAAGCAGCACAAGCTCATGTGGGCTAATTTACCTTCAGCAAGGAAAATTAGGCTGTGAGAAGGTCCAAACTCTAAGTTCCTGGTACCCAAGGTACCTCATGTATAACATGCCCTGTATTATTTCTGCTATCCTGCAGTCTGTGGCATAGCCATGGCTGGAGGAAACCAGACAGTCCCTCTGTGAGACAAAAATTTAGAAATGGTTCCAAGTCAATGGTTTCATGTGAATGAACATGCATTACCCTGTTCTTCTCACATAATTTTGGAGATGCCACATAAATTTGGGGATGCTGCACACTTCCTGAACCAGATGACCGTAGTAAGGTCTGCAGAATAGCATATCTATAACATTACAAACAAGAAGTTCAATTACCCAAACCAGTTTTCTGAAAGAGGAGTTGAAGACGGACAAATCTACTCTTTTTCTACTTCCTTCTGAAGAAGACATCATTTAAAGGGAAAAGGGGACTGATGGAACTACCTGATCTGTATGCAACACCTAGAAGAGGTGGTATTACTTGCTTCCGTAATTACTTCTCAAGTCTCTGATACTTTGTTAATACCAAAGTGACGAAGAAAACTTCCATTCTTCTTAAAAGTAAAACATTCAACTATCAGCAAAATGTGACTCATATACATTCACAGATTTAAAAGCAATGATACAAGCAAAAGGAGAAAAAACTCCCCATAAATTAACAGTATCCTTAGACAAATTCATGACTCAAACCATGATTTTTTTTTTATTGTCCTTATGATATTTCAGAGCACAACTTATTTAAAAAAAAATAATTCAGCCAACATTTTTGGTGGATGCTAGAAATTCCGAGTTATATCTTCATTGTTTGTTTTTAACACAAGTACGTCAATGTCATTGATCGTTTTCTTAGTGGAAACAAACACTTCCTATAAACAACTGCTTAGCATTCCTGTAAAAAAACATGAAAATTCCTAAACTGAAAATTTTCTAAAGCCTCACAAATGGCCAGAATGATACATACTGAAACCTCAGAACAGTGAGGCAACACGTCTGACACAGCTTGTTCAAAAAGACTGTTAGTACTGTAAAAGTCAATAAAAAACAGTTCCATGTTTCTATTTTCAAGGATTCCAACAGGAATACTGCTATAGTCCTATTAATTTTCTTCACCTGGTACATACAAATTCATCAGCTCAAAGTTTACAGCACAGGTGATGATAATGCATGTGTGTTTATTATAAAGCCATGACTTCTGACAGCTAAATAAAATTTAAGAATGCCTGCATCTTGCAATTAAGATGCATCCTTACATCATTAAGAAGTCCAGCCCCAAAGCACCCGTAATGCAGAGCTGACCATGACTGGAGCATGGTGTTTTAAAGCCAGCCTGCAGTCAAAGATTACACCATGCTGTGTGTCATACTGACTCCATGAATCATCTTTTTCAAATGACATCAAGAATGGCATTTCTCACAGATTTTATTTCCTTTCTCTGAAATATTCTGCCTGATGATAAGAGGTTACCAAACTAGAATACTTAGTAGAGAAAAAACCAAAATCCTGTCAGTTTCTCAGTATAGTTTATGAATTACAAGATGCTATGCTAAAGAACAAGAAAAAAAAAGGAAAACAAAATCTATTACAGAAGTTCCCAAAACTGAGGCAAACAATTCTGATAGCATGCAACTTTTAAAGCTGAAGAGCACAGTCCAGAATAATACAATAGAAGAATGTACCCACAGCATATACCTGACAAAATCTATTAAAACAAGCATATCCAAGTCTACTGTGGCAATTATATGCTTTTAGGATATGGTTCTAAAATCAAATTTTCTATCTTTTGATCCTATATAATTTTGAAAGAAAGCAAATAAAATTATTTCTTTTTATACAATAGCTACTCCAGGACAGGAGTAGATGCTGTGACTACTATGTTCTAGATCAGGCACATGGCCATCCACAGCTTGAAAAAGGAAGATCTACAGGTTAAATCTGCTGTAGTATTTTGTGTAAACCTAGCATTTGTTGGCTCCACTTAAAATCTCCAGTGCTGGTTGTATGACAGGACAAATTTCTTCTCCATAATAAAAAATATAAGGGCAAATCTAAATTATGTGAATAGAGAACCCCAACAAGCAATTTCTCCAGCAAAGTGAGAGTCAGAGTGATTAGACTCTAAATAACCTAGGTAAAAGGAGTATAATATATGCAGATTATTAATTTTAAATGGGATTGATAGTAAGGCATTTTTTATCTCACATTATAATAATTTCCAATTCTTAATGTGAAAGTCCATCTGTGTACTTCTAGAAGCGCCATGAACCAAGGTCTAAGACAGGACAATGAGATTTTCACAGAGTAATACCCATATAGAGGTATATATATACATATATACACACATGAAATTTGCCCCTATCAATAATAGGCACTAAAATTAATTTGACTTTCAGATAAACCAGAGTTTGTTTAAACAATCCTCATATTTGCAAGCATGCAATGAAGAAAGATGAGAGATTAGTTTTGCCCCTAAATAAACAAGACTGAATAATGGATCCATGAAGAATTACTGTCTACTTTTCAATATTTGCAGGGAACTCAATTTCTTATAGTTGAAAAATATGTAGATTGCAAAATTAGTAATCCTGAATTTTTCAAACCTTACACTAATAGTTGTAAATGCAGATTGTTTGACTATCCTGAATAGATGAATGAAAAGTTACACAATGACTCCAACTGGCAATCACTTTAAAATTTTAAAAAGAAAATCAATGAGTAGTTATCATGAAGCTCAAGATCATAAGATATCTGACAATAACAGATCAGTAAAATTTAAAAACAATAGATATTGCAGGAATAAAACCGCTGTAATTTAAAATCAAAAATACACTACATAAGGCTATTGTGCTGTGGGTTTGAATAAACCACTCTCTTTATACACAGAGAGATGCTTCCCATAAAATCAGATTGTCCTTTAATGTTTTATTTCAATGACATAGAAAAAACACATCACAGTGGCTCTTGCTGAATGCAGGCTCTTTGCCACGGTGGTTCAGGAGCCACACCATTTGACAGTTGAAAAAATTTTTAGAGTATTCCCAATGTGTTCTTGCATCTCTTAAGCTATATAACTTGTACATAACAACACCCCCAATACAGCCACTCTATTCCTCCTACTCTCATCTTCAGTACTGTCATCTGCTTATTCTTCTATATATTTTTCTATAGTATTTTTCCCACCTCTGCTGCCATGACCGCTTTCTAGTACTGAATGCTCTTTTCTGGTATCTGTAACCTCTTGTCTCTTTATGTCTTCCACTTCCTACTTTCACAGCTCTAATTTAGAACTTTAATATTTTCAGTATGATTCCTCCTTTATTCATCTCAGTCACAGTACTGAATTCTGACCACTGCCTCCAAAAAACATCCTTGTCTATTCTCTTTTGTGTTTTCTCTCCATTTGCCCCTTTACTACATCATCATGAATATCATGGTCTTCGAATTTAGGTAAAAAATCTTTCTTCATTTGTAAAATGTAAAAAAATCTCTCTTCATTTGCAAGGGCCTGCCCACCCCTATTAGCTCAGCATCCTCTAAATGATACTTGTTATTTCACTAGTTTTGATCCAAACTGCAAACAGTTTCTGACATATATAATCACAAAAAAAAAAAAAAATCTTTGTTATCCATGCCCACATGCAAAAAAAGCATGCATTTTAGTATATAACTCAATGGAAGAAGATTCCTATGGAGCAATATGCCCCACTGATTACTTGTTTGCAGAGAATGATGACACTTTTTCACTCCAATGGCCCCCTCCAAATTAGTGTTTTTCTGGTTCTCCTAACCTTCAGCGTAAATTGTCTTTACTTCTCCACTCTTTCTCAGCCTTGAATCCAAAAACCTATGTCTTCTCCCACCCAGCTACTTTTCTTTGATCCTAATTCACATGCTATGAAGATGCATCAGCATATAATAATGGCATCAGTAGTGTGTCAATCCCTTGGCTAATCCTCTTTTTCCCACATACATAAATAAGACGGTCACATTTAAGCCCTTTTAATGTGTTTTCAAAAGCATTTTAAAAATCAATTATTTTATTAATTTCACTATAAGTCTCTTTGTGTCTGTAAAGTGCTATGTTCCTAAATGTTACTCTGTAAATGAGTAGTAGGATAGAAGTAGGAACTAAAGAAATCAAACTTCAGGTCATTACAAGTGAGAAGAGTAAAGCAATGTTATATGGCATAAATATGCACAATAAATCTAATTTTATGGATACTGTAGACAGGGAGTTTTGGAAGGTTGCAAAGAATTTGGCTTAGCTGGGACCAAACATGTTTGGTCTTAACTGCAGCTGTGTTCATGATTAAAATGGGAACTTCATATTGGAATGATGTTGCTGACTGTGTGACCAGACCTGTGACATACTGTGTGATATGCCAAGGGAGAGCAGACAGTAAGGACGCTGTGATACTGGGAGAAATGATTTACTATCTTGTATGTGGATTGGAAAAATATAATTTTGTGACCTGATGATATGACTGGACTTGTAGACCTGATCAGCAATTGATTGATGGAGCAGTCTGCTTAGTGGCCCGTAAGAGAAGAAACAACCTTTGTTTTGATTTTGAGCAAAACAACAGAATTTATTTGGAATGTCAAAAATCAAGTCTGTAACAGGAGCCACAATATGCTGGATTTAAGCCTTTTTAGTTAGATCCACACACTTGTGCTTTCCCTCAAAAAACTGCGCCCAACTTAAGTAACACTAGCTCTGCTACATATGAAGACTTTCATATATAAAAGAAAACTTTGTATGCCTGAACATTAAATCCCTAGAGGCAGTGCAAAGGCAAGGGGCATCCTGTGGGAGGCAGAAAGCATTAATGGTCATTTCAGATAAACCAAGAAGAACTGAAAATAATTAAACAGGAGGGGAAAGGAAGTTCCTAAATGAAAGAATGAATCACTCTGGAAGCTGAAAATTGTACCCTAAACTGTGGTAAGTTGGTTACAAAAACTCAGGGAGGCAGCCTGGAACAGAGTTTGAGTAACAACCCATGCTGTCATCAAAAGCTTACAATAGAATAATAGGCTTTCAAACATATCAGGAGGAGGTTTTCTGCTTGAATGTTCTGCATGACTAGAAGACTATTAGTGTACCAGTGTCATGGGTTTTTTGCTGGGTTTGTTGTTTGTGGTGGTGGTAGGCTTTTGCTTCTGAATAAGATGTGGAAAACTTGAGGAAGTTCCTACACTTATAGTTTTCTTAAAAAATGCCTCAGTAGAAAATATATCTCAAAATCAATGTCAGTCAAAAAATTATGTGAAAAATAGAGGAATAAAAAAAGATAAGTAGCAAAATTCCAATACCAAACAATAACTGTTTCAAAGGTGAACTGATTAGCTGAACCACTAATTGTAGAGGGCAACCTACCACTTAAAGCCTATACTTAGTTAAGGACTGGAGAGTGGTAGATGTGCCACTAATCTTTGAAATGTATTCCACGGAGTACCTACAAACAGGTAAGTCTCATGACTACATCAGGCCAGTTAGTGGATACTACAATAAAGTACAGAACATGTGTACAGATGGGTAAATCGCTAATACCAGGTAGGAGTCAGCCCACCCCTGGTAAATGGAAATAGTTTGTGAAAAATTTATTGATGATCAGGTTTGTAAAGGAGATCTGCTCATAACAGTCTGCTCCAATTTTCAAAGATTCTGACAGTCTTTCACCTTGTAAAGAAACCTTTTCACCTTGTCTTCACCAAAGCCTTTAAAGAAACCAATCATAATAGAAAAGAAAGAGTCACAACACAGATAAATGTGGCTGAAGCACAGAAGTCAGTTTGCATGGTGCAACAGAAATCCACAAAGATCCCAAGTGTTTAACTTATTTGTGGTTGCTGAGGAGAGGGTAAGTCAAATGCAAATGAGAAAGTTTGTTGATGATTCAACAAGTGATAAAGTCAAGAACTGATACTGCAAACATCAGGAAGGCCCTTATGACTGAACTCCTGGGCATTAGGGTGGTCATTGAACTTCAAGAGACTTGAAGTCATATGCACAGAAATCTCAATACTTACTGTACTGGTAAAATGATGTGTTCTGAGTACATTATTACCAGTCAGACATGAAATCTTGAGGCCTTAAATAGGTCTGGGATAATGTATGTTCAATGAGAACTAGAAATGGAAAAAAAAAACCCAAACTAATTTAAACACAAAACAAAATTTAAAAAAAAACTCAAACAGCCTTGGGTTTAAGCAATTGTATTAGGCAGGAAAGTAAGAGTAATATACTAAGCAATGGATATAAATTCATGGCTTGCTCACATGTTAAATAACATACACATTTCTCATTTCATCCCTCTATCTTATGAAAAAAAAGATATAGTAGGAATGAACTAGGTACCAAAATAGATGAGGTTAGCTAAGGCAGGAAAAGAGATGTCAGAGCAGGATCTAAAAGAAGTCCACAAAATTTAGAGTAGTGTGGAATTAGAGAGAAGGAATCCACTCCACAGCCAGGTCTTCCAGCTTATGAGCTGGTGGGCCTCAAGTGCAGAGAACAGCATCACATGAAAACCAAAAAATTACTCCATGCAAAGCGCAATAAAGCTCCTTCAAAAATCCATTGCTGAAGATGCTGAGAGTTTATGGGGAGTCAAGTGGAGAATGGACAAGTTCATGGAAGAGAAATCCTTCATTACCTAGTAAATATATGGATGGTCCCTCTGTTTATAGGAAACTGTGAGCTAGAAGATGTAGCAAACTGAATCAGAGAACATTCAGAGTTGGAATGGACCCACAAAGATCATTAAGTGCAGCTCTTACGTGAACAGCCTGTAGAGGGATCAAATCCAATGCCATGGCATTATTAGCACCGTGTTCTGACCAACTGAGCTAATCTCAGTGTCTGAATGAATATCCAGGATTATTTTGATATGTCAACTGGCTTTTGAATGCTTGCTACACCAGGACATTCTTCACTATAGTAATCAAAGACAACGTTGAATAAACAGACTCAGTTTTTAGAAAGTCTCTTCATTCAGTAAACTACAAATGAGATGCTCTAGGTCTTCAGATTTCACAGTAGTAATGTGTCACTTAAGTTTACAATGCAATATTAAGGATGGCATCTACAAATTTCTTCTTTATTTTAATACATGGAGAGTTACTAGTACCATCTACTGTGTCTGCTTGAGTCATCTAATTTAGATTGAGTCAGAATACTTAAAATTAGCGCTACCTACATATAGGAGCAGAAGTGTTTCCACACAGATCTAAATTAAATGCTTAAAGAAAAAAAAAAAATCCATAAATATTCCCTTCAGTGTTACTTCTACTTTACCTAGTATTTGCCTGATATTATTGCTTTCCACATATATACCTACTCAATTATTAATAGAAAAAAAATCTTAGGATGAAGTTTTGGCATTTTTAATGCCTTCTGTCAACATCTCCATTACAGATCTATCTCAAGGCTAAACAGATTCTGACAATGGTACTTTATGAAAGAAATAAATTGCACTTCTGTAATTTTTTGCTTTTGAACGTATTTTTTCATAAGCTAACTTAAAATGTCAGCTATAACAAAATCTTTACTTCAAAAATACAAATGAAACTCCACATCTCACATGGTCTTTTCTTTTTCAATAACTTCACAAATAGAAGAGTCTGCATCCTTCAGGTTGTTCTGAGGCATCAACTACATGGCAGGTATCACATGAAATTACAGGAATTACGCTCTACTTGGCACCTGCCACGATTCCAGTTTAAAACAAAGTGCAGCTTCTCCCACGTAGCATCCTGATTAAACAAATAAACTATGGCGCTGACTGCAAATGTACACACCAGAGTGTAAAAAATGAACAGATACAATGGCCAAATCTGTATTTAATTTTAATTAAATTTCATTCTGTAGCTCAATTAATCCACAACTCCAAATGTCAGCAGGGCTTAGGCAAATGGAATGACATCTGCTAGACTACACGCTGACTATAAAACCTTCACTGCATGTTAGAGCTCTGGAAATGTACCAGGAGAAAAAGAAAAAAGAAATGTTCTCAATAAATATATATCAATGTGCACAAGTCTAATTTCAACAGAGTATACTTGATAGGTATGGATAGAAAGGTACTTGATAGAAAACCTGGGAAAATTTCTTTATTTTACAACTCTGGCTAATAATACTGCATAACTAAAACTGAATATGGTGTTGTCCATTACTAACAACATATTTACAGTAGAATTGTGGTTTTTTTAAGTAATCTACTAAGAGATACTTGTAGCATCCTGTGTAACTAAAAGAAATCATATTGTAAACACCCTGTATTATTTTTAATATAGCTATGTATCTGCATAGAAGTATTATCCAGAAGTTTCTACTCATATTTGAGAGCTGTAGGAAGACATTATTCCTGTCACGGAGAAACTGATGCACATTTTTAACAGCATTAAACTACTTCAATGGTAATCTGACATCTAAATATGTTTACAGTGCCAGCCACATGACAGGTGGATTAGAAGAGAAGTTGGGGAGTTTGAGGGAGGGGGGAAAAAAGACACAGTGAAAGTAACTTCACAGATTTTCTGAGTCACATTGCCATATTGATATCTGTGTTGGTCCTTAATTTCTTTTTATTTCTTTTTTTCATTCTAAAAGATTGGCTCCATCTTAGCTATAACTTTGGACTGACTTTTAAGAAAAATGACAGATAAAACAGGGTTAAGGGAGCTTGGGATGAGGCCTGTATACCTTGGAGATAAGGGAGAGGTTTCTGTAATTATGATTGTGAGGTAAGCAACTGATTTTTAATATTACTACCCAATTCAATAGACCTTATTTAAAATATAATGCCAAGGCAAAAATGAAAGGAAAGACCTGTATGCATTTCACAGTACTTTATGAATAAAAATGTATTAAGATGTCTCAATTTTCCGAATACAGACCATGGCTTTGATCAAAAAATATAAAATAATGCTGAACTGCAGGATAATGGATGCTCTGTCATAAGATTTGATTCTGCAGATACTTAAGTCAGTCACATAATATGTTTACAGGACACAGCCTGTCATTTATTTTTCAATTTACTGATCTCTGTAATTGTTTCCTCCCCCTATTGATAACGAAGACACTGAGCATGCAAAAAGTGAAATGGAAGCTTCCGTGTTTTTTCAAATTATCATTACAAGTCCTTCCAGCACTATTAACCGTGGTTGGTGCAGCTCCTGCATATTTTCAATGGTTGTAAAATTATCAAGTGGAAGCAAGGAATATATAAAAGTATGTACTGAAAATTGAACTCCATCCTTCAAATCCCTATTTTTTATTCAGGTGGGTAGATTATATGGCTTTAATAAAAGTCCTTACCTATAATGAGAATAAAAATTTAAAAAAACCCAGAAGATGCTGACAGTTTTGAGGACTACATTCCTGTCAAATAATCCAATTATTTCTATCCCTTCCCTTTCGCCCTTTGCCCATATATTTTGAGCTTATTTTATGTCAAGTACATTCAAGAGATATATTTAAATTTGAATCACTGAACTAAACAACTCAAAATATGATTATACTCAATTTTTATTATCATCATTATATAATTAACTGAAGTATTGCCTAAAGTTCCTAAACCTATTTTTAATTTTCCTTTATTTTTTGCTTTAGCAAAGGCTGCTCTCATTGCTACAGACAGCATTCCTCTAAAATATGAGCCTACTTTAGAGCTAGTTGTATCTGTTGATACTATTCAACTTAGTTTTAACAAATTTGGAATATCTAACAGAATAGTTCAGAATGGCCTAACATTTCAAAAATATGGCTTCACCATATTTTATGCCCCTGCTTATGACTATATGCAAGAGTAATATCTTCAAACACTTTAAAGGTGCATCTTTAAAAAAATATTAATATACAGTTGGATACAAGGGATATATTCTTACAACTATAAATCCATACAAAGTATTTAACTATTAGGATTTTATTCTTGAGGCCATATAAAGACATAATTAACAGTTCACAGTTTCCTTTATGGAATTCAAAAGACATGGATCCCAACACCTCTGAAATCAATGCCAAAACAGCCATTCATGTCAAAAACATTAAGGTTTGACGCCAGAATCTCTAAGTTTCACTTTCATATCTGTGTTAATCTAATTCTACTCTCTGTAAATCTACCCCCTTGTCCCCACTGACAATGTAAGACAATGGTTCACTATTGAAATTTTTTGAAGGCAAAGAACGTGATGTCATGGAACTACCAGAAAGAACATCTTTGAGCTTAGTGCCCACAAAAGAAAACAAATGTAATAAAAACACCTATTTTCAAATTCATTCCAAGAAGATCAGGTGACTGTTTCCCTGAATATCCAAAAATTTCCCAGTTTGAGCACCTTAGTGTCACTGCATACCTGCATCCAGCTGGGATCCAAACTGCCCTCTCCCCCACCACATATATCCATATTAAACATAATGCTTTTATAAAAACATAATGCTCAGGAGCACTGATTTTATGGAGCACAGTGTGTCTTCCAATACACGCACAAAATAAATGCATTACTGGAACAGCAGCTAAGATAGCTAACAAACCATTTCCATTTTTACCTTGTGTCACAACACTGCAGTATACATAAATAAACATGTTCAGTAATTCAGCCTCCTCTGTGACAGTCAGCAGATTGCTGATTACTACAACGCACCAAGTACAATCTTCAGATATGTGCCTAGTTGTTCTCTTCCTTAAGTAGGAAAATTGTGAGCTATCCAAGTGACAGGAAAACCTGGATCTTATCCATCCTCATTGCTCCAGCCATCAGCAGACGTAAAGGAAGAACCTATTAAAGGCTACAAGAAATGCAGTGCCTATTCAAGTGAATACTCCCAGGGCTTCAACTTTTGATATCCAAAAAGCTGCTCCACCACATCTCCTGCTGTTGGTGTCACTGTAAAATTTCAGGTAATGAGGTAAGGGGCACACTTGGGTTCTTTATACACCAAGATGAGGAAAATTAATTTTAATGCTACAAAGATGGGAGTACTGGTACAGCCAGCCACTAAACACTTCCAGCTGCTCTACTGTCCTGGAATCTGGAATGGGAATCCTGTTCTAAACACTGCAAGTACAGATCAGTTTCTTATGCTCCATTAGTGCAAAGGGTGCATGGGATGCTAGATAAAGAGGGGGTTAAGAAAAATAAAATATAAATGAAACCAAGACAGTTCTCTGCAATAACTTCAACAAATAATATTGCTCAGATGGCAAAAAAAAAGTGAATAAAAATGTTTCTGGAAAGAAGTAGGGTAGGGTCATCATTGTGATAATTCTGTGCTATCAAGGTCAAACTCTCAAACAGATTTTTGGTTTTAGAGCATGATTTACTTCCTAGTTCAAAGGTGATCAGCAAAGATATAACTTCTGAACAAGTACTAATGTTTATTGTTCCTTTTATTTATCCTTTGACTGTTATGTGTCAAATGGAGCTCATGTAAACTTAAAATTAATATGGAATATTAAAAACACTTGCATTAAATCACAGTGGTCTTTTGTGAACTTGTCTTTTTTAATGATAGAAAGGAAAGGTAGAGTTCATGGCTCTGGGTGCTTATTTTTCCTAGGTAAATGATGTTTAATATTCTGACTTTACCTTTTTCAATAGAAAATAAAAAGATTACTTTGAATGCAGTAATTCTATTTTCAGACTTTGCAACAAACATATCTGGAAGAGCTACAGCTTGCTACAAAGCATGCAGGTACCACGTTGCTATTTTTATTGATAATTATTGACAATTTTACTTCTCAGTAACAGAATTCTGTAATGATTTCCCAACTAGTGACCACATTTAAAAAAAAAAAACTTCAGAAGGACTATTTACTATTTTACATATATATATATAAAATTGAATTCAAGTTTTAAAATTATAATACTTAAAATGTAAAGATCTTTTAGAACCATGAATCAAATTCTATAATGTTGGAAGGTAAGTATTAAAAGAAAGATTGCATACCACAATTCTCTAATTTCTTACAGGTAAAACCAACTGATCTGTAAAACAAAATTAAAACAAATACATTACCTAATTACTAATTCTAACATTTGTTGACTGGTTAGAAGTCACATACAGAACATTAAAAACCTGTAATTTGCCTTTTCTCCAATTCTATCATTATTAGTATTAAAATTAGTACAATTGTAGCATCTAATGCTTAGTAGGAAAGATACAAATCTTTACAGAAAGATATATACTTGGTAAAATAACCAAGTATAAATCTCAGGCCATGTAAGTAACCTAAAGAACATAACAGATAATTTATAAGCTTTTCTCTGACTAAATTTTACGCCTTTAGATTTTTGTTACTTAGATTTTTTTTCCCCCAAAGTTCAAGGAAGAAAGGAGTGGTTTTGATTTTACTCTATGAGCCATGTTCTAACTCAATGAGTTGTGCATATTTCTAGACAGACAAAGCACTTCTAATCTGCCTGCCACTGACTGTCAAGTTTCTGCCACTCTCAGTGGGAAAATAAGAGGAACATCACAAACTGACACACAGACATATAAAATAAACACCTAATTTTCAGTTTCAAACTCACCATGTAACTGCCATTATGCATTTTCTCAAATAAATTTTTACACTAAACGTACATATGTGGAAAAAAGAAAAAAGAAAAATTATTTTAATGTGCTATGTGAAAACTGAAGTAAGCTATTCACAACAGGACAAAAAATATATAACTCTCATATTGACTCAACAAGTCATTAAGTCATGGCCCCTTAACTCAGGATATTGTTTTATTAGTGTTAGACCTCTAAAATGGAAAAAAAAACGAAGAAAGGAAAAAAAAAAAAAAAAAAGGAAAGCTTGCAAGGGTCTCTGCTCTGTAGACACAGGAAGTTTATTACTGTTTTAAGGCCAAATTATGTCCATATCTTGCAGACTCTACTAATGTTACTCTTTTCTCCCCATCCAGAATTGATCTTTTTTTTTTTGATTTGCAGAAAGAAAATCAGGTTCAAGTAAATTTTCATAGTAGAATCATTCAAAGAGATACTGTTCAAGAGCTTCACATTTGGTCTTTGAATAACAGCTATCTTTTATGACATCTGCCCATCTTTAAAAATATAGGTGTGTATATATGCATGTATTGATACACATATAGTCTGAAGTCAGGAAAAAGGTAAAAAAAGTTAAAAGTCATATACAATGTTAAAAATTACTAGTAAAATGAGACAGTAAGGCACATTACAAGAGTCAAAAAGATTATCAGTTTAAAGAAAAAGCAACACCCATTGAACTCTGGGCAGAGTGAACCGATGCAAAAAAAAAAAAAAAAAGATTTAAAATCCTGTTTGTGTCAATGACTTTCTCAGCTTTCATTTTTACTGTTCACTTTGAGACTTCATTCCTTAAGCAAGCTTCTCATCACTAAACAATCTGCTTAATTTTCTAGCCTGGAAGTGCTGGAACAGAGTAACCCACTTGTACTCATGGTAGAAAATGATGCAGTTTGTTCCAATAACTGAATGCAAAAATGTTAAATGTTGTTGTATTATAATTATTTTACTCACAGGAAATTCTTATTCTTACCTAACAAAGTGCTACAACATCAGTGGACACAGTATCTAGAGACTGCTAGGGAAAATTACTTATACAGAGCTCAAACTGAGGTGAAAGTAATAAAACAATGCAAAAGCAAGCAATGATCACTTTAGCATTTTGGTCATGAGAGACTTTATAGGGAGAGAGACCTTAAATATTTCCTTATCATGCTAGAACTGTGACCTATAAAAACCCGACATAACAAGACTACCAGTCCAACTATAGCACAGCTTTCATTATAAAGAAAGCAATATAAAGGAATTTATGCAACAACCCATTTTTTATGCACAGGTTCAAAGACAAAGAGGACAAAGAACTTATCAAACCCTCTATGACCCAAAATCTGCTACCAAAGTTATGCAGGCAGACATGTCCTTTCCCCACATGGAATTTGTTGGGATATGAGGATGTCCTTCATGCAGGAAACGGTCAGTGTGAATATGGTTAGCAGACAAGAGTTCTCTCCAGTAGTAAGACTCATATATACTTATTATTACACATTTTTTACCCTGTTCCTTCTACTCAGAAGTTAAAGTTTCTTCTACTCAGCTGTTAATAACACTGATTCCTATCTTGAAAGTGTTGGCTAACTGCACAGGAAGCACAAGAGCTTGTAAAACACTCATTGCAATTCTTTGTAAGTACAGAGACCTTGCAAGAAAATGTTTTATATGGAAGGAGTACCTCGCATTACAGATGCTATCACTCGTCCTTATCCCCCTCTGTAACAAAATATTATTTTATCTCCAGAGTCTTGTCTGAAGAGTCCTTCTAACATGAACAGATCCAAACAAAACATTGGATACAATTAAATTCAAATGAGTGACTGTACGATGGTCCTTGAGGTGTGTTGGGAACACTGCATGGTGTTCACACACTTTTTACATGAGAAACAAGACCTGCTGGAAGACTTCCTAAGACTGACTTATTAGAACTACCTCAAATTCTTTCTACTGAGGGTCAAAAATGTATCATACACCATCATATGCCAACTTCTTGCTGGACAATAAATGAAAAGTTGAAAACCTTAAGTTTCTTAAAATTATATTTTTTAACCATACTAAAAGCAAAATATGCAGCAATACAAACTTCCTGAGGATTTTCCTAGAGATACAGTTGTTTGTGTCATGATAAGGACATCATCAAAACACTTGCCCCTCCAAATTAATAAATAACTATAAAACTATAATCTTAGCCTCTGAAGGCGATCCTTGAATTCAAGAACAAAAAAATACTACACTCATAAAAATTATGTAAGGACAAATTGGTTCCACTATATTGTATGCTCAATATGACAGAGGATGTCTCAACTGCAAATATGCAGGTTTTATTAAAATAATGAAGTAAAATTAAATAAATTTAAAATCACTTTCAAACCTTGTTTATATTATTAATAGTACCATGAAAATAATACTATTAAACATAGTATGTAATAAAACACATTTAAATGTCTGAGGTATAAAGGTTATTTCTCATTTATATCTTATTAGATGCTTCCCTTTCTTCCATAACACTGTTCATCTGGCTTACACTTCATGCTCAAGTCATGCAGATTGGAGCTGACTCTCAATTACACAAAGTCTTTCTCCAAAGATGACAGACCAAATACAGTAGAGATAAAATACATCAAGGTTTAAAATAGGTCCGTTCAGCCCCACTGCCACTTCATCATGAAATGATATAATTCACTGATGCCTCTGCCTAGCCTAACATATGTTCTATTCACAGCCTGCGTCACTCTTCATTTGTAATTCTTTCCCTTTTTTCCCCCTCATCTTGTAATACTTTGCTTGGTTGAAGACAAATACTGAAAGGAAAAAAGAGTATTATCATATGATGACCTGTTCCAGGGTGTTAAGTCCCTGTCAAGGTTTGATTTTAACATGGGGTATTGATGACAGTACATGAATCCAGGCATCATGTCTGGAATTAGACTATATTAATTATCACTTGAGTGCAGTAGGCATGAAAGTGCTGTTTCATTGACTAAAAGGATTTGACTGAATAAAATCCATTTCTCATCTGGTTGCTTATGGATAAAGACATTTTTTCTCTTTGCAATGGATTTTTCTTTATTAAATATGATATTTATAAGATTGAATAGACTGTCTCATTCAACCACAGATATAAATATTTTTAAACAAAAATATTAAATCTATTGTTTTGCTGACAACTGCCTATATATCAAAGTTTACACTTTAATCATTACATAGAAAATATAAAATTTATATGTATACAAAATGCATATGTATATAAAAAAATATATTTTAAAACACAGAATTATGAAAGATTGTTCTTATTAAAAAACCCCAAACTCATAATGACAAATAGGTTAAAAATATCCTATAATTTTATTTCCACTTGGTGAGAAAATGCATTATTATGCTAGGAGCTGGTCTTTATTTTTATATAATCAAAAAATGAAATTTAAATCATTTAAAAAACCTAGGTCAGTGTAATCAAGTGACCTAGAAAAATACTTCTTTATCGCCTTTACCATGTAAGCCATAATTTAGCTATAGAGAAACTAGAAGGAGATGTGAACTTTCAAATGTAAATATCCACAGAGATAGGTAAACCAGCGTATGGCAATATAATGGTACTAAAATATTAAGCAATGTAATTTTTAAAAAATATATATTTTTCAATTACCACCCAGAAGTATGTGTTTCTCACTTTATGTTCCATGCTAGCTAGCTCATGTATTTGCACTACCATAGTGAAGTGCCAGGAAACATCACCACATGATAGCCATTGCACAGATGTTGCTCATGGTATACAAATTTTCTCTTAGTGTACCAGAGATTCTTCCACCCTCTTTTTAGCATCCAGCTGTGCTGGGAAATGATGCTGGGGCAAATGGACGCTAAAAGAGTTGGACTCACTGGAGAGCAGTGTATTTAACTGCTAACACCAGCTGTGGGTATGCAGGATAATTAGAATTATGAATATTTTCATTAGTTACATTTAATCAGCCATGCACCTTGTATCTATCTACTGATCTTTCTATATCTGAATTTATAGTTTTCCTCAGAGACTCCAAACAGAAAGAACTATATAATGCTGTTACTTCTAAAAATTATCCTATATGATTAGAGATCTGAGGAAATGGAAGAAACAGGCTTACTTTAGTAGGTATCAATTAAGTAGGGATAGACCCACCAGTCGACAGCATAATAAATACATTGAAACACTCTAAATTTTTACATCTTGCTTAATCACAGTACTGAACTGTCCCAGCTGACCTAAGTGACCCTAGGCATCAGGTGATCCAAAATTAGATATTCCATGTTTCTCTACATCAAATCATGAAAGTTTGCTCTTCAAGACCTGCAACCAGAAAAGTTAACTTGTGTGTTCTATCCTGGTTTACCACAGAGGAGGGATGCCGGGTCCCTTTTAAAAAAGGGAACAGACACGAGCAGCTTTCTCTTCTGCCCTCTCTGGGCTCTGGAGAGTTCTGTGATACTTTCACTGCTGCTGCCTGCCATTTGCCAAGGGAGAGGGGCACACAGCTGCCCACCACCATGGATCAGAGCCATTCTGGAAATTCCAGCTGCTGCCAGCAGTCCACCAGCACTTTTTTACCAGCGCACTGTAGAGAGAAAGCCCGCCCAGCCACGACACGGAGCCTGCAACACCACCCCAGCAGCGCTGGCTCGTTTTGAACAAACGTAGTTCTTCCCAGGTTTTGGTTTTGCCCTGCTGCCTGTTGCTTTGTTTGTTTGTGGCCAGGGAGTTTGTTTTCTTGAGCTTTGGACGCTCTGTTCACTCTATTGTTTCCTTTGTTCTCTGTCTCAGCCCCACGGCCTGCAGCAGTGCTCCAGCCAGCAGCCATCTCGTTTCCTGTCCTCCTCAGGGGACCAGCTGACCCAGCAGCCTTGTAGGTCTTGGGTTTTGCTGTTTCCTTTTAGTAAACTGACATTTTTTCACTTGTATCTTTTCGCATTTGTCTCCCCTTATTGGTAAGGGGGGAGAGGTTGAAAACAAAGGGAAGCTAACTTATTTTAGAATCTCCGTACTGTAAAATTGCCTTAAAATAAGATACCAACTAGTCAGAGATCGGCTTTAGCTAATTCTAAAGAATTATTTTAAAGGATTAAAAATTATAGTCATTGAAAGAAGTACATTGAATTATACCTTCCCTGATGTTTCAACAAGCAGTAAGTTGATAACTTTCTCTAAAGGGATAAACCAGATGATGAAGCTGATGAAGGTGGCATCACCAGCATTCACAAATCACAAAGAGCAGACAGGAGAGAACATCTTGTGCTTCCACAGCAGATGATGAAGAATTTTTGGTTTTAAATCAGTTAAGTTTTATGAACAGTATAAAAGCTTCAAACAAAGGATCACGTGGGATCCACAGTTAGTGTTCTGTGTTTTGCCGGAAGAAGTAGCCTATTTACACTTTTCTCCTTTCTAGTACTTGATTCCCTATCCCTTTTTAGGCCACAAACACCAGCATGCAGTCACTTTTTGCTTATTGTTGTCCAGCAGGTCGTGATTAGTTCGTCCATTCCTGCAATCTTTTCCTAAGTCTCTGTCTTCTCTCACTCTTACTACTTTTGCCCATCTACCTTCCCCAAAATTACTTTCATACTGTGACTGTACCTGAGCTATGCTGAGCACAGCACAGGTGTGGTAACAGTTGAAGCAAGAATGACAGTATCCAAGAATTAAAAAAGTAATCTGATGTAAAAACATAAAGTTCTGTCTCTTTCAGAAGAAATCAAAAAAGGAACAAAAAACTCCATCCTGTTTTAGTAATTTTGGAATATCTGAAAGACAAGAAAGTCAAGACTGCTTTCCCTTCTAGAGGAGCATAGCATGACAAGCGTCAGATTAGAACAATTATGCTTGCTCTGCCTTCTCCATTGCATGATCCCTATTAAAAAAATTTTTCCCCTTCCTTTTTCTCCTTCAGTTACTTGGTTTGCACAAATTCTTTGTCTTACAGTTCTTGCACACTAGAAGCCAACCACTTGATCCCTGCTTTAGAATAGTATCCGCAGAAAAGTATGATGTGAATGAATGGCACTATTCATTCAAGTCAAAAGAAAGCCAGAGCGCTTACTGTACAAAACCGAGGTTGATTGACAACAAAACGCTGCATAGGTTATGCAAAATCAGGGGGGCTACAATGTGGGAATGAATGAATGGGAGCTGTGTGCTGAATGGGTGACTCACCACACCTACACCCTGCAGTGAGGTGCTTGCAAATATGTTAAGAACAGCCTCAGTAAAACATTATGCCAATGGTTAAGCTCCATCAAACCCTAGGAAACTACAGAGATTATTTTAATACTTCTAAGTGTAATTATGGGCATTGTTTTAAAATACTTTTCCTTAAATACCAACTGCAATCTGCTACCTCAGAAAAACTGTCACTAGAGCTCCCTGCTTATTTGGATGACTCAGTAATCAAATGAAATCACATTATCTTAGATCTTTTCTTTACAGTGATGTAATTAAGAAACTTATGATTTGGGAGCAACATCTTTTAGCTTGCAGCTGTCTTCTATGAATATTTACAACATATCCATCTTTGTACGGATAATATAATCATTGCTTCCTGATGAGAAGTAACACATTTTTGTATCTTTCATGAAGTAAAAGGCACATGGTATTCAACAAGCACTTCTACAGAGGCTTGGTTTGGGGTGAAAAACAAAAGTAAACATCCATCAAGAGAGCCTAAAAGAAAAAAAAAATTCAAACTGCTTCAAAATTCTGAACCCAGCACCATTACAGTTGTAGAAATATTGAATAAAAAAAGAAAGATCAAACCAGGAATAAACAAGACCAGTCACAACTCATTCTCACAGGACCTGCCCTAGAAATTAATCTGCACCTGAGACACAGATGCACCAGATCTTCAGGGCTCACAAAAAATTATGCACTTGAGATGCTAATCGTCTAGACTGTATTAAATATACTGGTATTGTTACTAATGCTATTGGATACACAAAATAAAAAAGAACTGCTTACCAGATATATAATGAAAGGGAAAACATGCCATCAGTGTCCCACCTGCAGCACAGATCACGAGACACTCCTATTTGCAAGGAAAAGTGGAGCTGGGAAAGTCAACATAATAAATTTTCTTCTGACTTCTTCTCCTTGATTCTAAAGATATTAGATATTACCACTTCCAATATTTTGCACTACTGGTGAACATCTGAAATTAATGAATGTATATCTATGTAGAAGGGTTTTTGGGGAGGCTAACAGAAAAATTTAAGACGCTGATTACCTCACTTGAACAAAAACTGCTGGCATGTATATGGGTCCTTTGCCCACAGTATAATACAGATTTCACATGTAGTATATGAGACAGACAAATGTCATGTTTTTATGGAATTCAGATTCCTGACATGTTTCCATTATCATGCTAGAATTACACTTATTTAAAGCTTCTGGTTTTTTGTATAGGCTGTTTGAACTTTTTATTATGATTCAAGACAGTCACATCTATTCAAAAATATTTCTGCACTGTGCAGGCAGGTGAATAATGACAGTTTGTGGAGACCTGTTCCTCTGACACTTCTAACTTGTTAGTATAGTATAAAAATACAAAACTTGAAGAACAATTAAATGATCTAAAAGTTATTCCATAAGGCATTTGGAGACTATTAATTTCTTTACTGGCTAATGAGAGGAAGATGGGGATGATTCTTAAAACGAGATAGGTAACACTCTGAACAGAAAAAGATTATTATTTCTAGACCTGACATACTTGAATCTGTAGTGAACTGGCAACATCACAACTCTTAATAGAAACCTGCATAAGTATGAAATCTACATCAGGGATGTTCTGAATTCCAAAACATAATCTGAGATTTTATGAAAAATGTAGGGTTAAATATTTCACAATCCAAACCAAAATATCTGTCGTGATTTTAATTTCTATCATAAAATTACTTGCAAGCTGATACTACTGCTCTAATTTTTCCCTAGGCAGTCCTAATAAAAATGCTCTATTTTACTGCTTCACTAGTAAACTTTCAAAGTTTCTTCAATTGAAGTGAAAAAAAATGGTAAACCCATAACTATTCTTCAATAGTTATGAAGACTAGAACAACTGTACAGGAAAAACAAGAACAGAAATCAGGCTGGTTACTCAAGAACTTAGTGCATACCTTTGCAAGGTTAAGACTTACAAAGCTGAGAAATAACTATATCACATTGAGGTAGCTAAGGTAAAATTGCAGCACCAAGACCAGGCTGAAACATCAGATGGTTTTACCTAAACTATTCCTATGAAGATTTTGAAAAACAAACAAACAAAAACACAAACCAAAACCCAAAAGGATTTCCAACATCTATATAGTTCAAATACTTCCACACTTTATTATTTATATGAGAGCATGCCTTCTATATATGCAAATTCTTACTATTAAATCATTGATCAAATCAAATATGCCTTTAGCCATGAGTCTAAATCACTCAGAATGCCAGTGCTAAAGAGTTGTCTCAGTTTGCAAACAAACAGAACGTCTGAAGAAGTTTATGCATCTGCATTTTTATTTCCTTGCTTGGCATCTTAAAACTTTATAAATTAACTTCTGACTCAAAGCAAGCAGACAGATAAATCTAGATGAAATGCTGATTGCAGAGATCAAGATTCAGGACAGTCCAGTCCACCCAGATTAGCTCAGTTGGCCAGAGCATGGTGCTATGAATGCCAGGGTTGTGGGCTTGATCCCTCTACAAGTGATTCACTTCAGAAGTCGGACTTCATGATCCTGAGGACCCCTTCCAACTCAGAATATTCTGTGGTTCTGTGATATTCTACAGAGATTATTCTCTCTCATATTAAAATAATGGCTAAAGAGTATCCTCCCCCATGACAAGAAAATTAATTAATGATTCAGGCTCCACCAGAAATCTCTGATTTAAACACATTCATTTGCTTGCTAAGACAGTATTAAACCCATAAACAAAGGAGCAAGAACCTACTGAATAAAGTAACACTGGCCTCAACCATAACTCTAATAACCAGTTTGCATCTATTTGGTGACATTTCATAAACAGATTTTTTTTTTTTTTAATTTACTGATATTCTATATTGAAGAAAAATTGTGACAAATTTGTCCACAAACATCAGAACATCAAAGCAAGGATATGATAATTTTCTCAAAAGCTGCATTGAAACTTCATTATAGGGCAAGATTATATCTGCCTCCACTGTATCTGACTCTATATCAAAAAGTTATTAATATTTTTTTTATCAATCAGGACAGAAAAGTTTCTGGTTACACCACAGCTAAACACCCATCATAATGGGAAACTATCATTCTCTTCTGATTAGAACAGTAGAAGAGAATTGAGGAAATTGAAATTGAGTATTCTCACAAAATTATTTTCTTATATTCTAAAATTTTCAAAGTTCCTTACAATTTCTCTTCACATAGTATTGTGCAGCAGAAGGTTTCAGTCCAGTATGTGTGACTCTTATGTCCTTCTGCTTTAAATTGGGGTAATAAATATCAGCTACTGGTACTGGATGGAATAATGAACATACCACTTCAGGAAAAAATGTTTCCTTTCTCTTTCAAAATGAAGCTTGCCAGAATGAAAGTCTGGCAAAAATACACTGAGAATATACTAATTCAAGTTAACTGTGTCTCACCATTAACTTTCCCTTTTTCAAACAAACTCCTAAAAAGCTTATTGAAAAGACAAAAAAAGAATGGATCTAATGAATAATGTCAAATTATTCTCAATGCAAATGGGACAGGCTAGTGGCTCTGGTGTGCAATTTTTTGTACTGGTGGAGAGGGCTTGACATTCATATTAATCTTAGTAAGTCTCGACAGAATTAAAGCTATTCCCATAATTCATAAGACTATTGACTATAAATAATAGTTATCCCTCTTAAGAGAGCTTCATGAATTCCCAGTTAACTTACTAAAATGGAGCGAGTAATTCCTCAGTGTGCCTCCTCTGTTACTAGACAATATACCAAGTTTCAGAACTTTCTGTTCCTTCTCATTTCAGCATGTACCACCCACTGAATGATTTGGGAGAAATATTACAGAAGGAAGGATCAGAAGTATATTGATGATGCTGCAGTGGCTACCTATCTATCACCACCTATAGCTATATCAATACTGTCTATCAGCCAGTCAATGGATGAAATCAGATCAGAAATACAGAGAGAGTGATCTGTGTGAAGGGGAATGAAGCGCATGACAGATGTGCAGAGAAAAAGCATTTCAAAGGATTCACAATGAATGTACTGTTTCCCTTGCTTTAAGGAAGACATAATATTGGTCAATTCAACTCATGGATTAGAATTCTGGGATTTTTCCCCGACACTAAGTTTCAACCATTACCAATGCCTTCAGTTTCTTGTTGCTAGGAAACTTCTTCCAATCCTGGTGGACGATCATAAGATCATAGGAAAATTCAGGTTGGAAGGGACATTAGGAGGTCTTTAGCTCAACCTTCTACTTAAAGCAGGGTCAGCCATGAGGTCAGACCAGGGTTATCCAAAAATGGCTGAATGAGTGATGTCCTAGCCTCATTACATCCACTCCTTGGCTGGACTATATGCAATAATTGGACACATTTTCATTCTAAAAACTAGATAGTATAGTGCATTCTTCCTTAACAAGATGTGCATTCTTACCATTAGGCTTTTAGCTGGTGGATTCTTAAATACGAACATCTCCACTTGCCACAGTGGCTTCCCCTAGAGTTGTGATGTTCAAAGTCTGTTCAAATATTAAAAAAGTGTCAGCAGCTTACCTAAAAGGACTGACTAAAGCCAGACAGTAGTCCTCTGACCTAAAGAAGCTCTAAGAAAAAGGGAAAAAAAGCTTTGGCATAGTCTGAGACTGCAAAATGCCTTCCCACAGCAACTACAGATCATCAGAAATCCTATCCCTGCAAGTCTAAGTTCTATTCTGTGATATGATATTGTTATAATTAATATTTATACACACTTCTATATGTAACAAACAGTATCTATATTTATTGGTGCATGCATCTTGCTCCATAAATTTGCAGACTTTATAAAATATTTAAACAAAAAGTCCTCAAAACATTAATTTAGGTATTTCACTGAACATATATTCCCATTTGTAGAAGAATGAGGGAAGAAGTACTTATTAGCTTTATAGACTAATGACCTCAAACTAAAATGCTTTGTTTTGCTTTTGAAGGCCATGATCTTTATCATGTACCTTGATTTTTATTAACTTCCAAATAAAAGCCCACATTCATCAGGAATAAAGATTTCACAGCTGAAACTTTGAAATACTTTGGCAGAAATGAAGCAATTTCCAAAGATAACCATCAGATATTTAGAAATAGCATAACTGGAACAGAAATGCACACTGAAATACTAGCTTTGCCCAACACTAGAGTCATTCAGACAAAGAAAAAACTGTTACTATGAAGAAATAATCTATATACCTTTCTATCCTTAAATGTACTGGCTTAACTTCTTCTTTACATATTTCAGTTCTGCAGTCATGTGTTAGGAATAAGGAATAAAATAATGTGGAAAATTAATAAATCCCTGACAATACATGTAGTATGAAATTGAAAGCCAGGTTAATCTGTCACCTACACTGTAGATTTATTCACATATTGAATAAAACTACCAGTATAACATGTTCAGCATGTTTTACTAATTTGATGTAAATACCTGGTATGAATGATGACAATGAATTTTTAATTTGTATTTAATTTCTTTGTATTTTTATACATCCATAATGATATACTCTTTTGCAAAAAATTTTGCAAAACAGACAATGTAATAACTAAAACCACTTCCACCATTATTAAGCATTTCTGTTTTCTCTTCCTTAGGAGCCTCTTCACTCAACAAAAATTCAGTTCATTACAACATCTGAAATTCATTACTGAAGTTTCTCTCATCTTAAAATTCAGCTACCTCCATTCTATTGTAAGAGTTATTGTCTACTTACACGAACATTTTTATTTCCAATTATGACAATTAATCACCATGGAAAATCTAATTTAAATTGTGGCTTATAAAGACTGAAAATTGCTCAAATATCTACCAAGGATTTTTCATGTTAGCATGGAGGGAGAACTCAGAATACATAAAAATTGATTTGATTCCATCCATGGTTTTTTAATGTCTTATGCATCATAAAATGACAAATACTGTTAAAAAACACATAACACATTCCTTTAAGTCCTCATTTGTCCTCATTATCATAAATCCCCCAAACTGATATTGATCTATGAGATTCTCATTATTTTTTCTTGTGATGAAATAATTACTATTTACCAAGATATGATAAGTATCTCAGAAGCTTTTCTGACCTGAGAGATCATTTTGTAATAGAATATGAAGATCCTGTATGTTTTTTCCAGAAATCTACAACAACTAGACTCTAATTTATTTTCAAGTACTATAGTTACACTACCACTTTTCCCACTTACCTAATTTTTATCAATTGTATATATCTGTTGTCTCTTCTAAATGAGAATACAGATTGACAGTATGTCAGTTTATTTAACTGTTACTTCTCACAGATTTCCATTTTTGGTATGACTCAGTGATTTCAACACATATGCACTTTTAAAGAAATTATAGATGAAAAATTTTACTTCTGGTTCACTTAAATTCATACAATTCCCTAGATCTTATGAAATCTTTCTATCAGAAAGCATTCTTTTGTGGTTTTTTGTGTGTTGGTCTAAGTCAAGAAAAAAAATTCTCATTAGTCCCAAACTTTTTGTGAAGAAACAGTTTGAACTGTGAATACCTACAGTGGGCCACTCCTAGGTTTTGGGACTGGACTGCTTTTTAATGGGCAGCTAGGAGGCATGATTTGCTCACACTGACATGATGCTAGAATAATGAGGAACTCGTGGGATGAGTTTGTTCTTGTTTCTCAGTCAAAAACAAACTCTCCTCACATTTTCCACCTCTTCATTGTCTGTTCAGTTAAAGCTACTGGAAAGGCATCTCTTACTAATTGATTATGATAATGTTTCACAAAATTTGCAGGTCTTTTTCAGATTTGCAACCTTATTGTTACATCCCAACAGAATAAATTCATACCAAAATTTTCCCGGGTTAGCACAGCAATGTTTACAGCAGCACAACAGCAGGCAATTAGGGCAAATTTTATCCTCACCCAAAAAATTTGTATTTTACTGAAGACTAACTGAATTATGGTGACTTAGCAGAATGACCAAAAAAACCCCATAACCAAAAAACCAAAAAACCGCAAAAAACTCCAATCACACAACATTTTCCCCTATACTTCTGCATACTGACAGCTGCAGCTTATGGATGTCTGATGCATCACAAGAATTTCTGGCATGGAAAATACTGAAAATACAAGGATACTGGCTTAATTTTAAATTTCTCCTTTGAGATCTCCATGGCTTCCGCAGACAGATTTTCTCCAGACCTTTCAGCTCTGTTTTTAGACTAACCAACAGTAAAACTGGCACATTGCTCATCAAAAGAGTAAAACAATTAATTGCACCTATTAAGGGTATAATAGTAATTCTGATAATACTTTAATACTTCTATATGCCTTTGGATGAGTCCTCAAAGTATCTAGTAAAGCAATGGAAATTTAAGTAGCTGTGCTAGAGCCAGCTTCCAAACAAGCTCTAACTTTTCTGTAAAATGATAAAAGGAATTGCTTTTAGCAGAAGTTGCAATGCAGACTATAGAATCCTTGCGGGACTTTGGGGAAACACACCCCAAGAAGTCTTTCTGGAGACCTATTCATAGACTGCATGCTGCTTAAACAATTAAAGAGCTAACACAATAACAAACATGTACTTGGATTACTGCGGGTTTTTTTGCTAGAAGTTGTTTTAAAAGCTCAGCGTGTGTATTAAAAGGCTGCTCACTTTTTTTTTTTTTTTTTTTTTTTTTTTTTTTTTAAGAAAACCATAAAAAAATTTGGAGTAGCAAGGGTGACCTCCAGTGTGCAATTAAGTTTATGTCATTACATCTTATATGTAACAAAGTATTTTCTTGGCCTACTATTAGTTTTGGTTATCCTAAAAAGCAATCATTTACTTTATTTCTTGTGCACAACACTGAAATTCAAAACATTGCCTTCTGCTTTGAACTGTGATTTTCTCACAACATTCTAAGCTTGTCTGTATTATAGGGAACAGCATAAAAAATAACTGCCTAAACAGTAGAACTAGAAAATTTGCTTCTTGCTCCTGTCCAAATGCAGATAATCACAGCCCACACTTTTCTTCTAGAATAAGAGTAATTAAAAACAATTATTGTATTACACAAACTTTAGCATTTCAAGAATACTAGAACATAACAAACCAATAATGCTACTACTGTGTAAAAATTACCTTAGCTCATAATTCAACTCACTCAATGAAATGCATTTCATTGCAAACCTGAGCAAATTTGAAGATATTCAGATATTCTAACAAGTCAAAACTATCACAAGAACTTATGGAAAAGGTGTGTTCACATCTCTCAGTAAGCTAATAATTAGGTACATTGTCTAATATACTCCACAAATACCTGTGGAGTATTTGATCTATTGAGTATGATCTATTCAAGAAAAAAGTCAAGCTTATGTTCCAAAAGCTAAATTCATTATATTGTATCTCTGAATGAAACCTTAGTGAATGGGATGTCTTTAAATGAAAATAAAACAGGTATCACCATTACGAATTGAAAGCTAAGAACATTATTATTACATAGCTTTTTATTTCCATCATCAATACACAATTTAGCTTTTGATGACTAATTTTGAGGTAGTTTTTCTAATAAACTAGCGAACATTTTTTTTTTTTAGCCATCCAGGGACACAAAAGATCTAATTATGGGTGCCAAATGGGACTACTCTGTCAATGCAAGTGCCATTCAGGGTCTGTCAGTGTTCCTTTTATACATTATACTTTCAGAGAGTTATAATGTGAAAGTTATAATTTGGATCAGGGCTGACTACCGGCATACTATGCAAGGTATCACACTAGATCTGTTTTGGGTTTGGGTTTTTTTCCTTTTTATTAATTAAATTATCAAGGTTAGGAATTTTAACCCCTATCTACAGAGAAGAAAAGAGCCAGTTGAAGAATATTTTTTTCTAAATAACAATAATATAAAAGCATCTTATTGCTTTAGAAACTTGAACGCTGCATACTGATTATCAAAACATAATGGAAAGACCTCCACTGCAACATTAATTCAAAAGAACACTATTTCATGATTAAGGACAGAGGAAGATGGCCTTTTGGTTTCATCAATTGGTAGGTTACATATTTGTCCATAATCTTCAAAATACTCTACTGTCTAATTCTTACTTTGGACTTCTTGCACACTCTTACAAAGCACCTTTACTCTCAGCAGAAGTATGCAAATTCCTTTATAGTACAGATCTGGCCCTTTACAGTGTTTATGGAGTAGACAGCTGTGGAGTCAGAACTGACTGTGTCCAGCAGAAAGCGGTGTGCCATGACCTCGGGGTGTCTGCACTTGCACACGGTTTGCATGCTCACACCAACACCAGCGTGGCACGCTCCTGTCTCACACCAACATCGGGTGTGCACGCTGCCCAGGGCACATGCTAAGTGCTCCACGGCTACAGCACACAGCAAGTGGGTCACACACTGGGCTACTGCAGTCTGGGACTCTAATCCAATATATTCTGTCAAGGTTAGGGAAGGTTTAGACTGACCTTTTCTTTCTTTCCAAGATGGATGGACTTACTAGCATCTTCATTATGAAATTATGAACTCATAATACTAATTTTAATTCAAAGTGATGCTTTTCTGAGCTAAATCAGGGCTAAAATATGTTAGACTAACTAAAAATGTCTTTAAACTAGCAAAATTCATATCTATTTCTTGTAATTATTTATATATATGAGGAAAAGATTTTTATCTTTCACAAAACAGAGGTTTGAACCTGATGGAATTGTAAACAATAAAATAATCCAGAAAAAGCAAGTACTTGTATTTATACTTTGTTTTTTATAATTCAGTGTGGTTTATTTGGTAATAGAATGCAAGAAAATGTCTTTCTAGTGTCTTTACAAGCTAGATGTTATTTCACCTACAGGTTCTTTAAGTGTTCAATACTACAAAAAAAGCTATAAACCAAAGACACAGGATTATAATAATCCATTATGAATTATATGCTGGTAGCTTTATTTTCATTTTACTAGTTTCTTTACTTTAATAGAGGCTATGCACCTGCATATGTTCACAACACAAAGAAAAAAAAAGAACTGCATTCAGTACTTCACATAATACTGAAACAATATGGAATACAGAAAATAATACTGAAGTATTACATAATACAGCTAAAATTGAAAATGGGTTCGAGTCACTTTGAGTTGTTTTAGAGCAATAGTTTTGAGATTAGGGAGTTCTACTTCAATTACACTATAAACTCCAGATTTCCTGCTGCATTATCTTAACACATGCAAAAATAAATGAAAATCCAAAGGTTGCTCAAAAACTTTGGTGGAGAAATATGAAGTACTTATGTTACCAATATATAATAGCCACAGTAATTCTTGTGCATCCATCTTTCTGACAAGAATCATATTTTTTTTTCTGAATTAAGTTTATGTCTACCCATTGACTTTAACACAACATTTTAGCAATCTGCAGGTTTTTTAAGTGAAGACCTCCCCTCACCCTCTATCTGTGTATCAGGAGACCATTTTAGTTCACTCACAAAGAAATTCTCAAAGGGACTGGTATGTGTGGTAACACAGGAGCCAATATTGCAGCTATCAGTTTTCATACAGCCTGGCTGGACCTTTACATTAGAGCTGCCCCACATTTATTGTTCTTTCATTGCAGCTGTCAGCATTGCCTGACAGCGTATTACGAAATACATGGCTACAAAGTCAGTATCAATCAGGACATGATCATGCAGATAATAGTAGCAGACTATTGATAATAGACCTTAAATCAGATCATCATGTATGAGATTCTTAAAAGCCAGTAGCCTTGAGGGACTTTCTGCTCAGTTCTATCTGCTATAAAACTAACTTACAAAAAAATCTAAAAACTTGATAGTACTATGTAATTAGCAACACTAAAAATAAGTAACAAAGTCCTATTACTTTCTGCAAATCAAGGTAAGAATTAACAGAAATTTTCCCTGTCTGTTTTCCTAATTATGTATGGTAGAAATAGTATACAGTACCTGCCATTACACTAATGCTCTTTCCCCCTCCACTGGAAACAGCAGTTTTGTTGTGCTTTGAAACTCTCTCACTTCAAAAGCACTTCAACCTGATATGGCCATTTAACAAGGAGAAGGGAAAATGTGTATAGTTTAGCAGCACTCTTCACCAAACTGAAAGCACCATATTAAAAACAAAAGGATCTAATTTGTCCTAGACATAAATAATAAAACAAAACAAGAGTTGCATGCAAATTTAGTAACATAAAATTTTAGGTGATAAACAGAATGGAGCCTGGCTTCTTGTTTAGTATTCCTTAGTTATCACCATAATTGCTGAATGTCTGTCATCACCAGGAGAAGAAAAAAGTGTCTCTCTCAGCTGTTCCCCTGCTTGTTTTGTTCACTGTATTCTTGTAAAGTGGGAGAAAATAAGTGTCATTTAATGAATAGTGCTATTCTTTGTCTGACAGCTTCATATCTGTTAGGTGTAGGAGGCCTAGTACTTTCCTTTCTGATAATGTTTTTGACAGTGTGCTAAATTCCTCCCCCCAAAGGCCGGTGTATATATCCTGCTAAAAGAGGCTTCATCTATCCTGAATGAATGCCCTCTTTTAACCCCCTTCAGCTTCTGTTCTTACATTAATTGAGCTGATCAGATTGAGCATATGAATTTGTCTTTGATGTATTCATATGTTTAGTTGATGCTGCTCGCACTCCCATTGGCAAGCAGGCAGAGCTCTCAGACAAATAGGGCTGTTTCCATAGTAACAAGCAATAGCAAGGGATCTCTTGAAAAATATTTTTATTTCAAAATTCAAACTGGAAAATTCTCACTGGATATGGGTCTAGTTCTAAATGTGTCATATCTAATGATGGATGCAATTAGGAATCCCACCAATGTTTTAAATAATAAATTAGGCTAATTTTCTAGGCTGGGCATGATGACATACAAATACTAAAAAGGCATCGCTTTTTTTTATCCATGACAAAAGACTTATTAATTACTTTTGTTTTTAGGATTTCAAAACTAATTGAATGGAGAAATAGTCACATAGATGCCTACGTGCTGGAGATGAGAAGCCTAGAGGTAAACTCTTTTTTAAAAAAAATACTTCAAGCTGCTTCGATATTTGGTTATTCCATGTAGAAGCAGGTGAAAAAATCATTCTGCAAATGCTATAGCAGTTGGTAAATCTCAAAGGGTGAAAAATGCCCATAGCCATTTTTAATTACTGAGCATGAAAAAGGAGCAATGTTGAAAATAAGTTTTTTAGACCCTTACAATCTGAGAACGCCAGAATTTTAACTCTAGTAAAATCTAATTTGAAATAAAAGGGAACAATAAAATACAGGATTGGGGGTGGTGGTGGAAAGGGGAGGGAAGAAACAGAAAGAAAGGGGGGGAAAAAGGAGGGGAAAATGGGGTTGAGGATTAGACTATAATGGTTTGTAATTAAAATACATATTTTGCATTAATCTGTCCTGAAAGTTTTTCCCTGAAAATTAGATGCCTGACACTGGCTTTTAATATACTGCCTGTCAATGTGCAGTAATAGAGTTTCAGGGTTCTGCTTCAACATACGATTATACTACACAGAAATCCATTGATATTATCATCTTTCATACTACTTCCAATTAGACATATTCCATCTTGAGGGGTCCATCATTCGTATCTCAGCATTCAGGAAAATTCAGTTAAATGGTAAATATTTAACAAGTCCCTGAGAAATAATGTTATAGTTTGAGTACTTCACTTGAAATCTACAGTGTATCTGCAGTTGTCATACAGGGAAAACAATTTTAAGGAGTATAAGGGTCATAATTACATAGAACTAGTCATGATGTGGTGAAGAAAAACTTAAAATCCTCCACTATAATTAATTCTAAGACTCTTATGTATAGATTTGCATTCTTAAGGTGCTGCTTATTAGAAAAAGAAAAACCCCTTTTCTGAATCCCCACTCTTCTCTCCTCTGCTAGCTTTACAGTTAAGGAATTCTGTAAATTTTAATGTGCACAACATTTTCAAAGGCATTTTTTATAATACTTCAAATGTTAAAAGAAAAAAAGAAAATGCAGTCATACTTAATCACCCAGGAGGAAGTCATAGCTTTACTTAAATTTGATCATTGTCTTCGTTAGACTCACACTTTCAGTCTGGGAGTATCTTTTATTAAATCAAGGGAAAATGAAGTCTGAGGCCATTATGAAAGCCTATTTAAGAGCAAAGCATACTGCTTTACCAGTTTGTTGACTTCTAATCTTGTGAGATTACAAAATTGGGCTCTGGATTTACTTCAGATAATGCATTTTCAGTTCTTAAGATAGATTCCTAATGTAGCTATTTTTTATTTTATTGCCTAAAAAAGAGACAAAAATTACATGATAAATCACTTTGTTCAATTTAATAAAGTGATGCCTGTTTTAGAAATATCTATCATTATACTTCTGATCATGGTCAATTTAATCTTTCTAACTTCTATATATAAAAATATGTAGTCTGTTGATAGTTTTGAACTACAAATTCTGCATTTTTTATAAAATCAGGGTTGTCTTATCTCAGAAATAAAAATGTTTTGTACAAGAGTATGTACTGTGAGGCAACAACTGACATGGCTTTCCAATGCATGATCTTTCCAAGCACCATTTTTTTTCAGAAAGAACCCAGTAGAAGAAATTATTATTTCAGTATTAAGAAAGTAATTTTTGGTCAATGTAAACACTAGTAATAACTAACAACATGGAAGATACAATGTAATTTATTTTATCATAAGCATTTATCAAATTGGACGATATAGTCTTATGACTGGACAATGATCAGAGCTATCACTTGGCTGGAGACAGCCTTGAGGTTGACCAAAGAGATGTGTGGACTGTGTGTCATGGGACTGGGGCACATGTCCCACCACATAAAGATCTGGTTTCTCCCAAGTCTTGTTATAAGCATAACTTGAGATTTAGGAATGGTACTATGCAGTTCAGTGTCCTCAGTGAGACTCTCCCAACCACACTGCTCTCTCTCACTCCCCCTTTTTCCCCTACCTATCCCCACCACAACAGGATGGAGATAATTGGAGGCACAAAGAGCAAAGATCATGGGTTGAGGTAAGAACAATTTGCTGAAAACAGCAAGGAGATAACAAAATAAACAGCAACAGTAACAAAAATGACAGAAGGTATAAGAAAAGATATGGTTCATGTGCAAAAAAACCTCCTTCAGAACAGACAATACGAGATGGGTCCCCCTGCCATACTTTCTTCAGTGGACCCTTCTTCCCAGAAGAGCGTCCCTTTCCTCTGCCCCCAGCAATAATGTAAGTGGGTACAGAATAACATCAAGGTCCTAGCCATGCCCCCTCCCAGTTACAGCAAAAATTAACCATGTCCTAGCTGGAACCAGGACAACATAGCATTGCAGTCCCTAACTCTTAGATAGATCAATAGATTTATCTTGTCATGGTACAGAATCCAACTGCAAGATTGCTAGCACATGAGACCAGATTTGAAGAAGCACATGAAGCTGTAATTTATTTAATGAATAAAGGGTTGCATATGTATTTTTTAAGTCTGGATCAGATCCTCTTCCTTTAGCAGAAAATTAGTCTCTCAGTAGGGGAATACCTTACAGCAGTCAAAAGAAATGTTCAAAAATACATTATGCTAACTATTAGCAGCAATAATTCATTATACTTTAAAGTATTTTAAATAGGGTAGAAGATTACAGACTTATTCTGTCCCAACGAAATCAATGTGTACCCTACAAAAAATATGTGGATGTGTAAATAATTAGGCTATTCTGAAACAAAAGTAGATTGTTTAATTTAGCAGATTCAAAAAAATATTTAAATCATAGTGAAAGTCAAAATAAACACAGGATGTACAAAACACAGGATCAGAAACTTCAAAAAAATAGTCATGGGATAGATGGAGAAATTTAGATTTTAAACAGTAAAAGGTTATGAGATGTGGTGATGACTCTCTTTTCCGGGCTTAATTTCTCTAATCTTATACTGGTGTTTTGCTCTAAGTCAGTTCCTTCTTGAACTTTTTGACTGAAAAAAATGCATGACTATTAAAAATAGCAGAAGATATTACTGTAGCTGTTCATCATGAAATATAACTACATAGATAAAAGCACCACAATTCACTTTTTTCCAAAATGCTTGTGTGAAGATTAGAATGACCTTTAAAAGTTGCTGTAACTTCTGTCTTAAACATGACTTTGTACTAACACTATGCAGCCTTCCTATTTTCAGAAAAATCATCTCAAGCAAAGATTAGTGGATTTTCTAAGAGGGACTCTGGACAAGAGCTGTGGTCATAATTTTGTTACAATGGAATAAAAGATCCATTCACTATTAAAATGAATCCAAATCAATATTCAGTGCCAAAATGAAAACCAATGGAAAGAATTGCCCTTTACAAAGAAAAATCAGTGATGAACTCAAATCCATAACCTAAATTCACCTGAACAACATTTCACAATTCACTGAGTTAGGAAAGAAATTAAATAACACTGGATGCAGATTGTTGACAATCCTGTTTAATGGCCTTATAAGCATTGATAGGTTATAAAAACTAAAAATAGACATTCACTTTGTAAAACAGAGTACAGTGCGAGGCTGAAGGTACTCCAAAAAGCCACTGATTTCTAATAATGCATAGTGAAAATCAATCAATTAATTCTTTGATGCCATAGTAAAGAGACTGAAAATTGCCATACTTATCAGAAGATCACAGGAGTACAGGAGATATTCTTAGATTATGACCCTGTAAACTGCTAATCTGAGAAGAATAGCATTGGATTTCTTCAGCACATGTTTACATTCAATTGTAATTTTTTCCAATCAGGGAAAAATCCCTGAGAAGTGCATGCCATGTCTGCTTGATCCACATTTAAACTTGGTTATTGCAACTTATTCCAAACATAGTTACAACTATGTTGGAATGAGCAAGCTGAAAGGATGGGCATAAAAAAAAGTCTTGGAATTATACCCCTATTTCATTATATGGTATTTTCAGTTCAGTGCAATTACACCTTCATACAATTTACCTAGCACTTACTTTACCTTTTAAAGATTAATTTTCTTAGGGTAAAAACTTGGAGTAAACCAGTCATCTGGCTCCAGATATTTCTCTTAAACCTTAAAAACGTGTTGTGATCCCTAATTCAGAAACACATTTTTTCCATTGATTAAACACAATGAAATTACATGTCTGAACTTTAATCCAGAAAATACGTCAACATAATTAAATACATGTTTTGGGCTAACTATCTGCTTTACAGCTATTTGGAATTGTCTTATTCAAGCCCTCAGGGGCTAATTAAGTTTTTCCTTACCATTTCTTAAACTTTCATCCATTTTATGATATGGATTCTTATAAACTACAGTGTAAGATTTTAAAATCTTAGGCTATAAATAGGCCAAGTTCCAAACAGTATTTTAAAAATAGACTGTGTAGCAAACATATGGTTTTATCTTTACATCAAACATTTACTTCCTCAAAAGTATTTCAAGCCAATGGGAATTTTTATTCTAGTAGACTATGCAACAAGCTGTGTATAGACACACTTTGCACTCCAGCTGTAGCAGTGAAATCATTGAAACTGTAATTCTCTTAATATTTAAATAATATATTAAAATTTAATTTTCAGCACCTGGAAGAATCTGTTTGTGTGCCAGCAAATGAGGTAGTTGGGCCTGGAGCTGCTATACATATGGGATTCAAAAACAACCTATCACAAATAATTACTAAGAGCAGCTGTACTCACGACACTAGTCATTTAAAAATCAGGTCAAAGTTGCCTCAATGCTTTTTCCATTTTCAAGGATTTCTGCAAAACAGTTCTGTAGTATTTATATTTTTGTCTTTTCTATGTTAATTTTTTTTTAAATTGTTGATTCTCACAAGGTTGATATCTGAGACTTTTAGCTTTCATGATATTCCGAGCATTTAACAGTAGAAGGTTTCACAACAGATTACAAAAACATGCAATGTTCATTTTCCAATACATCTTTCAAAATTTTTCTAGGATGGAAAAATCCTAGATAACAAGATATATCATGTGCTTCACTAAAAAAAAAGATAACTTGATTTTTTTTTTTTTAATTTTATTTATTTATAAGGTGGAAAGATTTTGTCTTAAAAGCATTCTCCAAATTATCTTTTTTCAGAACCACTTTGTTTTTAATTGATTTCCAGAAGTTGCTTTCTATCAACCACTACCAAATCTATAATCATTTGTGAAGAAACAAGGCTTTGTACCACCCTTTTTTTATCTCATATCTTTTCAAAATTTATTTAGAATAACATGAGATCATATTTTCACCTTTTAGATAGTATTAATAATGTTTGCACTGGATCTGAAAATTTTTAAAAGTTCAGAAAGATTCAGCTAGAAGCCTTTCTTTTATAATTTTAAAATATTCCAACCTGCATTCCTACACATTGAAGTAAAAAGATCCATAATGAAAACCATATATTTTATAATGACATACAGAGAAATAAAACACATTACCCTTCAGGGGGAGAGACCCAAGCATTTATACACTACTACCTTCAATCACTTGAATGCAAGTCATTCACACCACCACTATTGCTAACAAGGCATCCAATTTACGAAACAATGAATATTGAAATTACATTTAAAAGGTACAAATGACTGTCCAAAGAATGACACTGAAAAATATTAAGTAACAGCTCTACCTCAAGATAAGCCTCACAATTAAAGACTTTTAATGAAGAGAGCCTTCAAAGGCTAAATCAGGAGGCATTGATTAGATTGCTTCTAACTTTGTGTTTTGACACCTTCATCTTTCATGGCATTATATTGTCTCTGTGCATCTTACAAAGGAAGCATTTTACTAAGGCCACACATGAACAGGAGACAGCAGTGCTTATAATAGAGACTGTCAAGGGTGTGAGCCAAAATGGGTCTCATTTGGATTTCAAGTGAAGAAAACTCCTAATGCATTTCATTACAATGTATGTGAACCTCTGAAAAGAACGATGGATTGGGATTCTCATACCTATTAATTTATTGAAATGGATTCAGTTTTTTCTTGTATATCAAGAGGGGCCATGTGTTTCAAGCAAGGTAACAATATTATAGTACCAAATAACTAAATATGCCATGATAACGTATGCCCCTCTGCGAGACAAAGAGGATGCAATTTTCTTGATAAGTGGGATTTGAGTTCAGAAATAAATCCTACGATAGCTTTGCAGCAAATAAATATTCTTTGTTACTATCAGGTTTAAAGATATGATCATGAAGCTATGCAATATAGGGACGGATTCCATCTTTGTTACCACAGAATGTTTTTACCATTTGAAATTGCATACTCTCCCTCCTGTCTGCCAAACTGTCATGCAGTTATTAACTTTTTATTTCATTGAGAGATTGAGTGATGTAATTTAGGTACCACCTACACAAGTCACCTTTTATTAAAAGGCAACAGAACAAGATGTAGAAAAGTAAAAACATTCAAGTAAACTGTAATACCTTGCAGATCAACTCAGCTCTAGAAAGATGCCATATCTACTGTACCATCTTATCTTATTCACAGTAGAAGTTTATATAAATACTTATTTGTCTTTTCCCCACTTTAACTTCAATAACAAAACCTATAATCTGCTGTTCAAAAACTGTAAATTCAATTTAATTTAAATTAATGTAAATTTAATACAGAGAACAGGATACAAAATCCTTTTGTATGCTAAATAATTTTACCAATATGACTATTAAAAATAAAGCATATGTTCTCATTAACCTTAGAAGTGATTGATTGTGCTACACCAATAACATTCAGTAAGTTCAAAGCTCATCTATTTTTTATGGAAATCTTACAACCTGCTAGTTAAACTAAAGGTTAAATATACATAAAGTCTTAAAACAAGACAAAAGTATTCCATATGTATGTAGCTGATAAGCAGAGTAAACCAACACACACATAAATCTGTTTGCCTTTAAAAACCCAAGGCCTTAAGAAACCCTCCATTGACAAAGACTTCAAAGTAGAGTTAGAGTTTGATATCTATGACATAATAAGAAACTATGCTTATTAAGTTAGGAACTCCCTATTAAGTTCAGAACTCCACTGACACCACAATTGCAACAGAAATAATTCATCAAAACCATAATCAGAACTAAAGACATTGTTACTATCATAAATCAGTTCCCAACAAGCATTTTATTTGAAGAGGGAAGTCCAGGGCACATATAACTTGTTTAATAACAATTATGAAAATACATATATGCAAAAGTATATAACTAATTTCTTTCTTCGTTTATAACATATAAAAGCAGAAATGTAAGTGAAGAGTGTGTATATATATATATATATATATATATATACACATACATACTCTATATAAATTAAACATTTAAAAAATTTTCAATATTTGAATCACATGATTTTTATACTTACATATCATGTGTTTAAGTGGTGTATGCTCATGTGCCCAAGCAACAGAGAAATCAGCAAGAATCATACAAAAGAAAACCAAATTCAATCTTAGCAATAAAGACTGCAGATTTCCAAATACAACACAAAACCACATAGACACATTTTTATTTTATTTTTTAAGGATAGTCATAATTAAATTAGAACGATGCATGTTCCATATTTTATCTTGACAGCTTCTGCATACTCAGGCAGTGCCCATTAAACACAAGCATACAGCAGCTTACTTGTTGAATTATGTATTTCAAGTACTTAAAATTACTAGGGATTTGACTAAGATCTGCACATGAATGCATATTTTGGACTTAATTTTCTGCAGTGGCATTTCTTCTTCTAAATATACTTTAAATTCTATCATGAACTCAGTTAAAATCAGGCTTTTCCATGACCTAACAAAGGTAATAACATTATCTTTTAAGTGTAAGCTTATGACATTAGCAATAAACCCAACATTTTTCAGTTGTAGAATTTGATCCATAAACTAAGTGATATATTTATGTTAATTTACCTTTTAAGAGATATTATGTGTTGCTCATTTTTTTTGACAGGGCTTCCCTTCACACTGAAGACATGTTTAAAAACACTACATCTTCTCTCAATAAGGAAAATCACTTTATCCACTATCATACTCATTCTGTGTCAATAAAAAATCAATCGTCAAATACTTATTTCCAAGTTCAATTTGTTTTACTCTGATTTATGCATGCTGTTCAAATCTGTTCAAATTCTTTCAATTCTACTTGGTATTCCTGGTAATTTTTAATAATATTTAGCATTTTAAAAGGACAAGGAGAAGCGAAAACTTTATACATATTTTAATGAATTTACACTTAGAAGTTTGTGATCTGGTAATGCTCAGAACTTTAATTTTTATATGAAAAAACCCCACCAAAATTAAATCTGTTATCTAGGTTCCAAAGTAATAAAGATCTGATTGAGCCCATTGAATAAGGCAATTGCATCGGTTGTCTAAATGGTAGCAATGTCAATGTCAGATATGTGGTTATCTTTTCATCTTGGCCTATTCTCAAATAGAAAAATCAAATGTTTGAAGGACATTTCACTGACCTGTTATGGCCTCTGCAACTCTTTCTACACAATACTACTGTTCCTCATATAAGTGCCACATTTTGGATAAAAACCCACTTCATCAACGATGCCTTTGCGACATCTGGCGGTCCTTATTATACATAAACTTTAGTTTTGTGTCTTTGTTGGGTGTTTTCAGTTGCTATTGGGTACTTTTAGTATACTAATTTTATTTAATTTGTATATTTATTTGCAAACCTACCAGCATGTAAAACTTTAGTCCAAAAGGCTTTGATACCCCCTAGCAGGGGAACAAAAGCAATCTAGTTTGCAAAAACACAAGGTCTACCATGAGTCCATATGGAGCAAAAGGTCACAACTCTTGAGATGCAGTGACATCATGACAATAAGACACTTTTGAGAAAGAAGCTGACTCATTTTGAATATAAAAAGGACACTGATCAAATTCTCCCACGCATTTAAAACTATGGCAAAGAATAAGCATGAGAAGAACCTGATGTAGATGCGGAACCAAGGAGAGTTAAAACACACCCTTTAGTTTTCACAATTACAAGATGCCACTGAGAACTTGACAAGTCTGCTTCAGAAGATTTAAAAGCATTATTTTTACGTCATTATCAGATGCTGAGAAAATTTTATTAAAGAAAAAAACACAGTTCACGGGGTGCACGCTCCCTGTAAGAACTCAGCTCTTAAAATTAACTCAGCTATACCAAATCTTGTTCTACATGTTTCAGTCCTATTATTTATCATTTCAATAAACTATGAGAAGAATATTGTAAGAAACAGAAACATTATCTTCCTTTCTTTATCCTTCTTCCTTAGCTATTTCACTGCAGTAGAAAAACCTCATTCTAATTTCTTTATTACAGTATTGCAGCAGTATTTGACATCAACTCTGTGAAACCAGAACTTTGCTATTTCTTAGCCCAGTGGGAGGAACTAGTAAATTTAAACTTCACCTGCTCTAACAATTTTTATTTCAAACCCATAGATGGTACAGTAACCAAAGATTAAATGTATGTCACTTGAGATACAGGGCATCCTTTCTTTAAATTCTACTTTGCTGCATCATGGTAAAGATTCAGTTAAACACACTATTGTTCCGAAACAAGTGACACACTAAATTGTTTGTATATAGGTTTGTCCCCATATGAACATATATCTAGCATGTAACTGAATCAAATTGAAAACAAAATATCTCTCAAAACTGTTCTTGGCATGGACTAGATTTAGTAAGCAGTCTGATGGTGTCGTTTACTACTGCCTTATTTTATCACAAAAGATTTCTGCATCAATAGAATACCTAGTAGGTTCCCATAAAAGCTACCATTCAAACTTCAATTAAAATTTCAGTAGCTTGTGTTTTCAGTGTACTTATATGGACAAGACACAGATCATGCACTGTGGCACAAGCACATGATTCTTCACGGATTACAGACACATAACCAAATACATGAGAAATACAGGCCAAAGAAACACTCTTAATTCTAAGTAATCTTCTCATGCCACAAAACTGCAGGCATAAAATCTAGCCTAGCATGCTGAATTGAAGTTATTGTACTGAATTCAGAGAGACAACTCATTAAGGATGTGAATGAGCAGTTTCAGGATTATATTTTAGTATGGAATAAAAAGATTAATCAGTCATTGAAATCCATGTACAAAAATTCCGCATGCGACAGCATAGATAGATTCAGATCAGAAAACTAAACTTCACAAATTAAAAAAAACACATCAGGAAATCCCATAAGTTTATGAAAGAATTAAAATATCATGGTATAAGGAGGAGCTTAACTTCTGCAAAGGAAGCTTGATCCTCACTGAAATAAATATAAATAAGTAAACAACAAACTGACAACACATACTTCTAAAATTATTAGAGCAACTTCTTTAAGTTGCTGTGAACTAAAGCATGGCCTTTTAAGACTCCAGAATATGTTAATTTTCTACAAAAAAAAATTTCCAATAATGAAAACACTGTGAAAGTCTGATCACAAAGCTTGTTCTGGACTCACACCTTTCCTGGTGAAAAAGTAACAGAAAGAAGCAGCAGTCTTTCTCATTCAGAAAGTTATAGCCTGAAGCTGGTTAGCTCAGATCACTTAACATCCAAACACTGAGGTTTGGGCATGATGTTGAGAATGATCTGTGAGCATAACTTCATAGTGTATATGAATCCCATAGGTCACCTTGAACTATGACAACATGGCACTGAAGTTTAGACAGACAGAGATCAATGACCATTCATTTTTAATGCTAAAATTATGAAACCACTCTATCAAATTTTCTTATGGAACAACCATTTTCCACTGAGATATGCAACGAATACCCAAATGTCTCTGCATTCACTTTGAGGCTGTAAAGTCCACTGTTTCTGTTGGATGATCTGACAGTGACTACGTATGAAACAACAAATAATGCAATGCCAAAAATAAGACAAAAATGGAAAATAAATTTTCTGTTAAAGAGCTACTACATGATTTTAAAGGTTTCTTTTTTACTTGAACGACAAGAGAACCTTTTATTTTCTATATACCATTTATAGAGGTTTAACTACATATCACATTAATGCTCTCAGTTTTCATCAAATGTGCTGTTAAATTACCCATGTAATTATCTCAAGAGAAACCATTATAGTTATTTTATTGACTATATTTATTGACTGGTACAATTTCATTAACACTTTTGTGGGAAGAGTTTGGTAGTATTTAAATTCAGCTATGACACTCTTTATTAGTACACTTAAAAGGATAATTTCTGTATTATTTTAGAGGGTGGGTCTTTTTACAAAGGTGTTCAATTACTGAGTTAAAGCAACAACAGAAAGCTATGGAGCAAAAACATAGGCAATAATTTATGGTCAAACGTGAAACAGAACTAAAATTGTCCCTGATCCCAATACTGAAATCTCTTTAAAATGCAAAAAACTGTTGTTTAAGTGAAATAACAACTTTTCTTTCTAAAATGACAACATGATAGCTGTATATGCTTTACAAGCCCTCCAATACCAAGCAGTAGCACCACATTTGAGTAAATACAAAAAGTCTGTTACAAATACATCTTAGAGAGAGGCACATTCAAATATCTGCTTACAGAACCTTGTAAAGGCAAAGCAGTTACAACTTATGATGTAGCATTAATATAAGACCTTATTGCTGCAATAAAGATAGTGCCATTGTTTCCTTGTCTTTTGCATGCACTACAGTGTTACTAAGCCAGCAGTTCAATTGATTAAATGAATTAAATCGAAATAAGACCAAAACAATTTTGCAACTGGAAATCCTGGCAATAAAAAAAAAAGTGAGGAATGTGGACTGCAAATTAAAACTAATTTCTGGATATGAAGATCAAAAGTAAGACAGATGTTCTAAAGAGGGAAGCAGAAGATCAGACTACTATTAAGTAAGGCTATTAAGAAATTATTCATCCCAGATGACAGTGGGAAACTGTTCTCATCTGCCTCAGATTTTAAAGAATAATTTTTATTATACTGAACATTTATTTTTGGAAAAATGTGAAAATTAGGGAGACCAAGGAATTAGCAACTACAAAAATTCTAACAAATTCATACTCTTTGCTCTTTGACAGAGTAAAATTAATTTTTATCCATAGGGAATATATCAATTTAAAGATAATCTGAGTGAGAAAAAATTGATGGGGAAGTATAAGAACCTCTGACTAGACTCTCCTTCATTCCAGGGGATCCAGAGAATTTAAGGACGCATGATGTGGAAAAATTGTATGGAGATTTCATTCTTTGGGTTCTTATTATGGGTTTTTCCCACCAGTGTAGGTGAAAAATCCAGTGCAGATTGATTAACTAATAAAATCTTCTAAGTAATTCCACTTTAAACATTTTATGACTGTGTACATTGTAGCAGTACAGCATGATTGAATCTTTGTTCCAGATAATTTTTGAAGTAGGGGAAAATACTGGAAAACCATGAAGAAAACACAGTCATTTATATGCAGAAAATCCCTGTATTAATATTTTTTCTGTCAAAACTTCTATGCACATTTTATGTGTACAAAAATTTATAAATTTATTAAAGCTCTTTACATTAATCATTGCAATCAAAAATGTCTTTCCATTTAAATGAATATGTTGTAGTATTACAATGAACAAAGGTGAAAACCAGAGTCAATGTTTACTTTTGTTTCCTAAACTAAATAGTATTCCTCGGAAAACAAACAAATAACTTTGTTAAAAAAAAAATAATGAAAACATGAAAAGAGTTGTGTTTTTCAAGTAAAATGGAAAGACGGAAGTTTATGAATGTTTATAGATGTGCCTTGTTTAACAGTTTTGCATGTTGGATGTGACTTTCACAGTCTGTTGGCTGTTGCAGGAAAGCCATCACATCTGTGACTTGGCTGTTGATTAATGAGTCTTTCAATTCTTTGCTACCATCTGAAGAAGGGCTATGGCATTTCTAAGCTTCACTGCTTTACTCGCCTTCAGCTGTAGTCCTACCAAGGTATCTTCCATAAAGAAAATCACACCTGGTTAAGGCTAATGAAAACCTTAATATGTCATTTTCTAGACAAGTCAAAAAGCATGTAAAACTAGACAAAAGATGTATTCAAGCAACATGAATGCAGTTTTGTCATAACCTGTCAATCCAAAGACACATGAAAAAAGCTTTCTTCAATGACATTTTACAGTGTCAACTATTAGAATGACAATTTTTAATTCCCTCTTCGGTATATGAGGCAGGATGCACAATGGTTTCCCACTCTTTACGAAGATTTAATTTTGCTGTTAGACCCTAGAAAGAAATTAAGAGGGAAAGAAAAATCCCAATCAAAAGGTTTTTCTGGGTCGAATCATCAGTCAGCATCAGAAATGCCCACATCACAGTGTATAGGCAGATTTTAAACTTAGTACCCACTTCATAAAACCTATTAGTAGTTCATGCAAGACTGACCAACTTTGCTGTGTCTGCATCATGGTTGTAAAACTTCCAAGGTCATTTTGACATTAACAACTGGACTTGGGAAGAAACAATAAGATCTGTGGGATTTGTCATCCCTTCTTAAACAGTGTCAGCCTGGCAGGACAGAGAAAGTACATCCAGGAAAGCCTCATGAGATGCCAATAACTTTGAGAAAGCCACAGCTCTAAGAGACAACTATAGCTAACAGTAGTTACAGCTACATAGGTCTGGGATCTGCACTGTAGCCACCACCAGTCCTCAATAATTGCTTTGTGGGTGCAACAGTGACTATTTCAAGGTCAGGAGAAAGCATACGGTCTTCACCATCTCCTTCAGAGGAAAACTAATGGGACTACCACTTCCTAAAATGAATGCAAGGTAATTCAAATCAGATAAGCACTAAAGCTGAGTCATCACCCCTTTGTTTCCACAAAGGAGCTGTGCATAGCTACAGCCAGGGCAGATCAGCTACTATGTGGTAGCTTTGTATCTTCGATTTCATCAACAAAGCTAGGTATGCTTTGCTTTGCTACAGAGTGATCATGCAGTGTAGAAGAAACCTTAAAAGCCACTTGCACGACCAAATTTTCCATCTGTTTAACTCTGATATTAATATTTCCTCCTCTACCTAACAGGGGACTTGCACGTCTTAGCTCATTACAGCTTGCAAAGAAATTGAGATCCCTGTATGGAAACTTAATTACTCTACATTACTATAACTTTGGTAGAAAATCCCTTATCTAAAAGCTGCAAAAGGAAGAAACAATGCCTTGATGGACAAGACAGACTTTTAGCTTGTCAGCTTGAGTCTTGCAGCCTCTTCCCTTGCAGGTGTAGCAAGGAAGTCTATAGATAAGACGAGAAGCTAAGCCACTGTGTACAATCAGGGAAGGCAGAACTTTAAATGCATTAATTCATACTTACACACCTAGCAATTACACATTACACTTACAATCACCATATAACTATGTATCTATTAAGAATGAAAACTTGGATCAATAGGGGTCTGAAAGAGGAAAGAGAAAAGAACAGATAAGAAAAACAAATATGAGTATCTCCACTTAAGAATCCCCAGTGAGAACAGGATTTGAGACAGAGTTGAAGGAGGGCAAATTATTTGCAGATGAACGGAAACACCGGTTTTCAAGACAAGCCACCTACATTACAGGATAGCAATCACCAGGTTAATTAGATAGTGATAAAAATGCTGAAGTGCCACACTTACAAGTGATGATTTGTAGCACACAGAAATACCTAGCTATGAAGAAAAGATACATACTTTTAAAGGAACCAATAAATCCTAACAATAAATGCATTATTAACACAATACATTGAATATGCCTAGCAGTATTCTCATCAAATCTGACCTGGTTCTGGGCAGGACAGAGTTAATTTTTTTTTCAGTAGCCAGGATGGGGCATGGCTGAGACCTGGAGGTTACTCTATACCACCTTATGTAATTTTCTGGGGATGGGGAAAGGGCTCTCTTCTGGGCCACTGTAGCAGAGTGGAAGGAGCAGAAACCCCTCTTGTCAGGGGGTTTCTATGTGAATTGCTAGCCTCTTTCTTGTACCTTCTGTTGTTAGTATTGTTGCTATTACTACTTGTTTTCTTCTTTCAGGGCTGTTTCCAGTAAATTAGTTTTGTCTCAACCCATAATCTTTATGTTTTGTGCCTTGAATTCTCCTCTGCATAACACCATGGTGGGGGAAAGAGGGAAAAAAGAGTAAGAAGTGGTTTGGAGTGTCTCAGTGGGAGCTCTAAATTGCGGAGTACCATTCCTAAACCATGACAAAAGCATATGAAAGGATATAAATGTGGACATAATATAATGAAACAACAAATGTGACCTAATTTAAATGGGGAACCAAGATATTGTGAGACATTATTAAAAGAAAGAGGTTTGGAACACAAGCCTCTGCCCTAGCCAACATGCTGTGCTTACTACACTTTTGAATGCATAAAGATGTACCAGCAGTATTTCCTTCTTTTTCATTTATTTTGTTTTCACTTTTTCTAGAAGCCAGGTTTGAGCAACGAGAAAAGCATCAAATTAGCATGAAACCTTATTTAAGCAATTTTATAGCTATTAATAAAAAGAGAGCTGGTAAGTACATGCTTTTGCATTGCAAGGCTAGCAAAGACCTCATCAGAAAGGACTTCCAAGTACAAAAAAGTAGTTTGTATTAAGTAAAGTTAAAAGGAATATGGCAATCCTTATGTTTTTAGCACTTTCTGTTGGAGATTGTCATCGGAGAATATGACTCATTAATATATCTGCAGAAGACAGATCCTGATAACAATCAGAAAAGTGTATTGCATATAGGGAGCCTCATCTTTAACCTCATTTACTTGTGAAATTCATGCTGTAACTGTATACATGATAGGGATTTGACTGGCAGTCAAACAGTGTGTAATACTGTTACCTTTTGCTTACTGATGTATGTTCTGCCACCAATGCTTTAAAAGTGCCAGGCAGGGAACTAAGCCTACTTCTGACAGATTTTTTAAGGTCACAGTACAGTTTGATTAGCTATGTCAAAAGAGGATAAGCAGATGAAGGATAATCCTTATGGTGACAGATGTGACATATACCTTATTATTGACCAACTCATTTATGGAACAGGATCCTTGCTTACCCAGAAAGGTCAAAGTGAGATTTTCCACAAAATCCCATTGGCTTTTTTTGGTACATCCAGCACTAGGGTCTAAACCTGACTTCTTGATTAACCAAGAGATGTACAATAATGGAATAATACGTTTCACCTGCTTCTGTTGATACAGGAGGAATGAGATACTGCCTTTCATAGCCTCCCATGTGATTTAGAAAGTCTGTTCTCATATGCATTATGAGGGCATCATTTATAGTAACATCATGCCAGTGGTGATTACTGCAATATTAACGGCATCCTAGTTCTTCATCAACCATCATTAATTGTTGACTTGTAGCTGTAACAACAATATGAATTTCCAATATCCAGAAAATTTGGATACAAAAGGTCTGGGAGCATCTGCAGTTTAGAGGACAGACTAACATAGCTAAAAGTACAGTAGATATAAGACTGTTGTCCTCTGCCATGTAAATAAGCTCTCTGTCTTGGCATCATGTCAGTAACTGCTCTTCTATCATTTGTTTCTACCACAAAGAAAATTGTTAGAGAACTTCCCACCTTTTAATACCCTGGAGTTTTTTTTTCACTCAGTTCTCAGATTTAGGATTTTGTAAACTTTTAGAAAAAATCTTTGACAGACAACAAAACACATGCAGTTTGCTGGCTTTCTTTTCAGTTTCAAAACCACATAATAAATTTTTCCACACGTTGATAAACTAAATTTTAAAAGTGCATTTTCTGGATATCTAGATAATCAACAACACAATGAATATAAACATTTTCTATAAATAGTTCACCATATGGCTATCATTCTCAGCAGATGGTGTCTGTGTATTCACTAGAATATACAAGAGCTATGCAAATTTTGCCCTGCGATCGTTCAAAATTCTAAAAAAGATTTTCTTACTACAGTTTTATTAAGCTTAATCAAAGTTAAAACACATAATTTTATCACCTAGGTCTAATATGGGGAACAAGTGCCACAACTATATTAACAGATGAATTTGCAAAAGGTAATGCAGTTGAAAGGATTTTAATAAGAGACACTAGGTACAAGATTTTCTAAATCCTAGGACAGCACTCTGATGCTAATGATAGTTTTTACCCACCCAAAAAGCAGAGCCACTTGTAAACAGCCTAGCAATTTATCAGAAAGAATTCAGGCTGGACTATGTTATGAAAAAATTTGTAGACCAAGGGATCTGATTTCTATATACTTTGCAGCAAATATTCTCATATGTGTGATAAGGGCATCAATTGTAGTAACACCAAGCAGGTGATGATTACTGCAGTATTAATGGCACCCTAACTCTTGGTGAAGAGCCGTCACCAATTGGTGACTGGTAGCTGTAGCAACAAAGCCTACAAGAAAGCCTACAGATTTTTTCCAGTTTTAGCAGAAAACAAACCTACTCATTTTTTTACAGTTTTCTTAAAGCAAATATATAAACACCTCCATATTTTCTACTTTCAGAAGCTGCTGGGCAGTTCAGAATATCTATCAACACAACACATGACCAAAAGTCAACTAGATACTTGGTCTATCCTGTTCCAAGCTCATATCACTGTATAAACATTTTCTGGAAAGTTCTTCCTAGGCAACACTGGCTTATCTGTTGCAAATCATATTCTGTTTTTCAGTCTAGACATTTTTATAACATTTCTTATCCACTTGAACGAATAGTAATTTTAATTTATATAGTTTTTCAAACTTGTTACTGTTTTTTACCTGATGCATTTATGATAAAAACAACACATTCCCATTCCCCTCTCAGTTATTAAGTTGTTAAGCTTTCTGTTCCAAAGGTCCTGACTATTGTTGGCATTGCCAGCCACGAGTTCTCCTCTGTTCCTATAGCTCCCAGAGTGCTCCTATAGCAGGATCTACATAATTCCAACTAAATCATTACTTGTCCCGGCACAGACACCAGTGCGTCGTGAAACTTCCCTAAGTGCAGAGGAGGGAATCCCAGCCATTCCTCCTCAAACCTGCAAATTACTGAAATATTGGATAATGCCTTCACATGTTACAAAAATGTCTCTTTTTTCATCCTCTCTATAGTGATAAGAATATCTTTACATTATCGTAATGTATTCAGTGCACCTGAAAGTCCTGTACAACCACAGATGGCAGGCCACATCTCAAATTTGGCCCAGCAAAATAATAATAACTTCTAACCATGTACAAGTTGCCAAGATATTCCTCTGAAAATAAACGGTCATAAATGCAACTTATATAAAGGAGAGTACATAAACAAGAAGGATAATACATGGTACTGTGCTCTGGAATTGTGCTTCAGTGTTGACAACACATCAGCTTTTTGCCTACTGCTAAGTACTTCTTGCAGATTTTCAACATGCTGATTTGGCCAGACAATAACGATTGTAACTTTACGACTAGGACACTAATTAAAAGTTGAGATACAGGTAATTAAATAAAAAGTGTTCTTCTTGCTTTAATGACATATATTAGAGGAAAAAAAAACCCCATTTGTTATTGCAGTACCTAAGGATAAATAAGAGAGTCCAGGACTTGAAAAACACAGCATGGATCTGTGCATGCAGGATATTTTTTAAAACTTGTTTAAATCAAGTTCATATGAATGTTAATGGTCTTAGTAATAGGAGATACTGTTTCAAGTATAGTTGAGAAACACATTTTAACTTTCATTCTTGCAGCTCAAACTATACAATATCCATACTATTTATTTTTGAATAAATTAAAATCAGATGGGTTGAAATTTGTTAAATTGAATGGGGTTAGAGCTTGCTAAATTAAAGTTTTGTCAAATGCTTTATATTGTTTCAACATTGCTTTAAACTTTTTCTAAAGTTCCCTGATTTTCTCAAGTTTGTTAGTTAAGTTTTTGTTTTGAGGAATATCTTGTTGGTATTCCTGCCTTGCATCTAACTCAGGGTACATGTATAAACACCTGTAAGCCCCTCTCAGGGATTCAGTGAGAGGATTCTGGGGCCTTACAATCACCACATCTCTCATTTGAAAATTTTCCTGGACACTTTTACTTTGAGGATCATATGAATGAGTGGATTAGATACCCATCATTATGTGAAGTCAGCAAAGAGTAGTAGACAACAATTCATTCCCTTTTTAACCAGTCCTAAAAGTCTTTTACTTTCCCCTAACCACCAACCAATTAATTTGCCTAACACTTGCTGGCACTGGGACAATGCTCTCATAACACCCTCTCACCTAACTCAGTCATTAACTAGGTTAGGGGAGCATTTCCCTTGTAAATGAGTCCCCTAAGCATTTTGACTTTTTTTTTTTTCTCAAAAGAAAGACTATGCTTTTTTAACTTCATATGCAACTGACAGTATTTTTCTTTGAAATATGAAAAGAAGGAAATAAATATAATTCAATGTCACTGTGAACACATAAAAATAATTTTGCTTGCACAGACATAACTATTCAGGGAATGCTTTAGCATGTGTCAAAAAATAAAATTAAAATGTTATTAATATTTGAACTATATACATAATATTATAAATATTAGAAGTACTTATAATATTTATAAAGTGCTCCACTTTATAAACTGATGGTTCTGATACAGTTCAGATACAGGGCAGATACTGCCCGTGGTTTTGTTTAACTCATCTCAGGTGGGAAGCAGTAGAAACAGAATAGGTCCACCATGAACGGGGGGTGGGGGTGGGTGGGTTGAGCAGAAGTAAGGCTGAAATTTATGTAGTTCTAGGAAGGATCATGAAGAATCACCTAAAGACAGGGCTCACCTGAGTCTTACTGCAAAGCCTGCTTGAGTAGCCACAAGAATAGCTAGAATTGTCCTACACAGCTGGGAAGTATGAGCAGACACATTTCAGCTATGATGAAAATAAAGTCACATAAAGACAAGTTGTGTTGATGATGCTGGCTGCTTTGGCAGATACTGGATCAGCTATTCTATTTTATGATCACAGTGGATCTAAACAATGTGTTGGTTTGTAGAGTGGTTGAAATAATGGATCCATCCTCCAATTATAAATTACTTGCATAATGTCACTTCTAGATGAGAATTTCCTTACTGTGTAGAAGGGCAATGAATGAATGAAGACATTTTCAAATTAGGAAAGATGACAACAATTAGGGAGTTTATTAAATAAAAAAAAAATAGATGATATGACAAGGCTGTGAAATACAGAGAAGGACAGAGGAGGCATACACATGAATTCTTTCTAAAGAGATCAGAAGAAAAATAAAATATGTTTTAAGGGAAAAGTGAATATGAAATGTCTACACAAAATGCTCTGCAAATCACAGCAGTCCTCTGCTCCCTTTGGCTCATATTGTTGACAATAACATGAAGTGAAGTTCAAGAACCATTTTTAGTCTATGAATTTCTCTAACCATCTCTTTTAAAAGGACAATCTACTTCATTTTTAATGAAGGACATGAGATAGCAATCAACAGGAGAATTAAAAAAAAAAAATAGTACTGTACAGTGTCTGACATTTAACATAAAAAGCCAGTGAAGTTTCACATTCTGTCTGGTAACATATAACAAAGGACATCAAGAAGAGAACTGAATAACAAATTTTTGCTGGCATGATTTTTTGTCCAATTAAAATTTTGGAAAAGAACAATTTGGTTAGGGAAAGAAGTAATCTTATCCAGATTAAGACAGAAGACTCAAACCAGACTGTATACAAGTACTTTATATACGAAATAAGGGAAGAATTAAATGTTTAAGACTAACTGCTTGTGATAAATTGAGAAAATGGGACAAAAAACCCAAAACCCTTATAACATGAAAATTCACCCACTTTTGAAATTGTCAGTCTAGTTTATAGATAGAGTATAGTCCAGAAAAGACAACTGATAGGATCTTATTAGGTATCACCAGGAGGATTCAGAATTAAGACGGGAATGTCTTAATTTAGTCTGTAACATGCATGTTTTCCAGATTTCACAAGTTGCAAATATTACTAAAAAGCAAACAACAAACAAACAAAAAACATCTCCCCCAGGAAAAAAATTCCACCTAAATTTTTCTGCATTTAAGAAATTGCTGTTTCTGAATTAAGCAGTTACATTTTACAAGTGAAAAGGCAATAAAATATGAGAATAAGTTTCATTAAAAACTACTAAGGAAACACTTTCTATTACACTTGCCATGCCCCCAACTGAATTTAAGATACTTTCCAACTTGAGTAAACATAGCCTAAATTCTGCGCTGAAACTTCCCTGAGCAGTATAGGTTTGCAAAAGTTACTTTTTCCAATGCATTATTTAAGTGCAATATCAACATATACTCATTTACTTCTGTCTCAGACAGAAAGAACAAATTATATAGCTCAAAGCAGGAATTGAATGCCATCTGAGTATGGATCAAATATTACAGAAAAAATGTTGCTCCATTTTTAAACTGCGAATTTAAAAAGAAATGCAGAATTTGTTTCATAAATTTCACCAGTAAAATCTTTGTGTATTCACTATTACAAAGTCAAAAATACAAAATGAAAATGTGATTATTTGCCAAAATCCCATTACCTGTGTGTCAGCAGCACCCTGAAGGCCATCTGATTCAGTCCTAAGTAACCTGGCAGCAAGCTTGACCAATCCCAGTTCCATTCAGTAATGGCTGACTGTTGATACATGGCAAGAAGCCAGTTAGTTATTCATCAGCAATAATATGATCAGTACATTAAAGTTCCAGCTGCAATATACTAACTAAGGAGGGGGGTCTAGAATGAGGACTTAGAAAGATGATTCAATCATGTCCACAGAAAAAAAGTTTTTATTCCAATAAAATGGCAGTTAATTAATTAGGGACATAGCCACTACTTATACAAAGATAGATCAGGTTTTTTGACCATTATTCTTCCAACTGTTGATGGCATGCTGATCAACTACTTGGTCTGAGAGCTTTACTCTTGGTCCAAAAAGCAAAATAGTTCATAACTTTTCATGTAACAGCAATTTGCATTTTCTGCTGTCAGCAAAAAGTTTTGTCATGAAAAATTTGGTATAGCTGGATTAATGCTGTATCATAAACAGCATGCACAAATATAACTCCATATTGCTTATTTACAAAAAGCAATCTACATCATCAGTGGGCAGACAAAAGACCATACACAACATTCTTATTTCTAAAAAACCCAGTGAATTCTGTTGCATAATATTCCTTTTCATTGTCAGCAATGGTCAAGTAGTGACTATAATTCAGTGTTCTTGGGAGGAAATAAGTACAAAGTTATTGTTGTAGCATTAAAATAGCACTGAGTATTTTTTTAAAAGTGTTTAAGCAAGTCAAAACAATGGAAATAAAAACTGTATAAGTAAAGTATAACTTGGAGTGCATCTTTTTCTTCTTACAGACAGCACTTGGTTCCTCTGGGAGAGCAGAATCACTGCAATCCCTCCTATTCCTTCCATCTATATTTTATCACTTTCCTTCTCCTTACTTAATTTACTCCCTAACCCTCATCTTTGCCACGCATGTTAAAGCAAAGTAGAAAAACAAAGGTGAAATACAGAGTACGAAAGGGGAATAAGGGTAAAAATAAAAAATAAAATAAAAGGGAATAAAAAAGAAAAGATTCCCTGCCAGTGATCACACATCTTCTACAGGCACTGGCAATAATTTTCATTGGAAACCAGGCACTCAGCTATATTGACCACTGTTTTATAAATGCACAGTCTCACACCATTAAATAAATGTGCAATTTTATGATAAAGGGAACTGAACTATTTAATAATATCATTAAGCTTGGAAATACAGAAGAGAATTATAGAATGATTGCGATTTGAAGGGAACTGGAAGATCACCCCATTCCAACCCCTTGCCATGGGTAAGGCACACCTTTCACTAGACCAGGTTTCTCAGAGCTCTGCCCAGCCTGGCCTGGAATGCTTTGGACTGATGGGGCAATCACAACTTCTTGGGGCTACCTGTTCCAGTGCCTCACCACTCCCACAGGAAATGATTTCTTTCTAATATCTAATCTAAAGTTACTCTCTGTCAGTTTGAATCCGTTCCATATTTGTAATATCACTACATCCCATGTAAAATGTCCTTCTCCATCTTCCTTGTAAGCTTCCTACAAGCACTGCAAGGCTGGAATTAAGTCACCCCAAAACCATCTCTTTTCCAATTGAACAATTGCAATTCTCTAGGCCTCTCTTCTTACGAGAAGTGCTGAAAAGTCTAGTCATTTTTGTGTCCCTCCTCTGGACTGGCTCCAACAGCTCCATGTCCTTCGTGTGCTGGGAACCCCAGAGCTGGATGCAGCCCTGCAGGTGTGGTCTCAGCATAATGGAGTAGAGGTGCAGAATCAACTCCTTTGATTTGCTGGTCATGCTTCTTTTGATGCAGCCCAAGACAGAGTTGGCTTTCTGGGCTGAATCTGACGAACTTTACTGCCTGGGTCACCAAGCACTGGAACAGACTCCCTAGAGAGGCTGTTGAGTCCCTCTCACTGAAGATACTCAAGAACCATCTGGACACAATTCTCTGCCCCATATGCTCTGGGATGATCCTGCTTGAGCAGAGAGGTTGGACCAGGTTGGACTGTGGTCCCTTCCAATTTCACCCATTCTGTGGTTCTGTGATTCTTGATTGGAAGGTCCCTTCCAAATCAAGCTATTCTACAATTCTATTGATTCAAAGGTTCTATGAAGCAAGTTTCTCTGGAGCGAGAAGCCTTGAAGAAGCCTTGAAGAATTGGTATTTGTCTCCCTTTTCACGGTATTAACACTTTTTTTGCAACATGGCAATGATTAATCATTCATTAAATAAGTAAGAAAAGCAAGTATATTTTACAGCAATATAACTGCAGAAATAGACCAAAATAGTCTAAATTGGGCTAGGAGATTACACCATGTATAAGCAGACCTGCACTGAAAAAAGATGCATTTCCACACAAGTCTGTAAAGTGAATTTCATCAGTGAAATACCACTTCTTTTCAAATATTCTAATTGAATGCTGGAATCAAAAACATAGATGACATCTTAAGAATATATGAGAAACTATGGAGTAAGATTTTCTAAGTATCAAAGTGGTATCAGAAACTATTTAGCATTTTGTGTAATGAACTGGTCATGGGGTGCTCCAGCAGAGATTTAGGCGACCAGATTTCTTCTCTTCAACTGCTCCATTATCAGGAAACTAAATTCTATGAGTAAATTATAACCCTTTACATATTACAAACATGACTGAAAGAAAAACAGAGAAATGGATGCCTTTTTTGTTTGGTTTTTTGGGTTTTTGTGTGTGTGTTTTACCCCTGCTTAGTCTCACTGTTCTGTAAAATCTTTGTACTTCTAAAGAACCCTTTACTTAACTGTTCAATATATCTGTGAAAGACCCATGAGGAATATTCTAAATGTGAACTTATTCTGACATGATTTTTCAAAGGATTAAGACTAACCCTATGTACTATTGCACAGATGTAATAAATGTCATTGCTACTATGGGCTTTTCCTCAGCCCATACACTGAACACAGAAAGTGTAAGTAAATACAAGTTGCTCTTACATGCAATAATTCTGATAAAAGGATGGTAATGGCTTTTTGAACATCATGATATTGTAGAGGGTACTGTCATTAGACTCCCAAGAAATAATATTCCTTTCTGCTTCATCAAATGTGAACACACATAAATCCATTTTCATATACTCAGTCTTTGTCATTATCATGATCATGATAAGACCAATAAATAAAAATTATACTATAACCAAGGTTTTAGATTTTCACAAACCTGATTGAATACTTTTGCACAAGACTGTCTGTACACCTGGAAAGGGTTGAAGACAGGCTGCTCTTCTCTGCCCTTCAGCGTCAAAGGCTGGTATTGACTCAAGGTAACACCATCTTCAGAAGAATTCTCACAGGACAGCTGCTCTTTCAAATATCCCTTTTGGAAGAAAAAGCAACCACAGAATAGTACAGGCCACCTAGCTTTCTAAGTGAAATTTGCCTACATTTCAAGCATAAGTTTACAGAATGCTTAATAGTAGTTCCTTTTAATACAGTGGGGAGTTAACAATCTTTTGAAAAATAGAAACCTTTTTAAGAATATCACCATTTTACAATGAACAAGAAATAACCTCGAAAACAGTGAACCAGCTTAAACAAACAGAGCAATCAAGCCTATTGTTTTGAAGTAGTTGTCAAATTATGTGTGCAAGTTCTCATTATATATATATATATATATATATATAT
>CM031878.1:57333546-57449247 GCA_018697195.1 Certhia americana
ATATATATATATATATATATATATATATATATATATATATATATATATACATGCGCCAGGTATATGTAGAAGTGAACAACAAATGTTTTTCATGTCATTTGAATTAAACTTTTTTGGAAAACAGTCAACAATTACTACATGACTATAAATAATTCTTTGATTAACATGTTATAACTATGTTATTTAAAACATTAAACAAGGAAAAATATATTCTCCCACTCTTCAAAGCTGTTTATAGCTGCTTAAGCATTCAAGGACTAGAAGTAGTATGATTTGCATTGCAATTTTAGAAACTATACTGTAACAGATGCATGATTATTTTGGACACAATCTTTTCTGTTTTCACTTCTTCGACTACTATGTAAATAAATCATCATTGCAGGCCAATAAAGTGTTTTGATTAAATAGAAACATTTTATGAAGAACTAGATAATGAAACATTTACACATCCATTTGCTGGAAGGACTACTGTGATTAAACAGTTTATTGTTATTAAAATGAAGTCCATTACATAGAGCAAGTACTCAAGGTGAGTCATTAGGATGGGTGAATGCAAATGCTCCTCTTATTTGCAGTGCTACTGAGATGGAATAACATGAAAACTACCTGCCAAGGCATCCAGTGCCTCTCAATAGGTCTTTCTAAAAGAAGAATTTAATCATCTGTTTAAACTTACCCAACTATGGCCTGACCTGAAAGGCACAAGTTCACTTTCAGGCCACACAGACTGTAGCTGTTTTCCTCTTGTGCTGGCACTAGCATATGTTGTGAAATCAGCCAGGAAAAAAAAAGGTTTCATCCATATAAACAAGCCACATGATTTCTAGCACTAGTACAAAGGGGGTGGGGGGGTGGGAGTGGAAAAATACAGGGGCAAGAGAAAAAGAAGGACTGTCTCTGCTGGTTGCAGTCAAATGTCACATCCGACCAAGAGAATCACAAAACTGTCTCAGTGTATGGAAACAGACCCCAACCAACCAAAAGAAGAAAAACAAATTGAGGTTTTTTCTTCTTAAAATAACATCAGAAAGCAACTGTGAAAACATACCCTCTTTTAGCTATTTTACTCAGCTTTTCAAAAATATCTAGATTTTTATTTCCTCATTCATTCATTCATTCATTCATTCACTCATTCATTCATTCATACATTCATTCATTACTTTATGCCATAACAAAGACTTCAGAGCCATGGTGAAGGAGGTTATTTAAAAGCTCTTTATGTACATCTACCAAATTTTCATAAATTTTTTCATGTACTGCCTTCCATGTACACATTTTTACAAAATCTGCAGACTAAAGCAAGCCAGCCCTCTGGATGTAACAGAGCCAGCAGAAGCAGATTGTGTTGCTTTTTCAGAAGCAATACTAGAAATAGCTGCCCATGTGTTGCCAGATGAAGAACTATTTGCTCAGCTGGTGGGAAAATAAAATTCTTATTTTGCAAAACCAGTAGTCTACAGAACAGCACAGTACATATTCTGTAGGATCTTGTAAACACTAACAAAATAATGAACCAGCCTGGGTACGCCATCTCAGCTCCCTTTTTGGACAGCAACACCAGTTCACTGAACGGGTAACTTCGGGGTCTGGGACCATCGGAGACCACCAGAGGGACCCCCGGGACAGACGAACGCATGTGTAAAGGGCGGGGAACATGCTACGGGGCTCCAGGAAATTATTATTTGTATGTTCGTTCTGGGAAAATCAATGAATATGTACGTAAAATACAATATATAAAGCAGGAGCTTTTCTGTACTTGACATGCACAATGTTGGTGGCGATACCCCTGTGGCACCTGGCCCTGTAATAAAGAATGCCTGCTTCGTAATGATACAGGGGTGTTAGGAAGGAGGTTTTGACCAATGTTGGTAAAACCTGCTTGCCAGGGTTCAAAAATTCAAGTGGTATATAGCTGACCTCAGTAAAGGTATTCTTCTGTCGTTAATAAAACAATGTTTTTTTAAGATCTGCTTTAGAATAGTAAATACTGTAGTCTCTGAAAGGGTCACATTTCAAAAATGTGAAAATATGGAATCACATTTGTAAACATGTGAACTATATCCTAACTACACTGGGCATCAATCCAAGTATACTTAATATTATTGAGCCTGACAGCTCGAAGGAGTTATCTCTTTGGTTGTCATACTAAAAAATTATTTTTAAAATTATTATTATTTTTGCCAAAAAACATGAAAAGCTGAAAGTTGTTTTGAGTACTACAGCATCAATTAAAAATTTTTAGAAAATCATCTCTATTTTCAAACCCAACTCCCAAGAATCCCTTTCACCTGCTTTTCTAAGGAATATTACTGAGAACAACAATTTTCTGTCTCATCATTTTGTTTTTACACATAATTACTAAGCAGTGTAGCATAAAGACCTCTAAACTTATTTTAAAAACACAATCTCTTGACATTCCAAGGAGTCTTGAAACAAGTGAATGTTTAAAAGAATGGACCTTTGAACAGACAATAAAATCTATTTCTTTGTAAGCAGGCACTTAAAACATTATTTAGGTTTTGAAAAATAATATTGAAAAGTGCATTATCATAATTGCTAAGCATTGCGATGTTTTGTAATGGTTTCAAAGGCAATTTAAAGTAATACAGTTAAATCCTTCTGTAACTCAATCTGGTAAGGATCTCTCTTCTTCTTCTTCTTTTTAAAACAATACAGTTTTTTCCACTGAGAAATGTTCTATTTTTAAAAAAGGGCTTACTAGCTGCAGAAATTCAAGGAGAGACACCTGGGATGTGAAAAGTCAGGCTGAAGTCCCTCTTCCAGCTAATTCTCTTAGCCTCATACCTCCTATTGGAGCTGTTCCACTTTGTATAAATAACAGAATACTCACAGGAGTCAGATCTTAGATCAGGGTCTCCAAAACCCAGCATGTATATTCTATTCCTCCAGCTAGAGCATGATTCTATTTTTGACCCTAGAAGTTACAGAATGCATTTTTACCTCTATTTCTACTAGGCAAAACAACTCCAACAGGGGAAAAAGACCAAGTTCCATGCTGATAGCTAATGGTATGGAGGTTTGGGGAATTAGCTCAGATGTGGGAGATGCAGATTCAATTCCCCGGTATAAACCAGGAAGTATAAAGATTTGAGCCCGCATATGCTGTCCCCTAGGTAACTGTCCTAACTACTGGACTATATGCTATTTTTGGTGGTCTTTTCCTCACTCCTTTATACCTAAAGGAGTAATCTTGAAAGTGCTCCAGGTGAAAAAGTTTTGTTTATTACAGTAATAATTTTCAGTTCCCTTCCTAAACTAGCTAAATGTTCAGGAAATAGAAATTTGAGCAGATTTTGTACGGTACTAATGCTAGGTTGCCATCTCTACGTATATGCTTATATTGCTTCTAATGCGTCCAAAGGCAGATTCATAAAGGTTGTTTTTAAGCCTGTTCTTAGGAGCTAAGCAATTGGATCTGATTTTCAGAAGCGCAGTGTCAATACTAAGGTGCTCTCTGTGGCCTCCCTACAGACACATTTGTCTAGTCAGGGTTTTCTGCTGCCAGGCTTTTCAGAAGAAAAATCCTGGCCTCTGCCTGTAGTTGCATTATTTTGTATTTTATTATAAACACTTCTGTACACTTGCAAGGATCTTAACAGCACCTGTTTATCCATTCAAGGAATTTCGTAATTAAAGCTAAAACCAGAAATTTCTAAATTAAGTTGTGCAGATCTGTGTTACTGAACAATTTAAACAAACCTTTGTTTATTTCAGTGAATAAAATCAGAATGCTTTTGGTTACTTGGGGCAATTTAGAACAGACTTAGAAATAATGCGATAATTCTTTTACACTGCCAAAATTCCACATGTAGCAAATAAATCGGAATTTGTTTCTTGTAATTTTGAAAGCACTTCAGTTGAACAGAATTGTCTACACTGAGTAAGATTTCATGTGGATTCATTTTCTTCCTCAGTACAGCTACAGGGGTTGCTAGTTTGTTTAAATCAAGAGACTTAATTAACCACGCTTAATTTTACTTTTTATAACAGTCAATTCTTCAACAGCCTTCGCTGATTTTTATTTTTCTTTTTAACTGTGCTCACACTCCAAGAACGTGTCTATGGTCTACAACGTGGAGCTGAAGAAAGTTTATGAGCCATACCACCGTCTAAGCACCTAAATAAAATATACAGTGTTTCCTATAAAGTAATCTTTTCTGTAGAAATGCATAAAAGCCTAAACTGAACGGATTCTATTAAAATACAATAGAGGACTCCTATATTGACTTTAAGAACTATTATCACCTCCTTGACTAACCCTTGGCTGCCAGCAGATGTTGCCCCAGGCCAGTACACACCTAATTGCTCTGTGGAAAGGCAGTTTCCCTACCTCATTGAGCCGGATGATGTGATAAATTTGCCTCAGGTACTCGCTACCACCTGGTTTGTGGCAGATATCCAGGACCATCATGTTTATATTATGCTCAGTGAATCCAAGTGCAGTATCTCCTTCCTCTAACGCTGCACCTTTAACTGTGACTGAGGCACTAGAACATAGAAAAGATACAGTCCTAAGTTAAATTTCTAAAAAACAAAATATTAGTACGAACTCAGTTAGAATCACATGTTCAAAAAACCCGGAAGTACTTGACTTACACAAATGTTGTTGTACATATATATCTCACACAATACATGTTAAATAGCAGTAATATATTCTTTTTAATCACCTTAATCAGAAAGATGAACACATAAAACACTCTTTAAGGGTATAGAAGTAGCAAATATTTTCGTTTCCCCTAGAGAAGTATCTTTGCTACTAGAAATGGCATTTACATTCGATCTCTTGTGCATTTTTCTTTGCCTGTCACAGCACATATTAAAGCCTAATTAACACGTCAGAAAGGTAGCCATTACTCTAAGTATAGGTTAGAAGTTTTAAATTGAAGTCGTTTTCTTTCCACTGGTATTTTGTTAACCATTTAAAAGGTACCTATTTGCCACTTGTTGCATTTTTTGCCCTATAAGGTTCCTTGGTTTTTTCTGTATTTGTGTGGAACTTCTACCAAATATGAAGGTGACATTCCCAAATGCCTCCACAATTGTGCATTCAAATCTCTGATCATTGTCAGACTCTCTGCACACAAAAACAAGTTACTATCTTAGTATTGCTACCAATAAAGTCTAAGAAAGAAGTACAAAAATTTTCCTCAACTACTACAGCTTCAACACCAGTATTTGACATGTATGTGTCAAGAACTAAAAAGATTAACAAGAATACATTGTCCTTTCTACAGATGCTATTGGATTAATTTAAAATAAACCAAAGAAGCATTCTCAATTAATTTAAAAAAAAATAATATTGTATTTAGAAATAAAACAAAAAACCCCAGAAAACCTGAGAACAAAACGACTGTGGTTGCAATTTACTGTTTTAACTATGCCATGGTTACAAAGTCAGTCCTTCTGATAGTTGCTGTTTGACCTACAGGCTCTCTGAAATGCTGCGCACAGCTGCTGGACATTAAAGCTGATATTGCTTCCACATGCAGTTTCAGAATGTCCTACAGAGCAAATAGTTTCAAAATATAAACTGTAATTTTGTTCTTTGCTGAATGTAAGTAAGTGATACCATGTTATTATGGTGTACTTTACAGAAAAGCTTCAAAGAAATTGATCTTTAAATTAAAGAACACTTAAGGCTGATATTTGATGCCACATACAGATACAACCTGAATTTCTTGTCAAAAGTCTTAGCAACTAACATGGAAAAAGCCAAGGACCTCTGACAAAGGAATGTATCAGTGCCAGCACCCAAATTCTATCCTTTACTGCCCGTTACTGAGCAGGTGAAGCAGATGATTGGATTCAGGCAGCACTATGATTAATGACTTCCTTTCTGGATTTGGGACTGCCTATCAATCATGTCATTAGCAAGAATGTGCCCTGAGAGAGGCAGACCTCAGCCAAGGAATAACTGCATTCATCTTAATCTGTATATGCACCCAGCCAGCAAGGTCAGGGTCACCATGATGAAAAACAATAATCTTCAATTCAACAAATTACTTTGCAAAGACAGACATTTCTTTTCTTCTCAGGACGTGTGTTTTTTAAAATCTAATGTGACTGTTTACAGCTCTGGTGCTACCATAAAGTGAAGGTTATTTTAATGAATAGTAATACTTTCAGGCAACACACAGAACAGGCAAAGAGTGCAACTGCCATTTTCTGAACGTTTCAATGAAGGCTATAACTTTTGAAATGTTCTTTAAAATTAAGTTAATATATACTACTTAGACTTTTTATGTAAATATCAATCCTGATAATAATAACATAACACAAAATGAAGCAAGAATTTTACTTACAAAAGCCCACTGCACTTCAAAGATGTTTTTATGGCTATGTAGGTGAGTCCCAAATAAATTTCTGAAATTTATAGGGTTTTTTCACTTTCATATGTATCTATTAGAAGTCTATAAACATTTATAAATAAGAATACACATATGCACATGCATCCAGCTAAATCAGAAAATAATTTGATTATTGAATGGTTTCCTAGCACCAACTTATTATATAGCATATAATTACAGTATAGTAATTTCATTCATGAAAATCACAAATCTCTTCTTGAAAGATTGCTTTTAGTTTAGTAATTATGTGGCTGCTACTTACTTTAATTGAATATTTGAATTTCAGCTCTAATATACTAGTTTTGTAATTTCATTTATAATAATGTAATTTCATTCATATATAAATTTGCATTTATAATAACATTTATCTCTAGATTTCATATCTCAGGTATTTATAAACTGGATCTATTTTTCCCCCAGATACTGACTCATAATATTTGAATGAAAAGTGGAAAAACGACATTGATATTAGATTTCTATTGCAAAAATGCAACTAAAGTCAGGGGAGTCAATTTCATAACTGCATTAAATAACTGCTCACTTGGAGAGTAGGTAATATATTCTTCATTATCCTAAGCTTAAAATTACCAGGCCTAGCCACAAGCTAGTTCTCTCTTTGGTCGACATTGTACACATACAGGTACATTTTCCCGTGTTTACTTTTCCACAATCCAATATCTAACAAATAACACAGCATTTTTGTGGTATTTTATGAAAGAAAATACAGTAGTATATTAACTTAAAATTCTCAGCTTCAAAGTATGTGCAAAAGTTCCAGTTTTTAGAGGTTATCCACAATATTGTCTTCCTATACTTGTGTTTTTAAGAAGTATCTATTCTCTCAGTGACATTAGAAATTGTATTATGGGACATTGTGTTAAGTATCAATTTACTAATTATCATTATGCTTTTTTTGTTCCACAATTCAGCCAGTCACTGGCATCTGGCTTCAATCCTTGAATCATTGGATTAGGTCTTGTAAATTAGAATTAAATGGAAATGTAAAGATAGTAAAGGTCAGTGTCAATGAGTGTTTGTGTGACACAACTACTGCTTCCTGTTACCCACATTAACTGACTACTCACAGAAACAGGACACTGTCCCATAAAGCACCACATGAAAATATGTTCACTGGTATCACTGATTCCAGCCTACAGCCACTGTATCCTTTGTTTGTACGGACAAACCCTGACATGACAGCAACAACTGCAACCTTCAAGAATACTCATTGAAAAAACCCAGCAATCTTACTTTCAGCAGTTACAATTTAATTCAGTAAGTCATGTTATTCCAATAAATCTAATATTGCAAAGCTGATGAATGGTATTTTTACAGAATGACACATGACTGCAACATTAAAACAGACTGGACTGCAAACACACTGACATGTACACAACTCCTTGAAAAATCACTGTAAAGATCTTAATGTCAAATCTGAAGGAAAAATTGGTATCTTCTCAGAAAGGCACAGCAGGATATTATTCTTGTCCTGGTTTGATACACCCTATTTGCTGCAGGGTTTGATATATTTTAGAATAAAGTATGCTTATTTTTTATTCACAGATGAACACTGAAAGCATCTCACAGTTCCTCTTAATTTAATCACCACAGTAAAATTAAATTATAAATTTATTTAGTACCTGTTCACATTTTGAAAGATGTAACAATGGACTTGTCCACATTTTTTGGCTCATCAAGAAAACATGAAATCTTGTAGTACTATGAATACACCATTCTGATGGTTTAGTGTTTCAGCAATGAACTTAAATTACAAACCCATTGTATAAAGCCATCAATATTAAGGACTAATCTGTTTAATATAAGATTACTGCTCATCTCTTCTTTAAAATTGAGCAGTAGCCATAAACATGCCAACAATCCAGTAAAATAAAGAGCAAATAATAACAATTGAAAAATACTATGTTCTTACCAGTCTATGCTCAATTTTCTTGCCTTCAGCAATTGGCTTTCAATCCAGTTTGGTCTTTGCTGTTCAATGCTTTGTATAATCTTCTGGGTCACCTGCTTAGGACCACTCTTCTGTTTTCCCATAATACTTTCTAAGCACACACGAACTAAACTGAGTTTTTCTTTGCTCCATCTGTCAAGTGTTGCACCTGTTAAAAATTCTGCAGTATTTCCATCCTCAAATATCCGACATATAATTACAATCAAGTTCCAGACAAGCAGACCAGCTTTCTTCAATTCAGCAAAGTTTCTTGACATTTTTCTCTCAGCCAGAAAAAAGAAGTATTTAATTGGGGGAGGCAAACATGCAATCACTGTAGGTAACTTGCTGATTACAATAGATACTGCTTGAGCTGCAAGTCTTGTGAAGCCTTAAAAATAGAAAGAAAAGGTGATATGATTAACATTAACAGTATAGTTCTAACTGCTTCTGAATGTTGCATGATAATTTTTAACTTTCTTTTGTACTGAAAACAGGTAAAAGGCTTAAGTACTCAATACAGTATTTTCACTTGTACTATGCTTTGTGCACATATATTCCACAAAACCTAAACAATTACATGAATTAAAAGCAAAAAATTTAGAATTTAGACTGTGACTCTCTCAACAATTAGTCCTGCCATGCACAATCATTACAGGATTGTGCTAAGTGTATCAGAATATTATATACATTTATAATCTCTAGTTTTATATCAATCCCTTTCTGTGTTCAAAAGGACATAACTTCAATTTATCATCTTTCATATAAACATCTACTCTAGATAGCACTGCATTTTAAAGGCTCCAAATAATAAAAGCTGTTATAAAAGTAACTACAGAAAAATTGTGCTGCTCAACACCCAAGACATATCTAAAAAGAGAAATATAGGAAAAGGTGTCAAGACTTAAAAAAGCACTGATCTCCAAACAATCTCCAAGCAATTTAAGAAAAACCTGTGCCATTGCACCTGCTTTCAAATGGTTTTCCTTTATTAAAAAAAGAAACCACATCTTTTCTAGATAATACACGTAAAAATTTTAATTTTTTTGAAGCATAGAGTCTTATCTCTCAGCTTGCATATCAGTTCACACATAGTAATTAGCCTAAAATAGCCTTACAAAAGTTCTAGATTAAAATGAGAGTGCAGTGAAGATGTATGAAAAAAAAGAATGGATAGATGCCCTGGCTTGGCCACACTCTACATACCCAAAATTCTGTGCCACAAGACTGTGCTATAGTCCTGAAAATAACCAGGTAATATTTTGGTGGCAATAATTTATCATTAAATTTAAATGTTTCCAAAAGTTAGCCTTCTGAACCATAACATGAAATTACAGATGCTTTAGGCACTGTGGGCTATGAAAATACACACCAGAAATCATCTTTATAGCTAATCACCATCAAAACACCTCTTGTTCTATATGATTTCTTTCTTTCTTTCTTTCTTTACTAACTGTTTCAACAACCAAGCAGTAGCATATTCAACAATAATGTCAGTGCTTTTTTATTCAAGCATAAATTGCTGTGTTGTGCAGTTGGGATGAATGAAAGTCCTGAATGAAAAGATGATAATGAAAAGGAAAACTGTTCAGTCATTGAGGCCAAAATATAGGCATTATTCTTCACTTTGTTTTGAATCCCATCTGACTACTGTCAGATTCTGAAAACATCTTTGGTAGTTATTATTATCAATACTGCAATATTGATTATTTTCAAAACTTTGTTTGTATATGTATGGGTGCAAGCCTCAAGAAAGAATAACTGAATTTTAATGCAAAGTACTTAAAGAAACCCAAACACTATAGGATATTTGGAAATAGTTTCTTCATTGTCAAGCTACAACACTCACAAAATTTAACTGCCCAGTTTTGTAGTAAAGCAGTAATGGATTTAAAAGTTCTTACAAGAAGCTTATAGGATGTACTTGTATACATATACAGACATTATGTATAAATTTCACTTACATTTCCCAGATTCTTTTCTCTTCATTTCCCGAGGAGTGTAATTCCATTCCTTTGGAACAGTTTTCAGTAAACGTTCAGGAACTATTTGCTTATGCTGATATGTTCCATAGTTTTCTGTTGCCTCCCATGAATGCATCAAAGAAATTATCTGTTTCACTATGCCCTTGACTGAATTAATCAAAGGCAACTTCAAGCATCTGATAACTTCTGGCTCCGACTCAGCACAACTGGAAACTTCAAGGAAGGAAGAATTATTAACTATTCAGTAAGTGTAGTCAGTTGTGTAAATCTGTTTCAGAAAGTGTTTTCAGAATTCTTATGGAAAAGAAAAGTAATATACAATTGATATTTGTCTGTTACAAACTACGAAAGAGTATAATGCAAAACATGTAGTATCTTGGTACCATCTTAATACAGTACTGACAAAAAAAATCAATTTATTTTCCTAATTTTCATTTCTCCACTCATATATTTATAAAAATTCTATTTAAGCTGATTGATGTCTTCCTTTTTATATGGAAAACATTTAAGTACTTTTTAGGCATCACTGAGGCAAACAGATATACCTTTTTTTCTACCTCTTTGTCTTGATGGTGTTAATGAAGTTGCATTTATTAGATACCCCAATTGCTATACTATAGACAGTAAAGGAAAAAAAAAAAAAAAGGCATTTTGGAAACAAAAATACATATAAATTATAGTAATCAACAGAAACACAGCATGTCATCAGAGATTGCATGTTCAAAACACAGCATCCTAAATACAGTTATTGACATTACAACAAGCATCAATCTTCTCCACATTCTTAATAGCACAGCAAACTGCAGTTTCTCCATTGTCATAGAGCTGCAATTGCCAGGCAGTGTTGCAGAGAGTATCAGAGATGTATTTTGACATGTTATATCTTTAGATCCTTAGCTCATACTTTTGCTTCCCTCTACTTCTTGCTGATCTAATCAACGCCTTTCTGGAAGCTTCCACGCACTACGTGTCTGCTTTTCTTCCTCTTACACATTAAACTTCCATTTTTTGCAATCCCATTTTTCTCTGAGAAGTACCTGACAACTTTTATCATTGTTTTCTATTTTGTAATACTAGTAATTCTATTTCCTCTCCTGAATTCTCCCATTTTCATCCTCTTCTTTTGAGCCCTCCTGCTTTTAATTCATAATGTGCAATACCACCCTTCTAAACCTCACCTCTCTTTTCTGGTTAAATAATGTTTTTCATTTGGGATAGAATTATTTGCTTTAACAGTGAGGGCAGCTTTCCCTCTCTACAGAAAATCAAGAAGCTGTGTCTGTTGACAGCAGAGACTATATAGTCATCAGATTATTTCTCTCACAGTAGGAGAAGTCCTTCCCTCTCTTTTTGCACTCTTCTTCCATGCTGCCTTGCTTTTAAATTGTGGCAAAGGTCTGGAGCTGTTGAATGCATAGAGATGCAGAACCTCTACTGGTAGAGACCTACAAAAGCATTCTGCAGCCAGTCTGCTGGCAAGAAAAACACTTAAGGTCATCAGACTCCTGCTCAACTAAACTGCTCTGGAACCTCTGCATTTTTCAAAATTTGCATCATTCCTACCATGACCTGACTGCACAAAACCTTTCAATAGTACTATAATTTTGAAGTAAGCTAACATACTTTCACCTGATTTATTATAGTAAAAATAATACTCGCTACCTGTCTGAAAATGAACAACATTTAACATCAGATTTGTAATGCTCATTAATAAATTAAATACCTGTCATATTGTATAAGCAGTTCCACAGCAGCTCTTTTTCCATGTAGGACTCAAAAGCAATGCCAAGAGATTTGGGTGATAAAGTGCAGTAAGACAATACTGTGAAGATTGTTTCTATCAAAGAAGGCTCTTTGTTATTTTCCTGTTCCAAGAGAGAACTTCGTTCTTCAAAATTTAATGCTTCATTTCCTTCAAAATAAACAAAAACATGGCCCAAATAATTTCCAAGTAAGTCAAGATCTCAGTAATCGATAGGATTAATCAAAACAAACTGCAAACTGTACTTGCAAAGTAATATTTCAAATAACACTTACAGATACGGAAATCTGATCCTTTCTGACTAGTATCAGTTGACTGTCTTCCTGAATTATGTGTAGCCAATAAAAAGGGGATTCAAGCATGTTTTCAAAATATGGAATATCCCTACTTAATTAAAAAATAAATTGAAATTGAATGTAATTGGAAATTCATTATTTACTGAAGATAAATCAGAACTAAACTTCAGAGTCACAGTAAAAAGCTATTATGGCTTAACTCCCCTTCCTTATATAATAGTCATACGGAATAATAAAATCCTATTTAGATATAAAAAATTAAGAAAAGCAGCAGCTCCATATTCCCCAAAATGTGCTGGCTTTGCTTTTCAGTGTAGGATGAAACTCTAAATAAAACAGTTCCACAAAACAAAATCTCATCCCTGCTAAGACACAGATTTTAAAGACAAGTAGTGATTATCACAGAGTTCAGCGGTAACTTTTTAAAAATATTTACAAATGTTTCTGATAATCATTATAACACAATCTCTAAAGGTAAAAGATGTAAAGGTAAAGCTAAAGGATAAGGATGTGTCTAAAACTCCGTAGATCAATGTAGACAATGACTTTGACTTGTGCTAATGTTGATGACATGAGCTTCCCGCCTGTTAGTGAAATATGCTCCCAGTGTTAACAACCATGAGAAATGCCCAGAGGATAACCTGTTAAATATGCTTAATTTAAATTTCTAGTTTGCAAAAACAATGGTTTCTGTAAAAAGTATTTAGATAAAATTATACTATAAAATGTCATTGCTTTCTGCCAGTTTGGTAGTCTTTACCTTTAGCAACCTGTGGAGGATGATGGGAGCCTTCAAAATCTACCATAATGGAAAATCATTGCTTTCAACCCATCTTTAAATGACTTGAGAACTAAAAAAATCTCATTTTACTCTGTTCTGAATTCCTGGAACCTAATTCTTGCATTACCATAAATCATTCAGTCTAGCTACTATGCAACCTTAGTAGAAATAGAGGATGTAGAAAGCTGAAAAACATGATCAGTCACTTCAGAACCAACAAGCTGTGTTGTTTTGTTGGGTTTTTTTTCTCTCAAGATAGCAGACATATCAGCAATAAAACAGTTTTTTAATCAGCTTTCTTTTTCCTATGAGCTGAGTGAGCTGACACATATTGTTTTCAATGCCAGATGCTTCTAAGTGAAGAATCAAATGGATTCCACTTATTCACTCGAACCAGGGATATGTATGACAAAGAAATAACCATCAAAGCAGAAAAAGCAGTTCAAATGGTGAGACAAAAATCTGAAATTAACTTTGATTCTATTACTATAAGTATTTATTTTTTAAATTAACTTTTAAAATTCTAGGTGAGGTTTGCTAAGGTTATCAAGTACTACATAAACTGTCTTTGCAGTATTTAGCTTGTTTAAACATGCTTATGACTTGCAATTAAGCCAAAATTTGTTTTACGACCATGCCACGTGGAAAGTTTGAGTCACAACTTCCTAACAACTTTTCTAATCAATTAGTGCTACCGAAAGATTTAGAGATGGAGCATTAAAGAATTTTGTAGGAAGGGTTATACAAACATCTTTTTATAACTACTGTATAATACAACTCTTGTGCTTTTAAGCAAAGATCTTCATTAATCCACTACTAAATCATTCTGTGGCTAAATATAACAAGATATGTAATTATTCATCAGCTTTTTTTTGCTTTACCTTGAAGTAAAAAACAATCTTCTTGTTGTAAGAACAACCTGAAAGCTCAGGTTTTCTGATTGATAAGAGAGCATGGATATAGAATCACAGAAGCCATGGGTTAGAAGGGACCTTAAGGATAATGTCATTTGAAAGGTTTAGCTAGCAGATCAGAACAGCTGATTAAATATTATGAATTAGGAGTCTACAGAAAAATGTGTAGAATTCTCTTGCCTTAGATTTTTTCTTTTACATTTATTAGCTCACCTGTCATAACATTAAATATTCATCACAGTGTGAAATCCAATGCAGCCTTCTTGTTAATTATTACATAGAACAGAATTTATATGATAGGTATTATACTTGCTGCCCTGTGATGCTTCCCTCTGTACATTTCTCTTTATTTCACTGACTGCATTTGTACAGCAAAAGCTAATTTATGAAGGGAAGCCAAAGCTCCCATAGGTAGCTCCAAGGAGATGCCTCTTTATTATTTTAGCAAGGCTTAGCATTCATACCTAAATGTGACTATATATATATCTAGATACCTACTAAAATAAAAAAATCAGCTGTATGTTATTTCTGTATAGCATGATGATATGCACAAAAGATACCAAAACATGTTAGAATACTATTGTTTTTAATAAATATCTCTATAATAAAATTATGGATCTATTGAATAACAGCTGTGCCCTAACCATTCACAATAAATCATTCTTCTTATGACAAAATAATGCACTAAACCTCTTGGGATACTACCATGTATTTTAAAAACATAACTTCAGAAAGGCAGACTTACAAGTGCAATTTACCCATATTTCTTTCATACTGATAGAAATACCACCCAGTAATTTGCCAACATTATCACTCATCCAGCACTTATCTGACTAGTCTAGCCATAAAATGAATCTTGCTGAATTAAAAAAATCCTCTGTTGCTGACTCTAGACTTCACTCTCTCCAGTTAATCCATACATGACAGCCAAGATACAAACAGTTATGCTGTCTTTTTTGACCTAAAGAGGTAGTCAAAACCTGAATTCATACGTTCAGTTTCATTTAGGAAGAGGAATTGATGATGGAACAAATTATTTCTGGTACTGGTCTTTAATTTGCAAAGAGAATGAAGTTTCTTTAAATCACAGCAACTGATGAGGATATAAAGACTGCAAAAATTATATGCTTTATTGTTTATAGAATCAAATACTTCATCAGGCACTCTGCAGCACACTACATCCTCACCATCACTCACTTTTTTTCTGTTTCTTTATTGCATCTGACCTGGTAGATCCTTTTCCTTTTCCTTTTCTTTTGGGGGAGTTGCTCCTCCCCAATGCCAGCTAAAATCTATTGTAACTTTGAACATGGCTTCATTTTGACAGAAAGTATGTTATTTTAGTTTTAAATTCCAAGGAGAAATTTTGCATCACAGATTCAGGGAAGAATCACAGAATACTCTGAGTTGGAAGGGACCCACAAGGGTCATCAAGTTCAACTCTTAAGTAAATGGCCTGTATGGAGACTGAACCCACAATCTTGGTGCTAACAGCACCAAGTTCTAACTAAGTTAATCTCAGAGTCATATAACCCCTATCCTGAATAAAACCCAGATCTTAAACCTATCCATTTCAATGTAATACATTACCAATAATAAAAAGCCCTGTATTAGCTGCTACCTGTGCCTAAAATAAATACTAAATTTATAACAACTAAAAATCTCAACATGGCAAAAAAGCTTTAACAACACTTATATCATCTGCCCATAAATTATTAACATATCATCAGCAAACTACTTCTGTAGTTATATGTCATCAGTGCCACAGCATTTTAATTTCCTTCAACTCCATTTAGAATTTTTTCTCCCAAAACAATCTATTTTCAACTATCTGAGAAGAAGCTTCCATTAATGAATTTCTGAGTTAGTGACTTCTGTTGAATCTGTCTTGTCTATAGACAATAGATAAGAAAAAACCTATTACTGTTAGAATACCTCTGATATTGATGTTATGGGATAGTATGCAGAAAGTGTGACATTCTGGCAGCCAAAATTTGATAAGGCAATACTGAATGTAGTCCTATGGCCACATTAGCTCCCTTGTGTTCCTCCGTGTATTGGGACTGACACGAAACAGCTTACTTTCTTAAAACTTATTCAGTTTAGAATTCTACTGTAACAAGAAGTTCCTATCAGAAATTACTAAGTTTTTGAAAAGCTATCCATATGATCATATATCACAGACATTGAATCCATCACACATGTATCAGACACTATCTTCACACTCTTGTCAAGAAAAGATAAGTGATTCACAGCAGGGGTCCACTACAATCCAAAGAGGAACTCTTATTTAGGTTTTCAGAAACTCCATAGAATCTGTTTACTGTTTTCTCTATCTTATCACTGGAAAATCACCCAATGGAACAGGATATCTGTATTAAAGTCTCTTTTTTACTTATCTTCCAGCTAGGAGTACATCACTTCAGTACATCCTTCATTGGTTATGCAGGTACAGAACCCAATAAACATACTGGTCATGGATGAACCTTTTGAGAAGATGCTACTTTTAAAGTAATCTTCTAACCATTAGGTATGACACAGACTGCAATTGAGAAGAGTCTAAGAAAACTTTCAGAGGTACCCATAAGCCTTTTATTGGATGATCCACAAATACCTGGAAGAGAGATCTATATCTGCACAAAGACATAAATTACTCTAAAAGATGTGCTCCTGCTCCCCTAATGAGGACAGGGTTACAGATTAACATCCAAATTTTGTGACCAAAACCTGCAAGACTATTTCTCCCCAAAATGCCATGTGGTTGAGCCATGGGACTAGAACGGTTGCTAGTTTTTTCACTTGTGTGATAGACCATGACATAGGATTATTCAATGCAAGGAGTCACTAGAAGAAAGTACAATGAAAGTCCAAGAATAAAGAATGACCCTCAAGAACTTGAAATAAAAGTGTCAAATTGTTACAGATTTTAACAGTGCCAGAGTTTCGATGAAGTTGGCAATTTACATAAGGCATGTACATTTTCTTCTGTAATAATTCAATACTGCCACTAATAGTTCAGTCTTCTAAATGAGATCAGTTGGAGAAGTTACCACTTTTTACTGTTCTTTTAGGGTAACTCACAAAAAACCATCGCTATTTGGCTCTTACGTGTCTAAAATTTAATTAATTAAGTTTGATTAAAAAAAAATTAGAACTTAAAATTAACCTTAAAATGACACATTATACATCACAGCAGTTAGAGAACTGTTTCAAAGACGGCAAAGAATTGGAGTGGGGAAAAAAAAATCTTCCAGTTCTACAAACACTTTCCAAGTTCTCTTTCCAGAAAATGGTTAATAAAGGAATAGTCTTAGAAAATTCTTCATATCTATTAGTGTCTAGAAAGTTGTCTAATGGTGCACATCACAATATATTTTTTGGTGGAAATCTCCCCTTCTCCAGCCTGCTTCCATGTGAAAGGTAATTGATCTCTTTTTGAAGCAAATCACATTTATTTGGCTCGAATTTCAGAAACTTATTGCAGAATATCTGTAAATGTTACTATCAATTCTTATTTCAGAGTTTTAGTGGGGCCCAGAATATCATCTAGGTTGAGATATGTAGATTAAATGATACTGTCCTCTAGTAGTCTCTCAAATATGTATTGTGCAAGCCAAAAACATTAGGTGAAACTGCCAATGGCGTGGTCCTGCTGTGAATGCAGTTTTCTTACAGTTTATCTCCACATGCCAATATTCATTTTAAGGTTCTGTGAAAGAAAACCTAAAGAAAGACAAATTAAATTTCTGTAACAAATTGTCAAGATTTTATGGAAATGAATAAGATTCTTTTTCTTTTTAAGACTATAAACGAATACATTACATTTTTTGTTATTCATCATCAACTTGATACTACTATCTCTTCTTGGACAAATGTATGAGACCCAAGCATTGACTGAAGGTCTGGAGTGTGCCCTGCTGACAATTTCTCAGTGACAATTTCATAGTGACCACTGTCTTAGCTGCTACTCATAAGTGGCCAGGTGTCTGATGGGGTTCCCTCTGGTACTAATCCTGTGTTGGGCCACTGCAATCCAATAAAGCTATTGCTGGTTGCTTTATTATGCAAAGAAAAACTCCTGATTCCTGGAAATAATGATTATCAAACTAGAAGTCACAGAGACTCTTCCACTGGCATACTGCGTATTTAGAGCAAATCTAGCAGAAATGCTCAGAATTCAATTTCATCCTTCACATTTCCATGTCAGCATCCACTGGATTCAGCTACTTATTTTATACAGGCACCACCACTTCCTTTATTCCTCTATTATTTGTTGCTTGTCAAAATAATCCATTTCTGTTTCAAATCCAGGAATGATAAGGATAATATTGGTTAAAAAAAAATCTGCCAAGTAAATTGCAAAACAGTTTGTTTTGTCAGAAAATTAACATGGTACCAGCTACCTTCACTATTTCTCTCTGCAAAGCCACAGAAGAGAATTTAGACCGTTTACTGACACAAGAACATATCTTGAAAAAAGGTGCTGGATGTTGTACCTATAGGAAAAAACCCTAGGATTATACATCACTGTAATTTAACACACCTAAGTTATTTAGATTTGTAGCTTGTTACAGAGGTCGGATATGCAAATCAAATTTTTCAACCATTTTTTCAAAGTTGCCTGTATGCAGTAGCTATGCTCACTGAAGACAAATTAATGGTTCAGTTCTGCGTAACCTTATTCATTACCTTCAGTGTTTTTTGATGCAATAACTTCATAATTCCATATTTTAATTTTTATTTACATTTCATAAGTCATATTGCACAAAAGAATGACCAAAGTACATGTTTTGTCATCTTCCTGTCCAGGCAGCATATAATAGTATACATGGATTTTCAATAGCTTCAACAAGTATGATATCCTTCTTATAATATTAAGCAACATGAATCATGCATACATAGCTTCTCTGCAAATAGTCTTTCTACTGAAAAAACTTGGGCAATCCCAACAATACTGCCTACTATTATGGGGAATATATATTCCTTCTGAACCTCCTCATGGTACAACCATGAGAACAATGGGACTACAATTAAATTTAATGTGTTTGAATGATGTCTACTTTGAGTATCCCAAAGTGTTAAAACAATACAGAAAAATTCATCAATACCTAAGACTTTTTGCGTTCTGGCCTGTTTTTAAAAGGAAAAGGAATGACTGGACATAAAAAATGTGAGAAGGCTTTCCTTTTTCAAAAAATTTGCATGTGACTAAATGCCAGGGAGTTTTGTTATCACTAGGGCAAACTGCGCAACAACTATGGTATAGTTAGCTGTACAGGAGAAGGAATAAAGAATACAAATTTTTTGTCATTAGACAATTAATCCCACTGAAATTAATTTGATGATATGGATCATCACAGATATCGACTTTATCTAAACTGAAAGTTTATTCATTCCAATATTGAAGTTACATGAATAAAACCTATGTAAATAACATATTTTGTAATTCAAAGTAACATGGATTTCCCTAAAGCTTAAGAGGTCGGTCAGTCAGTAGACTAATACATTCTGTCTTAAAAACACTTACTACCTGTAATAATTTAAACAGATAGTAAAACTCAATACTGGATAACAACAGGGTAACACTATGACTCTGATCAAACATTTGTCAGTATTGTAAAAGATGACGTGTTTAAGCAGGCAAGTGTATGCACTGCAGCTCTCAATGAAGATACGTGACAGCAGTGGAAGATGTACCCCTGACAAATATTAGACCATTTTAAACTGACAGAACTAAATCATGTTCTTATACATATACATATATATATATATATATATATATATATATATAAATATATAGAATATTCTGTAGATCTAATAGTTTTTTTATAAATAGGAAGAATTCATTTGCCAAGAAAATAAAGAAACCAAGACTCTCATATGCCTTCAAAATTAAGTCAAACAGGTGATTATACCATTAGCTATTCAACAATATGATCATTTGATCAGCAAACTACTAATGGAAAGATGTGATGATGTTTGTTGCTTTAGACACTACCATCAGAATGCTAATAAAAATTTGTAGAAACATTGTTTTATTTATTCTACTTTCAAAACAGTATTAATGAATTAACAAGCTTAGAATTAGAAGCATATCTATGTAATTCTAAAATGCCTATAGTGACAAGCGTTTAGTAACTTCAACAATAAATCCAAGAAGCTTTCCACTGTTCAAATGTAATTTGAAAGAGGTTTTTTAGACTACTGATCCACACTTTTAAAAACCTGTGTACAGTAGTTGTGGTAACAAAGCATGTTAAGCTCAAATTCATTTTGACCCTTAAACATTTATGATAGAAGCCTATTTTTTCAAATTGCAGTTTGATTTGAAATTATTAATATACTGAGTGTAAATTCTCACTTAAAAAAACCCTTTTTTTTTTTAATCTTTTTACCCATTCAAGAATGGGAAAGAAAAACCTTTTTTCCCACTGGTACCCTGACCAGGGCACCTAACCCTCAAAATGGTTGACAGCCTTCCTCCAGTATTTAAGTAATTAAAAATGAATCCGTGTTTCTCACTGATATTCTTATATGGATTGACAGTATCAGTACTTACTTGAGCTTCTCAGCAAAATTTTCACTAAGAGACAGTCATGATGTAGTAATGTCTCCAAAAGCAAGTTCAAATTACAGTTTGGCTGGGATAAGAGCAGCTTCAGCAGACCTTGGGCTGCCATTTCTCTGGCTGACGAAGTCCTTTCAAAATGTAAGATAAAGACAGAAAGAATAATGTAGTTAATTTATCTGTGAAATTAATATCCTTACATTGCAGACGTAACTTCTTTAAGTGTCAGCTCCTCCCAGATTACTCTGAAAATGCTTTCCATGCCTCCTTACTTCAAGGCAGCTCAGAGAAAGAATTACACTTAATTTCAACTAGTTAAAAGCAAATTGACTTTTGTTAGTCTGTCACAGTTACATCTGATACAAAGCAACTTTGTTTATCTCTTCATGGAACTGTATTTATCTTGTTCTACCAGGCAAAACAGAGGGTTTTGTTCCTGCTGTTGAATAAATGTAACGGCATTATTTTTTAGTTTATTATTGCAGTAATTGTTGAGTAAAAGATCTGAAGTGACTCTCCTTGATGAAGTATATAAAGCCCTTATGTAAAAGGCAGTGAAAATGCTCAAAGGGGTTGCAAAATTCCATTTAAAACAGAGCAATTCTTGTGTCCTGAAAAACCCACAAAAAATATTAGACTGGTTGAGTTACTGCTTTGCCAGCAGGGAAAAGTGAGAAAGTGTAGTACAAATTCATTACCTTTTAAAAAGACTGCAGCTTATTTCCTGTTTGCAGTTTATTTTCTGTTTGTGATTTCCATGTTCTGCAAAAACTGAGGTTTCCAAATGCTATTCCACTATTCCACATTGTTACTGTGAACACAGCCATTGATCCAACACCAACCACTGAACTCACGTTACAGTTAAACAAAACCCAAACAAATCTGTACTGCCAAATGTTTACCACCTATTGTATTTAGTATTTTCGTCTTGAAATATTTTTAAAACCAAGTTTTCCAAACTGGATTGTGGATAATTTTTTTCTCTTTAATGTTACGTTTAATCTTTAATTTGAAGGTTCTTATAAAATTAAATATCAGCTGATGTTTAGCCACTGTATTTATTTTTTTGGCTACAAGTTTATACAAGAGTTGGTAACACTGAAACTTTATGTACCTCATACATAAACTTTTATGCACATGAATTTTACATTCATGATTTTAAGGACTTCATATAGACCGATGCATTGACAGTGTGGGTGTAAATATTATCTGCCAGTATGCAAAAGTTGCTTTCTTTTACAACCTCTGACTCAGCCAAGTGTGCTTGAGTGCACACAAGAAAAAAAGAGATGACTGCACAAGTATTTCTCTGTTGAGTCAAAGCTGCTATTTACACAATATACTCACTACAAACCTACAAGTCCTGGGGGAAAAAATGTCAGCTGGTACACTTGTCTAGTTAGTTCCTCCCATACCTATGTTTCCATTACCAGAAAAAGCAATATGCCACATATCTTGCAGGGCAGCCTTGAAGTCACCTAAGGAAACCATAGCACCATCTTCCATCAGGGCCCTTACATCACACTATTATGACAAAACTTCACTGTAATAGTCATTTTAGTAAAGGAAGATTTTAGACACCTCAGCCTTTGCACTTTTAATACTAAAGCAAATACCTCTAACATCATAAGCAATGTCTATTGATAACATTGAAATAAGCAATAAGCTTATGTACAGCTTTTGTGATTTATTTATACGGTACTGTATATATTTTGCCATCGGTGTAGCACTGACTCCACAATTATATTTGCATATTAGCACATACTGGATTCTAGTAATATTTATCAAAAATACATTCACATATAAATTTAAATCTTGATAGAACTTGCAGTCAAAGTAAATTCTCCATATTTAAAATACAAACTACATTCAAACATTAGAACTTCACATTCTTAAAATAATTATGTTAGTTTTTGTATGTTCTAGATTAGTTATATATTTATAATTCAATGCATGTATAATCAATATATAATCTAATCAGTAGTTAGTAATTAAAGTTAAAATTTAAACAGTTACCATATTCACACTATAATTAATGCTATGGCTGACAGCAAACTCAACTCTTCACTAATTCAGCTAAAATATTCAGGCCAGTTTAATTTTTTTCTCTTCCTTTAATGTCATGTTATCCTATCTAATAAGGTCACTCATTGCCTTCAAACTAAAAGATAAGTGACAAGTTGGGTCAATTATATTTATGAAGAGTATTATTCTAAATTCCTATAGAAATAAATTACATTTTTAGAGTATCTGAACTGAAAAAAACCCCCTGTCTGTCATTGACCAGATGGGAAGTTATCATGTTGTAATATACACCAGTTCTTGGCTCTTTAAGCATCTTGCAAATTGAAATGTACAATGGTGTGACTCACTTGGAGGAAAAATAAAATATAGCAGACATTCCCTACAGCCATGAAGCTAGCACCAATAAATGCATTCAGAAGTTTTGTAACGTGCATATGGAGAGACATATGTTCTCTCATCCTCATAGCTCAGTAGTAATGAAAATAAGACTAGCCTCATAAAAAGTGACAAAAGGTGAAGTACATATAAATATCACACATATAAATGTCCTGTTTTGTACAGTAGAAGAAAAAAAGCCCAACTTTGATTTGCAAATGGTACAATTATAAACCCCAAATGAGGCAAAGAATGAATCACAATTACCACTGAAGGAATCACAATTACCACAAAAGGAAATGTAATATAAATTATCAGTAAGTATTTAGTTTGATAACCAACTATATTATTTTGGTTTGTATTCAAGATAGAAAGAAAGAAAACCTCATGTGCTAAATTCAAGATGTTATAAGGCAAGGAGATACGCTAATTCATGGTAACAACCTTGACACTGATGTTAGAGTCAAATTGATAAAATTAAACAGACTGCAGCCATTTTCAGCAATGAAAAATAATGTAGGAAATCAGATTACATTGTAAACAAATCAATTTCAGGAACTACAAAATTTTTTTTTGAAATAGCAAGCTTAGGAAGACTAAATACTTAATAACTAAATGTATGACAGGTTAGAGTTGTCAGTTAAAAATGAGGTGGCCACAGCTGAGAGGTATATAGTGGCCTGTGCTTCCAGTTTTGTTACAGTGAACACATATTTTAATTAGATATAAGATGTAAAATCAGCAAACAACCCATGAATAATCAGGATGCTCTGAAATACAGTCTTCTGCAATACTTATATAATGTTCTACAGACAGTATTTGAAGGGGAAAAAGATTTCATTCAGATAGAGTATAAAACCAATGAAAGAAACTAGAACATCTCAGAATTACTCATTAGATACAGAATCCTTCACTTTTTTTTTCTTTCCCTGAGCACCTGAAAGGTGTGTTGTTGAAAGGGAACCTTAAATATTTTACCAATGTAGTTCACTCATTATCACCGGGACAGTATGTAAGGCTCTCTCTATACATGGACTTTTCTCACAAAGGTACACTGACCGTATCTTCTCAGAGATATGCTTTCTTTTGTACTGCTCATTTTCCTATTTGGTGATCAAGAAGTTGTGTATTTTAGTACCTTTCTTCCATAGAAAATAAGTGCATACTAGATTCATCTGGAATAGTTTTGTGCTATTTATTTAAATTTATCTTAGTTCCACCTCAGAAAAGATAATTATGTCAGACTGAAATGGTACCAGCATTTTCTTTACATAATGTTACAAAGCATAGGGTACTCACTTGTGATATCATCTTATAAAACTCATACTTCACAGTATAAGTTAAATTTTGAGATATGGCCTTGCATGAAGGCATCAAAAAACTTACTGTCTTTTCTACAATGAAAGCTTAACGGAGCACAGATTTTCCAGAAATGGATGACTAGAATTCTTTCTAATGTAGTCATTCCCTCTACATTCCTTCTCTTCTCCTTTCTGTTCAATCATGCATAACTTAAAAAGTCACTGACAAAGTTCCTTGAACCTTGATAAACACACATAATCTTTTCCTTGCTTTATAAGAACTTAAATTACTATATCAAGCAGGACACATTCTGAATTCACCAGTTATTCAACTCTGCTTAGCATGTAGTTAGCAAACACCATGATTTTGATGCAGTCACAACATATATTGTCTCTGGTTCAGAAGAAATCAGAGGCACCAGGAAAGGAGAGAACAAGATTGGTGACATGTAGCTAGAAGTGGAGCCTATGGAGAGAAATCAGCATGTTTTGTGCACCATGGGGCCAAATTATAGGGAAGATATTTTCATATACAAGGTAAAAGATACTGTATGTACAACAAAAGAGGTATTAAATCCAGAGCACATGGGTCATCTATATCTCACCACTCATTTAATAACATACTCCCCCAAAATATAAAAATACCTTCTCAGAACACACAGCAACATCTCCCAAAAGCAACTTTTCATGCAAATGGAGAGTGAAAACCTCTCAGGAAATAACCTTGAAAAGGAGGAGGAGGAGGTGAAGGGGTTAGGAGAGGATCTACACTGGTGTGGGAGTGCTTCAATTTCAAAATTAGAAAGCAAACAACAGCACAGCTGGTAGCATGTATCTTCTATGTCACTTGTCATTATATGCAGTGACACAGAAAAGTTAAGCTTTGGCTTCTCATCATTCAATAATCTCCAAAAAATTCAACTGCGATCAAGCAGCATATTGTTCAGTAAGTTATTTATGTACCAAATATTTCTTTTTAAACAGCAATCCTAACCAGAAAGGCATACATTTTTTATCTCCCTTTAAATTGTAAGTCCTTCTGAACAGCAACTGTGCTGAACTTCTGTATTGTCAGAACTATATACTCTTTAATTAAAGCCAGAAAACCTTACAGATAATTCAAATATAAACATAATTAGTAGACTAGCAAAATACATTGTCTTCAGTGCAATTTTCCTTCAGACTCTCAAAACGCTTCTATGGCTTTTAAATATCAGAATATTAATGAGACATTTATTCAGATATACTCTTCATAATGTAACAATATTTGACTAATAATGACTATCCGGTGACCCTTTCACAACAAACAATTTTTGATACTCACTTCAGAAAGGAAAAACAGGATGACGGTATGCAAAACAACCAGTGTAATGGATGATAAAAGGTTTCTGAAAAATCTCGAGGAAGATGTTCATCAGAATTATCCAGAAATGTCCTGGAAGAAACCAAATACTTCTGAATTACATGGGAGACTGAAAATCCATTTGGATCACTACTACTAAGTATATATACATGAAAAGAAGACAGAAAATACCTTGTGATAAATACTATTAATATATATATGCAAACACCTAATTGCAAATCTATGTACTGTAAAAAATATAATTCTATATTTTATTCACTTTCACTCTTTGAAACTAGGTATCTAATAACTGTAATTCAAGTTTTCTTAGTATTTTCATTCCTATATAACACATTTTCAAACTATGTTTGAAAATGCATTCAATAATCAAACTTCTCTTCAGTCATTCATTTCTATAGCTCTTTTCTTCCTGCATAACAAAAATGCATAGTATTTTCAACACTTTTACAATAATGATATGTAAAGTATCTTTTGAAATTATACTGAGTGACATACAAGCATATATAGACTTTGGATTAGACAAAGATTTGAACCAGCAGCTTTGGACCTTTACTGGCTCGAGAGAAATAGAATACTGGTTGTTTTTAAACATGAAGAAATAGAGAAGAAATACACTGTGACTAGATGTCACTTCTGCAATATCTCACTTACTGAAATGATGTGAGAGGCAAAATGTAGGGATACTAAAAATGAAATATTTTATTAATTAAGTAATTAATAAAATTAATTAATTAATCTATATAGGATTATAGATACGTGTAAGAACAGGATTCTATAATTTAATATTTACCTTTAATTATCATTCAGTAATAAATTATTTGTATTTGTACAATTTTCTAGCAGCCACTAGGATTCAATGATGTGGAATAGTAATGGATGCCCCTTGGCGTCTTCCCTTTTTATTCTCATTTACACTGTATACAATTCCAGCAGAGAGCAATTCCAGCATGTTACATCCATCCTCCATTAAATATAAACAATTATCACTTCACAGGCAGCTTACTTTTCATCTAACTTGGCTGTGAATTTTTTATCTTTCATCTAAAGTAATTCAGAACTAAAGCTATATGTCTATTAGGCTCAGATGAAAGAAGAGAGAGAATTATACTTTTCCAACGAGAAAAGTATGTGTATAGTATCTGAACTTCTCCAAAAGATAGGCTGTTTTATTTGGAAACCACTCTAAATAATAAAAAAAACAATAGAACAGATTTACTATAGGTATATAATGATCTTAAGTAAGCAAAACCTTAGCAGAAGGATTAGCACTGTGAATTTGTGCTCTTTGTGAATTCATGAAAACATGAAGATTAAAAATAGAGCTGAGATTCTAATACAACCAAAAGAACACAAACTTGACAATAATTATTTTAAGGACAGTAATTTCAACATTATGAAAGTAAAAAAGAAATCTTACTGTTTCTCATCCACTGAAATATTTTTTTCTGAATAAAGCAAAGTATAGAGCAAAAATCCACCACAGAGTGTGATAAATACATTTTGGTTAGCAATCTAATAAAAAAAAAAAAAAAAAAAAAAAAAAAAAGGACCATATCTTGTCTATTGTTGTGTAGGAACTGTTTGACAGAATTTTGGAATAAACCAGCTTGTTAAGTAGGACTTCTTAGCTGTATCCTAAGGAGTCTTAGCTGTATTCTAAGTAGAAGCACAGGGCAGGTTTTTGTATTTTGACTTATATGCTTACATGGAAATCTCTACAGAAATTTTTTGAGTAAGATAGAAATAATCTGAGGATTCTAAAGATTGTTTAAATGTTAGCATAGCTTCAAATACTATTAAAAAATCTAAAGTGTCTAATGATAATACAGCAGTTCTCATGACAGCATTTCTTAATGTCCACTGCTGGCTAGGTAATTCTTGCCAGGAAAACCCAACTCTGTGCCAGACTGTTGAACTTAATCACTCTTCTGACAGAAGTATAATAATAACTGTGAGGGCATTTGTTTTTGCTTCAAGTTATACTAAAGCAGCTGCCTATTATCTCAACGCAGTGGATAGAGGATTTAATACCAAAACAAGATTTCAAGTTACAGTGGTTTTATTCTTCAGTAGAGTATGACAAGGTGAGAATTGATCCTGTAAGCCTGAGCACAGGTGTGAAGAAATGAGATGCCAGCAAGATTCATCCTAATGGTATTTCCTTGTAGCGGAACAAGCGTTCCTTGTTTCTCTCTGTACAAGAAATAAACATTACTCAAAAGGGACTTCATGAGTTATAACTAATATTTTAAAGAGAAATGTTTTCAGTCTTTAATACTGAATGACATTGAATTTACAACAATAGAGAGCAATTTTGCCAATAGACTCTCTAAATGCTTTTCTCAACATTTATATAATTTACCTGACTTCTTGTTGAGAAAATAAAATACAACAATTGATAGTATGAAATCACAAAAAGGTGCATCCACCTTACTTTACAGACTATCATCACCTACTTAGTACAAAAGACTAAAGAATATCAGAACAAGCACAAGAATAGATCTGCTCCAAACTGAGCGACCCTCAACCTGAGAGACACTCTCTGCTTTGAGGCCCAGATAATTTACTCCTCTACAAATTAATGAGTAAAGAAGGGCATTGGACTCTACTGTGTATTCCCAGGCAGCACTGAAACTGTGCAATCCACTACATGAAACCCCAGCTACTAGAACTGAACAACTGACAACAATCTCGTCAGTAAGACAGTGATGATTGGAAATTCAGAAATATGAAGATCCTCTTATTTCAGAGTTTGAGTAAACAGCAGGAAAAGAGTAGATCTGGGGAGCACATTCCTGAGACTCATTGCTCAACAGGTCCTTGACAACGTGGACAAACACCCACACAGAAGAGTTGCTTAGAATATTTTCAAGTGACACTAAACTGGGGGAAGCAAACACAGTAATTACTAACAGCTGAGTGCCTATTCATGGACAACGGGGCAACAGAAATTCACAAAGTTGACTGATAAAAAACGCAACTGTTTTTAAAAAGAATTATAATAACCTAGGTTGGGAACTGACTTGTCACCCTACCCAATCACAAACACGGGGTTTATGGGCAGCAGGGTGTTGAAGACAAGGCAGTAAAAACAGTATATTATCCCTAGGAAAAATGCAAACCATACACTGGGCTCCATTAGGAGGAACACAGCAACTAAAACAAAGATAGTGATTTATGTCATCTGCTTCTCAACAGTTTAAGCCTTACCTAGAATATTTTGTCCAGCTGTTCGGCCTACAGTTCAAGAAGGATGTGAGGAAACTGGAGCAGAGTAAACTGAATCATCTGTAAGAAATGTTTGAGGGCCCTAGACTCCTTCACTCTGGTGAAGGGGCAGCCTAAGTGTCAATCATCTAATGGCAGCCTAAACCACCCAAAGACTAATTACAAAGACAACACTGACCAACTTTTCTCAGTGGGGGATGATGTGATACAGCAAATTATAGCCAGCAGCTTTGAGGGCTCACACTAGCTATGAGGCAATATTTTGGACTAAGACATCACAGCTGTGGAGCAGGCTTCACAAAATGTTGCAAAACTTCAGTTGCTGGAGGTTGTCATTTGTGCTCTTCATGATTGTTCTGCTTTGAAGAGGAGACTAGATTAGACAACCTCTGGCAGTCCCTTACAAACAACATTTCCATGATGCTAAAGATACTTCAGAAAGGCCTCAGAAGAGTGGAGAAAAATGAAGCACAGAAGAAAAAGTATTAAAGACTGATGACCCAAGATTCATAAGTGAATTTCAGACCAGATCTAAGTAACCTTGTTATACAGAAAAGAAACACTAGATCACAAAATTAGGAATGAGAAAAAACAGAGTCACCTTATTTGAAGTTAAGGATATACTAATTTTTCAGCATCTTTACAGTTTTGTTCGTTTTCCACAAAATAATTAAGGAATTGAATAATTTTAGTTCCCTTAAGCAATAGAGAATACAGCCTCTCAAGTAAGCTGAAAATGAGCCATATTATCACACAACTCCTGGAAAACAATGTTTGATCAGTGCCACTTTTATGATTACACTGAATTTTTCTGAGAAATCTAAAGATTAATTGACTTTTAGTCACTTAAGGGAAAACTTCCAGTACCAAAAGACACGATAGAATTAAAAGAAAAGATGATTTCACTTCCAGTTAATTTTACCAAAGGTTTGAAAGATATAGAACCAAGATAACAGATGGAAATTATGATTATACAATATAATTGCAGACAGAATTGATGAAAGATTAGTATTCCTTTAAAATCAGGCATAACTTTCAATTTCGTTATTGACAGATTCTTAATGTGATGACCTATGCATACCCCAGTAAAAAATAGCCCTAGTTTATATACCTAAAATTCAAAATATCAAGGTGCTTCTAGTTAAATATAGTCATTTAAGATGCTGATAGGCTTCTTTCTTTGTGCTCTGGACACTGGGTTAGATTACCTGACAAACATTGGCTGCACTTAAATATACAATATTAAAAAAAAATCGTTTTGATAACGGGGCTTCACAGATTGTGAAAACACAATTTCCGAAAAGAAGTTCATTAATAAATCTACAATTTTACTCTAAAACATGCATCATCTATATGGAAATGGTCTTCAGTGTTAATATTATTTTTGTAACTATGTTACAAAATACGACAATTTTTGGTATTCCTTTTAAACAAAGCTTCCATATTTTGATGGTGATTTGCACAGTACTTTGCTGTAAATTAAATGAGCTGTTACATTTTGCACGTCAGGCTTTTGATCTCCGGATCAGCAAATTCAGGTAATGAAATTCACATCCACAACTATGAAAACTATATAACCAAGTTGTTTACCTACAGCATTTTACATAAAGTAAAAAACAAGCTTTTCATTGGCACTTTGTTCTGAAACTCTGTGAGTTCTCTAGTAAGCACACTTTTTTTTGTCACGCTATGTATACAGAAATATGTAAACAACATTGATCAGTGGAGGAGACTAGAATGGCTAAAAGAAACAAATTATACTGCATATTTATTTTGGTCTATCATTTTAAGGGCTTTCATAAAAGAAAGATGAAATATCGAAACTGATAGTAGAAGCAGCTACAGCTACTGCAATGACCTTTCCTGCACCTGTTTCTACTGCCACAGCAGGACTATCTAATTTGTTCTTGAGTCACCCTCTAAATTGCTATATATTCATAAGTCTGTATTATATATGATCAAACATCCAGTTACAATTCACTTTCACATGTTCTTTTAGAGCCCACAAATATTAAAATGAGCCCACGCATGACAAAAGAAATGTAGGTAAAGAGGCTTGTATGTAGGAGGTCTCCAACACTGTACTACCTAGAATTTTTTTATTTTGAATAATGAAGTAAAGGCCAGTTGAATAAGATGTGGCTTCATTAGTTTGGGGTGTTTGTTGTTCCTCTTTTTTTAATTTGTGATCTCACTTTGTACATTGTATCTTACACCAAATTTACAGAAGAATTTTATCAACAAGAGACTCAGGCTCAATTTCACTGCATCCGTTTTTATATGTCCATTTTTTAGAGCTGTGTCATGTGAAGACATGGTTTTATGATTTTATAAGTATAGGCATTCTATATTCTTACATTTTTAACTATATAAACATACTGGTAATGTAACCAGATGATAATTTTATTAAATAAACTTTATATTTCAGTACTCTAGAAACATTATCAGATGACAACAGAACATTCTGATAAGCTAAAAAAGCCTAGAGTAGATAAATCTGAACTGATTTTTTTGCAACTGATGAATGACTAAGTCCTTCAAAACCTTGCTGAAGTATTTGGTACCACAGTAGTAAATGTTTTCAGATCAATAAGATAGTATTTAAAAAGGAATGTGTTCTAATTGTAAAAAAAAAGGCAAATTTAGGGCAGTAATAATTAATGAAATTCTACTGGTTTTGTCACAGAGGAAATCAAGTGAGACATTCACTATAGTCTACATCATTAACAGAAAAAAAAAATGTACAGCACAAGAATTTGATCCAAAGCTAATAAAATCTCAGTGGATATTACTGGGCTTTAGATAAGATCACAAAAAAATGCATGGGATCAAACTGAGAAATACTCAAAGACTATTAAAATATGACAATAATATGCATTGCATTTGATTTCAACACAAAAATTCACCTTCTAGATCTATCCATGTAAGCTCAAGAAACAACTTTATCTCAAATTGAATGTTTATTTCATACTCACTCATATAAAATCTTCAGTGGTGAAGTTAAAATAGCCAGCACAGAGATCAGACTATTGCAGTGGCTATGTATTTTATAGATCTTGAGATCTCTGTCTTTGTGTGGATTCAGAAACTCCTGGACAGAACTACAAATTGACCAGAGCATATCTTCAGTGGACATCAAAATTGCTGCAATATCAATTCTGTAGGCAAAAAAAACCCCAACAAAAACATTACCTAAGACATCTTGATTAAACAGACATTTTCTCTGACAGGACAAAACACCAGAATCATAGCATGAACTTTAAATTTCCTCTTCAATGATGCAGGAATTCTCTACCCACTACTCTGTAAAAAATCAACACTTTCATGGATAAGTTGTTATTGAAACTAGTAAAAAGATGACTTAAACATTTGGAAATGTCCTTTTTCAAAGGACAGTGTATTTAGACATGAACAATTTACTTTCTAAACTACAAGTAAATAAATATGAATTTTGTTTTCTTATAATTAAATTGCATATACTATTTCCAGATCCTGATGGGGCAAAAAAATAGGAACAAAGGAACTTAATCTTCAGTTTGCAAAACTAACTCCATGCAATGTCCTACAGTGTGGAAAGTATCTGAGTCAGTAATCTGTTGCCTGTTGATACTGGTTGGCAGAGCATCATGTAATTGGCCTAAACGATAGCAAAAACCCAAACTACAGCAACATAATCTCAAAAGACTATGTTGACACACAGTACACAAGAAACATGTGAATAACACAAAAAATAACACAGGTATGAGGTTGGACTTTAAAAAGTACTTTAGTACCTAAAAGCCATGGATGTACATGTGATCATATGCATTTTTAAGGATCATGTTATTTTTGAAAAATCTAGTCAAACACACATTAACAGACATTTGTCCATATTTCACATCTATTCTCTACTACTTGAAAAACCATTGGGAGAAAAGATACCCTTACAAACTACAACATTATTAAAAAAAAAAAAAAGAGTAAAGATTCTGTGACAAAAATATATTGAATTATATTGAGTAATTCTTTTTGTTTATTCATGACTGGATAGTTCCATTTACTCATTGAAAAATTCAAGAATCACCTTAATGAATACACAACTCTTCTACAAAATGACAATGTAGAAAGTTCTTTCTTGTTCTGTAGTTTGAAGTAAATTTATATAGCATTGACAAATATGACATTTAAGTAATATGGCATTTTTCATACTTCAGGGAACTTTTTTTCCCAAAAAATTTCCAGACAAGTTTTCGGGAAACCTCTCTGTACCAAAAGATATAGAAGAGCCCAATTACAGTAAGTTACTGCAGGGACAGAGCACACAAATAGGTATATTGAATAAAATTTTGGTTTTTTCCTACCCATTTCAAGAATGTGATCTTGTGCACATGTTACTTGAGCTTTCATGACAATACCCCTTTCCATAATAAAGCTTGAGATGACAGCAGGTAACTCTTAGTTTATACAGAACATGTAGCTGCTCACTGTCTCTAGCCCCTAGAATTACAAACTTTTAAACTCCTCTCAGTGGTGCTGTGCAAAAGGACAAAAGGCAATGGTCAGAAACTGGTGCACAGGAAGTTCCACCTGAATATGAGGAAGAACTTCCTTACTGTGTGAGTGACCAAGCACTGGAACTCTGGAAGAGTGCTCAGAGAGGTTGTGGACTCTCCCTCACTGGAGGTATCTAAGAGCTGTCTGGACCTGTCCTTGAGCAATGTACTCTGGGATGACCCTGCCTGAGCAGGGAGGTTGGACCAGATGACACAATGTGGTCTCTCCAGCCTCACCCATTCTGTGACTCTGACTCTGTTACAAGAAATACTATTTATTCAGTCAAAAAAAAGACATTGGATGCAAAGGACAAAGGTAGGGTAAACTTTCACTTGAAGACACGTGCTTTAGCATTTCTCAAAAAGACCCTCCTCTCTGGCAAAACCTAGCAACTGCAACAAGAAAAAACTTCCGATTTCTTATTTCCTAAAATGACAGAAAAAGGAATAGCACCTTTCTCCTCTCTCCTTCTACACCACTGGCATCATGCTGACAAATCTTTTGATGTGACCTTGTAGCTCTTTCACTTGAAAAGCCTATAAAAATAAATTCTACTGGAACACATTAAATTTTCTTAATGAATCAACATCTTGATTTCTAATCCTGACATTGCCAATTATGTCCACATTTTTGGTTGCATCACCAATCCTCAATGCACTTTCACTGTCAGTCTTTCAAACTAATCAAGCAGTTTATGGAACAATTTCACGGAGAGGTGAAAGAGGCCTTTGATTCTGCCCAGTTTGCAATACAACTAATAAATACACTTAAATATACAAAATATATTTTATTAAAATGAACATCGAAATGCACAGATTTGGTCTACCCCCTCTTATGTATTCATTAACATTGAAATTTAAATTAAAGAAGTGAATAACAGGAAACTAACATTTACTTCTTCTATCCATCAAAATAGGGCATTAAATATACAGCCATTACCTGATTTGTGGTGTTCTTTTGTAACTGGGACACACCTGACAATATCTGGAGGACAGAATATCTAAAGATCGCTCTAGCACATCTGAAAGGATATCCTGGGCTGTCTTTGGAGGTAGTATAGTCCACAGATCATGATGAAGAGCACAGCAGAAATAATGCCACATCTGGACAGAGAATGAGCATCTCTCCCCCTGTCAAAACCACCACACATTACATGACAAAAACACACCTTCCAAAATGTCAATTTAACTCCTATAGGTCTAATTAATTCAATCTGAAGGAAATAGCTAATGAGTTACAAGAATATGATGGCCAAAAATTGTCCTTGAAAAGATGTGAGACATCTTTATTTGCAAGGAAACACATATTGCATTTCAGTCACAAAATTACTGTCCTGCCACAAAATAAAACCACAGTATTTTAACTCTTACATCTTCAATTAACCTATTCTCAAAACCCATAGCATTGTAAGTTTAGTTTAAAAACATAGACTGTATTCTGTATGTAGTAGAACAGTCAGATAACATAGCAGTTTCTTTGTCTGCAAAGAAAATAGTTATTTAAAATACTTCAGCATATATATTTACCCATGGCTAGGCATAACCATAATTATAAAAACTTGGTTATACATAATAGATATGCAAGAAGGTATGAGAAAAGAACAACTGAACTATTAAATCTAAGATAAAAGATATCCAGATTTTTTACTAAGATATTTTTCCCTCTTGTAATTTGAACATATTGAAACCAAATATTTTCTGGCAAGGAATCAGCACTGCATTACTATTTCATTGTCTAAACAGATCTATCTATTAAGACACCAAAATAAGAACATGGGAGTCAAAATCACAGCAGTTTATCCATAAAATTTCTAAAACGTACTTCTAAAATGTACTTCTAAAAAGAGGAAAACCCACATTTAAATATTTCAACTAATACCTATTTAGCAAATAGCATTATCATGAAGTTTTTTGAGAACAGACTTCAATCTTCATTTCCCACATCCCTAATGAACTGAGAAAATTTTAAGAATTTGTTGATATTTTAGTATTATTAGAAATATAAAATAAACCCACAAATTTTAAAATTTTAGAGCTTGATAGACATTCTTTAACAATAAAAATTAAAAAAATAATCTGGCTTCTTTATAAATACTTTAGCATAAGCATTAGCAGATTATTGGAAATTGTCTCTTTTTGGGTTTTACCTCACATAACATTTGAAGTGCATTTTGTATTAAAAAGTGGCAAAAATTATGACAAAGAACAAAATAAACAAACTTGTTGACAAGTTTTACTTTTTAACTTTGTAATTATAAACAAATTGTTTCACTTTCTCCACTTTGGTTTATTTAAGTAATAGCTCTTTTCCCCTTTTTTAGTATTGTAACTCTACCGCAGAAGCGATAATATCACTGAAGATTTAAATGAGATTAATTTCCCTTTTCTGACCTGTGTTTCTATTTGTTGCCATTTCTTGACAATTCCACTGATAAACATCTGCTATTTTTGTAGGGTTCATGTAATAAAAACAGATGTGAGCTTTGATTTAGCTTATATATGAGGAAACAAGCAGCTGCGTCTTATTACACAAACCACTCAGTGTTATCTCTGAACAGACAATTCTTTATTCTTTGACTGTTAGAAAACATAAGTTCACACAGCTACAGCAGATGTCTGCTACACTAATAGCTTTATTCAAAAACATAATCTGGAGAGCTGCCCCAGCGGTACACTCTTCCTGCTGAGCTTATACATTGGAAGAAGCCACCTCTCACTACTGGAAGTTTCGGCAGGGAACTCTCTCCGTAACAAGCAATAGATCTTAATCCAATCTCTTCCATTTAGGATGCCTACAATAGGTCAATTGAAGTAACATCTGCTCAGCAGTACACCCCCCTGAAGGAACTCAGTGCAGGTTAGGGTCCACCCTTGGGCCATCTCCTATGGCCCAGTAAAAAAAGGAATGATGATGTGAAATTACATACCTTTCACCCTAAATCCTGCAAGCATACAGAGCTGAGACACCAGTTTTCCTCATTCCTTCCTACACACATCAGTTTTGTTCAGTAATAATAATAATAAGTAATAATAAAACTGTTTGGCTTCTCCATATTGTTTTTTGCTACACAACTACTTCTCCAGGGTGAAGTTACCAGGTCACCAATAAACAGGACACAGCACCATAGGCACTAAAGACAATGACGACCATATCATGATTCAGCACATCCCAAAAGCCACTGCATTTCTTACTTTATCATCTATCATTCAAACAAAATTGAAATGTTTATTTGCTTGTCTTTGAGGGATGGACATTTTGATAAATTACTCTATGATCTGCATGCCCTGTCTAGTATAGATTTTGTACTGACTGAGAAGCTTCTTATATTACACCTGTAGAATACATGTAACAGATGGATTCTCATGTAAGAATTCTAGAAAATGCTTAACAGAACACACTAATTGTCTCACACACAAAATTACACAAGGAAGGACAAGACTTTGTCTCCAAGAGATCTCAGTTATTATTGATTAAAAAACTGATATACTGCTTCACCCTGAAAGTAAGTGAAAATAATTTCGAACAGTATATGACAACCTATGTCTGTACTTAACTAGGGTAAAGGGAAAAAAAAAAAAGAAAATAATTATTTTTTTTTTTTTTTTTTTTTTTCATAGAATCATTAGGATTATATCTATAGATTGGTGCCATCACTTCAAGATGCAGGTGAAACGGCACTGGTTGTTTCAGAAAAACATTGTTGAATGCTTTAGGTAACTATTTTGACTGTCTTTCTTTGTTACTCCCTTTAGTTACAAAAAGTGAAAAGGGGAGCCAACTGAAAATAAAAATCAAAGAGTCAGATAAAAAATTTCCCAGAAAAAGATTTTCATATGTCACACTTTCTAAAAGAAATGCAAAATTCTTGAGAGATTAAGATGATGGTGTCCTCTTTACTGAGTTCTATATAAATGTCTTCACACACAATAAATATTTTATGAAGTAAATGACACAAACACTTCATGGTAACAGTATTTCATCTTTAAATGGCTATGTTTTCCTACATAATTTCTAGAGAGACAATTGCCTGCAATAATAGATATTTCAAAATAGTAAATTCCAATAATCCTTATGTAAAAAACATGCTGATCTCATGCTTCTGATTAGTCAGAGAGCTGGCAAACAAAAAAACACATCTTGTAAAAGGGAGCCATAGTAAACTTAACCTCACACCTCGTAAAAAGCTTTGTAGTCATCCCAGTAGTGGCTCTCAGCATCCTGCAAAATGCTTGTAGCACAAACTCTGATGCAGTAGTTCGTAACTTGAAACTGGAGAATGTTGATGAATTCCTGGTATTTTTGGACAGGCATTAGGAACAGGGGTCTGTTCAGAGAGAATGATTAAAGAGACAATGATTGAAAGGCTGTGCACTAGGAGGAAACAAACCCTAGTACTGCAAATAGTTTTGATTAGTAGGTATCAATCATTCATTTCCCCTTGGTCCTGAACCTAGCATTCAGGTTTGCAACTATTTGTTTCAAAAGTTCTTAAAATATGTCTGCTTCTCTACAAATTCTCATTTAACCAATCACTGAGAAATAAATTACTTCATCCTATTTTGTGAGACAAGTACATTTGTCATTCACTTATCTGGAGATTCTGTGTTGCTGCATTCTTGCATCAGTAATTATTACATCAGCACTGAATGTGACAAAGAAAACATAAGCACTGAGTACAGAGATTACTTTTGGTAGGTATGTACTAAAACTCTTTGATAATAAATCTAAGTAGAATTATTGAGCAGTATTTTGGCTCAGACTTCCCACTCACAAAAGTACACTTCATGCAGGAGACAGTAAAACATGAGAGGGAAAGCAGCTCAACAGTACGTATAACCCCTTAGAAATCATACATTCCTTAGAAATTGTGCTACTTCAGGTTCCCTACCCAAAAACACTGTTTCTACTTTTAAATTGCACATGGCTAGAAACATGTGGACCAATAGACTCCTAGTACCTTAAGACAAAACCTCCTAAAAGCAAGTGCAGTTATATTTCCCCCCCAGGTCAAACACTGCCTTTGACTTTGCAGTCCTACTTCATATCTTCTCTAATTTTTATTCTGCATGTAATAATAAACTAAATTCTAAAACTACAATGTATGTATTTCTTTACATGTCTGAATAAAGGAAAAAACATAGAAATGTACTTATATATTTATATTTATATTGTCCTCTATGATTGCTATGTGCTGAATCAGATCTTATGAAAATTAGGCATTGCAAAGGCCAGAAAAGGAAACCAAGGCCTTAGCACTTTATTTATATGACAGCAGAGTACATTCAGTTCCATGGACAATCTTGCTTTCTCAAATTTAATACTTAAAAAAAATTGGTCTGCAAATCAAATACAGATCTTACACATAAATAATTTGTTTTGCAATGGTTACTCTGGACTATAAGGTTGATTCAGATATTTTCATAAATAGGGCACATACTGCATATGCTAAAAAATATGATGCAATTTGGAAAAGTACCACCATACTGTATCACCAAAATGGAAAGAAGTCCCATATTATTTATGTTTTAATCAAACATTTTAAGAAAAAAGGACATACTTTTTGCTTGTTTCTCTCATTAAATTGCTATACATTGTAAAATGCTGAAGGACATATATCGCTGTGGAAAGAGCAGCATACAGGACTTGCAGGGGAGCCTTCAAGGGAACATCTTTGCTCTTCTCCTCTAGTCTTGCCAAAACAGCTGTTGCCACTTTGCTGCAGGCCTCTACAAAGTTTTCTCTAATTTCCTGAAGAGAATCATCTCTGCAGGCCAGAGCCAATGGAAGCAATGTGTCGAGTTCTTCCATAATGTCAGAACAAAACTGAGAGAAATAAATGTGGCACCAAGTTATTTGTATTCCGACAGCACTGCTTAATTTATACATGCTAGGGTCAGATTCTTGGATAATGAAATTGGCATGAAACATAAATACATTGAATCAGCTTTACAAAATATCTTCAACAGAGAAGTAACATTTCTTTTGAGTAAATTAAATATTCTCTCATTCCTTCTTGCTTTAAAGCTGCATATTCTCTACTAGGGGAAAAATTAAAACCATCTTATGCTAGTAATGCCTTCGTTTGGTTTTGATGTCACTAAACATACATTCAAAGCACAAGGTTAATTCCTTGTAAATAAAGATAATTTTCTAAACTAATTAATTTTGAAAAATACAGAAACACATTTCTTAACACTGGATTTGGCAACAAACGTCTCATCTCTTCATAAATTCATACATTAATCTCCCTAAAATTATCTCCCTAAAGCTCATGTGTTATTTCAAGCAAGCATTCATTAACAGCATTCCAAATCTGCTAGAATAGTTGCAAATCTTACTTAAAAAAGTCTTTCAAACATACCTTTCCTTACAAAAGGAATTCAATTAATAAATGACCTTTCAGCCAAATCAAATAACTCTAAATTTGCTTTATTACTGGTTATGCCAATTTGTTGAATGGCATGTCTAATGATATGAATACAGGAAATCCCTTTATAGCCATATTTCAAAGCTTTCAACATTTTCCCATCGAACCACTTGGTAACAGAGCAGATACTAATCAGAATGCTTTAGAACTTTTTGGCTGAAAAAAATAATGCCAGTGAAGTTTAAAAGTTAATTCTTTCAAGTACAAGCTATGGGCTATTGTATAAAGCACTTTTCAGCCTCACATTGTAATGCCTCTCACTTTCTTCTTAATTCCATTTATATAAGATATAGAATATTAATAGTACTGTAAGTACTTCAAAGTGTAGATGGCAAACAGCCTTGGCATTCTGTCTCCCTTCAAACTTCAGATCTTTTGATACCTGCCTTAGCAATTCGTTTTGGTTGCTCCTCCTGTTGGACTGCTCTGCAGGACTCCCTCATTTGCTGGCTGTTTACAAGACTCATTGCACAGCCTGCAGCTGAAAACTCTTCTTTCTGCTCATGTTGAAGAATTTTAGATGAAAAATCCTCAATTGCTATTGTTATACAGTGAGCCACAGAAGAAGACAGGTCTTTAAATGCGTTTCTCCAGCCAAAACTCAGTAAAATAGGCTGAAATACATATTAAAATCAAATCCAAAGTCATTATTGAGTGTTAATATTTTCTGAAAAGTAAATGCATATCTATAATTAAATTACAGGACACCATCATATTTGGAAATTAATTCAAAGAATTTAAAATATAGTATACTACTTTTGAAATCATACTTGTTCACACTCAAGAAAATGAACATGCATAACAACATTAAACTTGTCATCAAATTTTTCAGATAAAAAAATTCCTGTTTAACCAAAACAACTTTAAAAAAAAAAAGCTTCATCTTTACTTAATTTGTAATCTTTAGCAGAATCTATTTAACAAAGTCAAATAATTTATAGATATTTTCAACAGTGTAACAAGAAATCTAGCAATGTATACCCTGTAATAATTTTCACTGCAAGGTAACAACTGGAAGTTACTAACTATGAATCTCAATGGGTAACACTTAAGAGGAGCTGGTTTTAACATAGCCACACTGCATTTTACTTCTCTAGAACTGGATTTAGAAAAGATTAAAATATTTTAATAGAGAATTGTAGTTTTTAGCCAATGCTGACTTTTACTGTGGTTTACATCAGTTCTTTGCCCTCTTTAAACAGAGACTTCTGAAGTAATCTGAAGTGTAATAGTTGCCAGAAGCAGACACAGTAGGACATCATTACTTTTTGACTTATCTGACTTTGCATTGCTCTTATGATTTACATCAGACTTAAATCTTTCCAGACGTGGCCATTTGAGAATTGCACCACTGCAAGAGACATATTTTAATGACATAAGATGATGTTCAGTAAATATCTCCACCATGAGGGCACAGTAGGAGAATAGAAAGGACAGATTCCAAACTATTCCTGCAGCTATAATACTAAATTGGAAGAGAATGAAGTGCTATAAAATGAAGACCTTCCAGTTTATTTTAATTTAAAAGTTGTATCCTCCTTCCTTTCCCTTTCCCCACTAGCAACATTCAACTCTTGCAAGCACAGAGACAGCCCCCATGGACACACAATTTTGCACTCCCTCTTTTTTTTTTATGGGGATCGGGTACATCCCAATATACCTAAAATATTTTTCTTTGTAATACATATTAATATTAGTCTCACACACCAATCCAAAGTACATTTTAAAAAAATTTCAGCATTAAAATCAAGCCCCTAAGAAGCTAAATTCCACTATCATAAAGTACCAGACTTTTTGCAGCATTTAGGCATCAAAAATCAACAATAAAAATGTGTTTTGTAGTAAAAGGCAACCAGATAAAAACAAGCTTTTATGTACATTCTACAAAGCACAGTGCTTATTACACAGCAGTTTGCTGGCATCAAAGAAACTAGACATTGTATGAGTACCTATACCTCTAGGAAGACCCATTATGATCAAATTCTAAGAACTTCATAAATCTTCTTCAAGAATCTTTGAGATTATATGTGTAATATTAAGAAAGCTATCATATTTTTGCAAATTTTTTTTCCATTTTGTTATAAGGTAACTTATAATTACATTCTTTCTGTTATTAACTACTAAATACCAACCACTTCTTTGAATGCAGTAAGAATTTAGTCCATCTAAACTGAAACTTTGCACACAAAAGTAATCACAGTAGCTGAAGTAATGAAACTATGGCAATAGGTGTTTATAATGAACATGGCAAAAGTCTACACTGGAGACACACACAAAAGAAAATCCCTTACAAAGTGTAAGACTCTTTTCATACTCACCTCTTCTACCTGAAGTAACTGTTCAGGAAGCACGCTGGTTTCATTTGCTCTAGTTTCTCCTATTAAAAGCTCCCCACTAGCTCTTTTCAGAACTCCTGCACAGTATGATAAAAGAGATCAAAGTTAAGATTAATTCTGTAGAAAAGTCAGCAGTCTACAACATCTTCTGATATATCAATATGAAGCATAAAAAAGCCCTCAAGAAGATGTAGAGGAATACTAATGTTATAATAAAGTCAAATTCAAGTTATACACAGTTTCTTTTATATAACATGATGAAATCCACATCTGGTTGTACTTGTATTTTATACAAATGCACATATAATGTGTAAAATATGGTTTCTTTTGTCATTAATGCATTTCTATACTGATTGTCAAGTCACCTCCTCTTAGGGAGAACAGATAACACTAGATCAGCTGTATAGAAATTAATTTCTCCTCTTTGTTCAAAAAATTATATCAATTGAGCACGAATATATTTTTACAGCTTTTACTTATTTGGAAATACCAATACAATAAGAATAAAAAGACAGTAAATTAGTACAGTTATAAGCAAAATGATGGCTTATAAAAATATAAGGAACATGGGAAGCTCCTTATTGCCCCAGTTTTGTCAAGGGCAAATCAATATCTGGGGTTGATATCACTTTCATCAGTGTTTCAAGAAATCTGGATTCCTGAAGTGCATTGATGATTGCTCTTCCAAGTGACACAAACACAAATGGAGGTGCTTATTTGGGATCTGAAAGCCCAAGGCAGCCTCAGCTGCCACGAGATAGTGGAGTTCCAGATCCTGAGAGCACAAAGGAAGATGAGAGACAAGTTCACAGCCCCAAGCTTCAGAAGAGCAGACTTCGGCCTCTCCAAATATCTGCTTGGAAGAGTTCCATGGGATAAGGCCTTAGGTAATGGGACACAAGAAATTTGATTAATATTCAAGGATCACCTCTACCAAGCTCAATAGAGTTGGAAAAAAAAAAAAAATGACAGAAGGCCTGAATGGATGAACAAGAAGATCCTAGCCAAACTCAAGCACAAAAATAAAGCATGCAGAGCATGAAGTAAGGATGGATAAACTGGGAGGGAAACAAACAACTTCTGAGCATGTTAAGGAAGTTAAAGTCAAATGCAACTAATTTGGCCAGGGATGTCAAAGACAACAAGAAGGGCTTCTATAAGTACACAGGCGGTAGAAGACTAGGGAAAACATGAGCACATTGCTCAGGATGGGGGACCTGGTAACAGATATAGAAAAGATTGAGATGCTGAATGTCTTCTTTAACTCAGTATTTACTTTCAAGACCAGTCTTCAGGAATCCGAGGCTTCAGAGACCAGGAGGTAAGGTTGCAGCAAGGAAGATGTACTCTTGGTGGAAGAGGATCAGGTCTGAGAATAACTAAGCAAACTCAATTTTATATTGATCTTGAAATTTTTGGTCCCTCGTGGGATGCACCTGCAAGTGTGGAGCAAGCTGGCAGATGTTGTTGCAAGGACACTCTCAATAATTTTTGATCAATTGTGGCAACTAGGAGAAGAGTCCAAAGGCTAGAAGAAAGCAAATATCACTTCTGTTTTCAAAAAGGATGAGGAAGAGGACTCAGGGAATCAAAGTCTTGTCAACTTCACTTCAACTCCAGGGAAGGTAAGAAAGGCATTTCCTGGACACATTACAGAGAATTCATAAGGAGCATTCAGCATGGCTTCAGTTACAGGAAGTCATGCTTGACCAAATTGGTAAACTTATATGAAGAAATAACTGGCCTGGTAGATGAGGGGACAGCAGTGGATATCGTCTACATAGATTTCAATAAAGCCTATGGCATTGTCTCCCGTAAGATCTTGTTATAGGACAATGCAGACAAGCTCTTCATTTGTGGACTGGACAAAGGGTCAGTAGGGTGCATTGAAAAGTGGCTGAATAGCCAATCTCCAAATGCAGTGATCTGTAGCACAAAGTCTAGTTTGAAGCCAGTAACTAGCAATCTATCCCAGGGGTCAATACTAGGTCCAGTCCTGTTTAACATCTTCATTTATGATCTGGATGATGGGTACAGTGGACCCTCAGCAAGTCTGCAGCTGACAAACTGGCTGGCAGATAGTCATGGTGCCAATCCAGGAGGACCTCAACAGGCAGGAGAAACAGGCACACTAGAACATTATAAAGCCCAAGAAGCAAAGTCATGCACCTATGGAGGGATAAACCAAGGCATCAACCCATGCTGGAGTTCTTCCAGCTGGAGAGAAGCTTTGCATAAAAGGATCTGGAGGTACAGAAGTACCCAAAGTTGAACTTAAGCCAGCAAAGAATGCTGATGGTATCTGGTCTGCACCAAGCAAAGCATTGTTAGCAGATCAAAGGAAATGATTCTTCCTGTCTGCTCAACAGCCATGAGCCACACCTGGAGTGGTGTGTACTCTTCTGGGTTATTCAGTACAAGACTGACATGAACATACTGGAGAGTGTCTAACAAAGGGCCATGGTAAATGACAAAGGGAATTCTGTTAATCAACAGAAGAGAAAGCTAAGGGCAGGATATATCACTAATGTATATAAATACCTGAAAGGAGGGTCCGAAGAGGCCAGAATCAGTCTTCCACAATGACAGGGACAGTGGTCACAGGTACCAACAGATAGCAGGTTTCCTCTGAACATCAGGAAACACTTTTTTTACTGCGAAGGTGACCAAGCACTGTAAGGTTGTCCAGAGAGGTTACAGAATGCCATCCTTGGAGATACTCAAAAGATATCTGGAAATAATTGTGGGCAATTGGCTCTAGAGACCTTACTTGAGCAGAGATTGTTGGACAATATGAACTCCAAAGGTCTCTTCCAACCTCAACCATTTTGTGATTCTGTGTGTCACAAAGAGATACATGAACAAAACTAAATGATATGGTACTTTAAAAAGCTGTCTTGTAGCATAAAGCTGGTAACACTGGTGCAGATATCCCTAATGTAATGTTCTTCATATAAAATTACAGGAGGTTTTAAATGACACGGTGCTGTCAAAGCATTGTTTAAGATGATCTTCCAGGCATAACCTTAGCTTCAATGATCTGAAGCTACTAGTAGTACATGGCCAAGGTTTAAAGACCTTTTCTCTTTCCATGAAATTTTCAGCATTGGATTTAATTTATCCAAAGTAGATTTTGCCTTTCAAACGCTAATCAATTTGCATTCTGAAAATAAACACTGTTTTTCCTACACTTACACAACATTGTAGATCTTTGAAGATTTTGTGCATCTTTTTTCATTTGTTTGGGGGTTTTTTGTGCATTTGGGCTTTTTTCTCAAGTAGCTTTTTGTTTGCATTTTCAAAAGACACTAACAGATTTGAGCTGGGAAAAATGAAAGATAAAATGGTTGAATATAAAACCAAAAGATATTAACCACGCCATCCAAATCCCTCATCATTCAACACATTATAGAAAGTACCAGAAACTTACTGGGGTTTTTTTCAACATGTTTTAATGTATCTTATGATGAAGTTTCAAACAGTTTTCTTTAGAAATTAGTCCAGAATTATAAAATCCCAAACAACTCTAACTGACTAGATATTTTCCCTATTTTCTATTCTGTGCTTTCTACCTTAAATATACCTTTTTTTCCTTGCAATTCTCCTTTTTTATAGATATAACATCCCACTCTAACTATAACCATAATAAGCTTCTATATAGTCACATTCTTGTATTATTGTCACTACTTAGATCTGATATTTGTAACTTTTTATATCAAGACTTTAAAGAAAACCTGAAACATTTAAACTAAAATCCCTGTGTATTCACAGCACTGCTGCCTTACTTATTAAGAACTCACAGCTGAGATAAATAAGTACCTAGCTGATGCTAGACTTGTGACTACAGGACCACAGGCAAAGAGCCAAATGATGCTTACACCCACACCAGTCATTTTACAGGCTCCTTCATTATTAAATTAACATGTTCTACTAGATTATCCCACCTCCTTTTCTAATTAACAGTCTGGGCACTCCTGCTTTATGAGTATAAATGTATGTATGTATCTATGTTTATGCATGTAGCCTTACACACATTAAAAACTTCACTGGTCTTCCCAAAGAAGCCCCAGGTTCAAGTCTCCCATATTTTACTAATTTCCTTCCGTTTCTCAAATTTTTTCTTTCCCCAAATCTCATCTGGGTGTGGCTGGCCTTAATCTTCAATTTAATGTCCAGCTAGCAAGGGTTGCCTTCACACTTTGTATTGAACATTGTACACTTAGCCACAGTCCCCATAAAGCCTCTGCTCTTCAGATGATACTACAACCTTCCTCTCAAACACTATTTCCACAGAGACAGATAACAAATAATATCCTTCCTGTCCTGGACTTCTACACTTGTTTGAGAGACTGGAAGGACTGCTTGCTGAAAATGTTTTGGGGCTGTGAGGGAAAGAGTCAGGTCAGGCCCAGTTCTGCTGAGGCAATGTCCTGGGGCATATATCCCACCCACCAAGAGCCCCACAGCAGCCACCATTCCCTGGCACATTGCAGGCAGTGCTGCACACCCTGCTGCTGGAGCACCAGTCTAGCCCCAGAGTGGCCAGATGACTGGAAATGCCACCTGGGGAAAGGCCCAGGAAAGCCAAAGGGTGCTTAACGTGAGACACAAGGCAAGGACTTCTTGACCCTACCTCTTCTTGGAATCCCTATGAGCTGAACACTGCTGGAACCAGGAGTGCTAGTTATGTTTGTTCTTTTCTATTTATTTTCTTTTTTCTCTTTCTTCTTCTAATTCCCTCTTCTTGGAATTTTTGAGTAACTTAGAGAACAGGCTTGGAGTTTGCTAAGTCGAATGAATTAATGTTTTGAAAAGTGTTTTATGTTGATTGAATGCTGGCCTAAACCTTTTGCCAAAGTTCTTTGATATCCTGAAGTTGCCAGTAAAGTTTTTTTGTTGTTGTTTTGACCTCTTGAGAATATCTTGTTGGTATTTGTATTGTGTGTCTAACTCAGAACATATGAAAAACCTAAGGCCATTTTAAGTGTCTCATCAAGTAAGGATTTTATAAGGCCTTACAACGTGTCTTCTGACTGTCTTGCCCTAATCAGCAAACTCTCCTGAAAACAAGAAGCACAGCTTAATTTAAGGTACATCTGCTACTCAGCCCAAGTTAGTTTGCCACTGCAGACAGGAAGGCAGGCATGGGTTGGAGGAAGCATACCTATCAAAACAGCCATTTTTCTACACAAATTCTCTGACTCCTCTATTTAAATAGCACATACCAAACTGCATTTGCACAGATAGAAAGAAATGCATGTGATCCTGCTCACATGGTTGTTTAGAGAGAAGAATTTGCAGAAAGAGAGCAGAAAAAAGTAAATGTTGTACAAGAAGATAGGGGCTGAAGGAAAACATGTCATTTTCTCATATTTGCTCCTTTTCTGGAGCATATTCTACACCTTCACCATTCTTGATTATTAGGGAAGATTGGATTAACCACAAATTCTTGGTTTATCTTTCTTGAAACTGATGTTCTGGATGGACAGCTCATAATTTTTGTACTTCCTTTAGTTTACCAGCCAGGCAGATTTAACAATTTTGATTGTAAACAATGCGAACAAGATTATATCCAGTGCTACTGGATATAATATATAACTAAATATCAAAACTCTTCAGCCTGTTTTCCTTGTGTGTATTAAAATTTGTCTAACATTATTCTTCTCTTCAAAACCATTGTTTGCCTAGGTCCCCTTCATCTACAATTTATTTAATTCTTTCTCCAAATCACTATTTTTCTGTTCTTGTAATGATTACAAAGACTGAAGAATGATAATGACACCTCATACATTCTAAATATAATTGTTTTTATTTCTTGTAAGAAGTTGTATTAATTTTTTATCTATAGAATTCTACAGCTTTCCTATTTTTATAGCACTTAGGGCGACAAGAACAGTCATTGTGACATCATCTTGCATGGAGCATAGAATAGCAAAGTATCAAATATAGCTTTTGTATGACTACTCACTATCTGTGTACAAGCTAAGTATCAGTGCTATCAAGGTAACTTACAAATTGGATTCAGCCAGCTCAGTCAGAACTTTTACTGAAACCATACTGGAAATAATACATCTTGCAGAAGTTGGAAGAAACATTCCTCCAGAAATATGAATAACAATAAAAAAATCCCAGACTAACTATGGGTCAAAAAACCCTTCTGCTTTCTATTTTCAGTAATGGACCTTTTGCTTATTGTACTACACTGAGCAAACAGCACTAACCCAGATGCAGAAAATGTACCTCTGAAATCATATTCCCCTCCTAGTGTAAATTCATATTCACTTAGGATTGATCCACTGAAGCTGTGTATTTGTAAAAGAAGATACTTGAACATCTTATACTGAGACCAAAGATAAATCACTTTTTTAAATCTTCAATTGCAACTTACGCATTATTGCAACTTTGCAATAGAAGTCTGTTAGGACTTTTAGGTCAGTCTCAAAAATTTTATTCCACACTCCTTTAATTACACTTCCCAGAAAAAGATATAGAGTCAATGATTTCTCTTTAAGGTGTGAAGGAAAGACGTTTGTAAATCTTCCCAGTCTCATGAGACAGAGCTTGTAAACCTAAGGACTTGACAACTTTGCCCACAGTGTTCTAAAGTGCTCCACTGGAACAAGCTTTTCTTGGTATTCATTATCTAAACTGTCCAAAGTTCCTCTTTCTCACTGAAATGGGGAAAAAATTGAAACAGATGAAAGCACATTCAATATATTTTACTTTTTAGAAGTCTTAAAAAGAGGCTTCTGAAAATCCAAGAGGAAGGAAAAAATCTAATTTAAATAGGGAAAGAGAATGCAATTTTGCAGAGTTCTAAACCCAGATCTGTTTAACCCTTGATTGTGGATGAACATGATCCTGATTGCTTCAAAGAGAAGCTGTGATGCTGGAAGTACTAGGTATGTCAGAACATGTCACGAATTTCAACTGAACGTAAATAGGGAAGTAGATTATCTCACTGTAGTAGGCATGACAAGATACCTGCAGATGTAAAGGTTATATAGCCAAGAAAAAACTGGGGATGGTTACTCCTCTAATTCTATCAAATCCAATGTCTGTAGTGGAATGAAGTAAGGTTATGCACCATTGGGAATAAATGTCCTGTAAATTACAGAAAAATACAGATACCTTTTCTCTGAAAGGCAGAGTAGCACTCTTGTCCAGATGTCACACTAACATTCAGGTGTGGAAAAAAAACCATACCATCACTTGTTTGGACCAAGAACTTTGCATGATTTTCTCCTTATTTTGATTTAAAGGATAACTTGAAGAACACATTGGTAGTAGATAAAATTCAAGAGCTTTTTAAAAAACTGTGCTTAGATAACACAAATACGGTTTTACATCAAGCTCAAATCTTGGCATGTACTTATTGCTCATGGAGGAACACTAAGTAACTGCTGGTAAAGTCAAAAAATAAATTCAGGAAGAATTGGATGGAGAACAGTGAAAAGAAGTTAGAGTGGAAAATGCAATTCAGAGAATTCTTTTCTGCAATCTATGCAAAGTAATTTGTGAAAATGAGGATTCTGAATATATTCCAGAAGATGCCAGATAAAGAACTCCCAAACTGAACTCAGAGACCTATCCTATCACCTAAAAAACTCTCTACATCCATCTCCCTACAGAGTTCACTCTGGTTCACTGTTTCCTTTGGTGCTATTGTCTGCCATGGGGTTACCATCAGAGAACACTGGTAGGCAGTACTTTCCTCTAACATCTATTTTCAACGGCCTAAATTGGTCTTCATAGGATTCCATTGTGCACGCTGCAAAGAAACTTGTCTTGTTGCCAGCTAGAACTCTGAACTACATGTCTTTCTTTTCTTCACTGTTCTTTTTTTGGTTCACAAGCAACCTCCTACCAAAAGCAGAATCTGCAGAAGAGACTACATCCAAGCAATAATGCAATGAAAAAGTATGAAGAGAAGCCCAGGTGGCCACCTTGCAAATTTCCAATGTGGAAGCCTTCGACCTCTCCGCCCAAGAAGCAGCTATAGTCCTAGTGTAATGAGCTTTACAAACCCTGGGAGCCTCTTTACCCTTAACTACATACGCCTCTCTAATACAATCCCTTAACCATCTAGCTAAGCATCTCTTAGAAGCCATTTGACCCCTCTTAAGACCCCCTAAGAGTACAAACAATCTGTCAGAAGATATGAAATCTTTGATTCTTCTGTGATAAACCCTAAGTGTTCTTCTTACATCCAATTTATGCAGCCGTTGCTCTTTGTCATTGCTGGGTTTAGGGAAAAATGAGGGCCAAGAAACTGTCTGGTTTAGATAAAACTCAGATGCCATCTTTGGGACTGAAAAAAATTTTAAAAAGAGGAACCATCCAAAGAACTACTTTGTTTCTGATGGAACGTTATACATGTTCTAAATATCAAAACTGAAGTACTATGGAATATAAAACAAAAAAATCAATTGACGTTGAAACAGCTATACACATAAACACACCACTTGACACAAGCACATGAAAAAAACATTATTTTTGTTGCATCTCTGTATGAGTTACATAGATTAAAAGTCTCCCATAAGCACTAAAAGCGACCAAAAAATAAAGGAAACAACTACAAGGCTTCTGTCTACTCAATGCCTAGGGAATCTTTAGGTGACTTGAACATTCATCTACCTTTTATGAATCAGTCATCGTTCCTGAATTTGCCAGCAGTAGTACTTGCAGAGCACTGACACTTCAGAGATCCCTCACTGCAGAGACTGAGGGGTTGGCAGGATACACCCAACCTAGCTTTAACCCACTGAGAGAATGGGTAACTGTCTAGCACCATCAGCACACACTTCAGCCTGGGCTAACTGGTTTTGCTTCTTAGGCTGGTTCTGCAGTCTGTGCTGCACTATATATTTGACCTTTGTACTCAAGTTAATTTAAAGTGGCTTTGGACATATCTACACTCTTGACTCTGCCAAATTAAACAAGATTTCTAGCAATAAGGCTTCTAAGTACAGAAGACGGCCATTATATTGTCTAGTCACATATTATAATGTGTTCTGATGAAAAAAACCCAAGGATTCTAACCAATCCTTCTTATCAAAAAACTCAGCCATCATCAGTGAAAAAAATAAGATTACCAACCCAATATAGGACAATAACAGAGAAAATCTTAAATCCCTTTTGGCACTTAACACAGCCTGGAACTACTGGGAACACAGCTTTCATTCTCCCACATCAAATCATCTTTCACTTCACTACTACTGAGATTTCCAACAATACAAAATTAAAATTACACAAATAAACCTTTCTTCTAGTCAGACGTCTTGCTAAAAATTTCTCTGGACATGTCTTCTTGTCACAAACTCTCTGTAAACATATCACTGAGCAAAGGTTTGTGAATACAACCACCTGGTAAGAACAGCAACTTAACAACAAAAGTATGTCTGAAGACTTCACTAAAAGCACCTGAAAAATATTTACTCTCTCTTGTTTTTCAGGATAAAATGAATTCTATGTCTATATTAGAACGCACCTTCTACCCACAAGACTACCTCCTACAAGATCTAATAATATTTCCCATTCAGATTTGATTAAGTAGAGGTACCAATTAAGAACCAACTTGCTATAGACATGATTACTCTAAAAGAATATTTCTCAAAGAAGGCGGCTTAACACTCTTTGGAGAAACAGGTCTGGATGTAATTAAGCTTGTAGAAATGCCTGCAGGATAATTTTCACTTCCTGGAAAGTAAAATATTTCTTTCTAATGTTGAAATCTTAAAGTTCTTTGAGTTACTAGAGACCACATGCCTCAGCATATAGTCACAAAAATATCAAATAAATTTCCCATTCAAGACTTTTTGAATCTTTCTTACCCTTTCTCATGTACTACAATAATAAAAAGTACATTTACCGTTGCCATTACTGAATGTATACCCTGTCCAACAAATGAGGACAACTCCACAAGTTTATTCTAATGTCTCTTTGTAGAATCAAGGCAATAAAATATAAATCATAATGTATAATAGCTTAACATTTCTTGAGAATTAGTAAAACTGAGTGACTAAAGGAGGCAGAAATACATTGAAGTCAGTAGCAAACATGGAATTTGAATGCACATTTTATTAGAGCTTCAATGTATTTTCTAAAAATATATAGGTTAACCTGTATTTCTTTATTTTAGAGTGTCAATACTACAGGTGAAGATTACATCAACAAAATGTGTGCCTTGGAACTCTTCTTATTTAATATTTTTATTTTCATGGATTTAGTATTCTGAGACTACATCATTCCCAAAACACCCTTCTTCTCAGCATGCAACTTGACTATAGAGATAGTGAAAATTTGACTTCACCTATCCTCTCTCCCTGAGCAGCCTGGCCTCATTTCTGGTCTTTTTCTGCAACAGATTCAAAGCTCTTGAAACCACTTCTCTCTCTCTTGTGACTTGGAGTCTCTACTGGCAGAAGCAGCAGAGTAGAAGAACATTTATGAATGTACTCCTGGAAGGTGTTATTCACCTGAATTTTCATGATACCAGGTTCTCCTGAATACAATTAAATGAAAAAAAGAGTGAGCTTGGAACCTATAGCAAATGCAAACCTGAGGCTTGATCATTGCACTGATATAGAGTCTCCTTCTGTAATGCACCCACTGAAAACAGTGGGATAAGTGTGCTAGTAAACATAGTATATATGAGAAATTGTGAGAAATACAGGTTAAACAAGGATTATATCCCTAAGCAGTTAGTTTCATGCACACTAAGATCCACTAAACTGATATTAAAGCTTTTATCTCTTGAAAAAGGCAGCTTTCAAGGACAAGTTCACAAAAAAAAAACAGTTTCAAAGAATTCAGACTCCAAGTATTGTTGTGTCTTATGTGAGACACAGAATTTTACAGAGAATCCAGTAACAGATACCTTGTTACGGTGTTTGTTTTTCATCGGGGCTCTGTCTCGTTCAATATCTACAGTTAGTACATCACATCTTTATATACAGCGATCAATTCTTTTCTACAAGTCATTGTGCTTAAATGTAAACGTGCACATTTCAAAAGCTTTTTCGGTGGATATGGTGACACATTTATTTGAAAATTATGATGACATAGATTACGTAATTGATGTTGAAAATAGTATAAAATTATTCTTTTGCACAAAGTAAACCGATAAACCAGGACAATTATTCATTACCTTGAACATTCTTATTCCTCTCTGTAAATGAAGGCAGCAGCAGAATTTCTGTAGAGAGCTCTTCAATTTTTTCCTCCATTAATAAAAAGAGTTTGATAAGTTGAGAAAGACATTTGAGTTGATACAAGGTTAAGCAGAAGTTTCGTCCTTTCCTGTGGTATTCCTGGGAAGCTATTTAAATAAAATCATAAAATAGCTTTTATAATAGGTGAAAAAAATAGATCCTGCAAAACTGATTATGTAAGAAAGTATAATATATCAAGCAATTTAATTTTTCTTATAACATAATGTATCTCACTATAAAATATTGTTACATTATTTTTTCCTAAGTCCTCAGCACTTCTCAATTACCAGCAAGGTTCCAATTGAATTCCAGGTGTTGTTATTCATTAACTAGGATTTTTTCCATACAATAGATCTACGCAGAAATGTTCTCACCTGTATTTTACAGAAAACCCACTGTGTTGCAAAAGCCGAAAGGGAAAAAAACACATCATTACTGTATTTTAATGGTTTGGGACATCACATCACTTGTCACTCTGCAAGTCACCTTGTCTGTTTAACAATCTGCTAGCACAATACAGTTGATGAATATGACATTTGAGTGAAAGAAACATCAATCTAACACTCCACAACTTTAAATATGTGGGGTTTGAAAACAAGTGAGACTGTCAGTGAGCAAATATCAGCAAGTACTATAACTATAAGCATTTGGTATTTAAAAGAAGAAACCTAACATTTCATTTTGAAAGGTTAACACATGCACTCATAACATATAATCATGTCACATCAACCAGGGAACTCTGATTTCAGCACAGTCAGACTATAAACGACTGTGAGACGTTTCCAATGCAGTATTACCAAACCACATGGATTTAAATACTTTAATTTTATTATGTCATTAAACATAACAAATTTGCACTTCTATGCAAATTGTGGTGAGCTGATACCATGCTGCTATGCAGTTCTGTTGAGGATGTAACATCAGCAGAACAGTTAATCTAGAAAGCAAGAGGGAAAGCAAGAGCAGTTTGAAAGGGAAGTTCTGAAAGACGAAAATAAAAGGATTTGATAGAAATGTACTTTTATGCGTCAAATCTTTCTTACCTTAGCAAATCTTAAGTACTTTGTACTTTCCCTTAAAGTTTCTAAATATTTTTTAGGCATTTACAAATCACTTCTAAACTGACATAGATCTAAGTAGCAGAACTGAACTCTGAATACTAATTCTGTAATTTGCTATTCCAGTTTTGCAGCCTCAGAGACTGGACGGCAGGTTTTGCATCCACATCTGAATTTCCCCAAAGTTCCAAACAGATGTACCCATGTTAGTCCCTTGCATTTCTAAGAATGTCAAAAGAAGTATGCATAATTGCCTCTGTTAGTGTCTTTCCTCTCTGAATAATGAGTAAAATAACAAATCTATCACTGAATTTTTAATTTTAAGTCTTAAACCTACAAAAAATCACATCCTGCTATTCAGAGGATTTTACTCCTTCCCTGAAAACTAGTTTTAATCATCTGAGTTTAACTGACATGAAAAGACTACCTGAGTCTGCAGTGCAAGAACCACAAAACACTTCAAAAAATGAACAGAATATTAGTTCTATCTCCTATAATTTGAAAACCTTGTCATGTTTCTGCCCCATCTCTTGAGGAACAAGGAAACTTTCCACTTATTTGATTGCCTCAAATGATATTGTCCTTATTAGACTGAAAGAAAATGGACATAGAAGACAAAGGTATACTACAGTAAGGCTATTTTTATAATACATTACCAAAATCAGAAAAAGTAAAACCTTCTACTTTTAATGGCAATTCAGAATATAATTCAGTTTTATTGTTTCTCAGAAATGACAACTCATGTATTTAGTGCTTGATGTTCAAGTGCTGTGCACGCACAAAGCTTGACTGAAAGACCTTACATACATCCAGATCATTAGGTTTAAAATACTGATGGCAGCATTTAATTTTGAAGATCACAGACCAGCCTGCTTGAACAAGCACATGACTGTCCATTTTCTAGCAGAGTAGAATGAAAAGGCACTTGTTTTTTGACATTGTTCTGATTGGACAATCACAGGACAGAAACTTTTAAGAACTGTGTAACTGCCAAGAGCTAAGCAGTCAATGCAAAGACATAGAGAACATGTCAAAATAGGTTTACAGATCTCGTAGAAGATTGCCATGAAGAGAACATGTCTCCATGTGTTTAGATGTGAAATTGACATGAAGGCTGTGATATATCTTCAACCAAACCTCAGTGACATCAACCTGTTTGGAGGAAAATTGGCTTTATTCACAGAGTGAGTATGCTTACTCTGAAATGTTACTGAATGGATCATGACTTAGAGAGTTAGGTCAGAAAATTAATCTAACTCATTTACCCAGGTGACACTGAACACCAATAGAAGCAGCCCCCCATGATGAAAATGGTTTGAAATTGCTGTTAGCATCCTATCCAATCCACAGAGGACCATACACAGGGCAGCTGAATGCCCATAAAGCAGATCTCAGCCAGCCATGAATCAGTTAAGCTACGGCACTCCAGTCTAACTGCAGGATAGAAAGAAAATGGAGAAAGTTACATGATACAAACTAATTTCATTCCTGAACCACCTGCAATTTACCACTGTCATTATTCTAAATTTGATTTTTTCTGCATGTCTGACTTTAATTCATGTAGTCCTTGTACAAGGAAATAGCTGCAGCAGGATCTTTGGATACGATCATCAACAGGACTTCTATAGCAGCTCCTAACAGCAGGACATACTGGCTGCCTGCTAAAGCAATACCTAGAGAATAATTTGTGATAGAGGACAGAAAGGTTGATACACTGAGAGGTAAACTGCATTCTACAGCCTTTGTCAATGTGCCAATGAGCTGATATCGCAAATATTGCTCAAAAAAAGTTGAAATCAGGACCTAAACAAAGACAGAGGAGTAAGAAAAGCACCTGGTTTCTGTCTCTGCAAAACAAGAATCACACTGGTACTGCTGTACAAAACCAATGCCTATGCTGATGATTCCTAAACTGCTCTGAAGGCCAAATGTGCTAGCAGAAATAACCTAAGTCAGGAAAATATCTTTAGCTACAACAAGAAAGATTCAAACCAAGCACAGTGTCAGGGACCACCGGAGTATGGCAGCTACTTGAGGAACAGGGAGTCAAGCGTGTTAGTACAGTGAGCAGGACAGGCTCCTTGCCAGCCATCCTGCAGATCCTAAGCAAGGCAGACCCTGAGATGATAGGTTCAACCAAGAGTCCAGATCATCAGCCAAGTTCATGGTGGTGACACAAATCTGAGGTCAAGCCAGGAAGCTAATTCACCCTTTTGAGTCTGGATCTGATCTGGTGAAGGTAACCACAAGTCAGGCACATTTCAGTGACCACTCAGTGGAACCATGGTGATAAAGCAGGTTCAAGCTCAAGGCAGGAAAATTGAACCAATGGGGCCCACACCTCTGGGGAAGATGAACATCAAGACACGTGTGATGTAGTTCAAGCAGGGACTGAGGACCCAGGTGCAGATGAAATAGATCTCCTGGGCAGGCTGCAGTGTAGGTCCCTGAAAAGGCTGCTCAGGGCCTTCAGGGTCACTACTGCACACAAGGCTTTGTTGCATAGCTCTTAAGGAACTTGAGTTTTCAGAAAAAAACCTCAGAAAAAGGAAACTGTTTTTCTGCTTTATGGAGGACAGCAACACTATTTTGCTAAGAGGAAAAAAGAGGGTACTTGAGGTTGCTGCTATCTAGGCTGCTTTTCTTCAGTTGTTTCTGGAGAATAGGAGAGAGAAGACAAAAAAATTACTTGAGTTAACTTTAACCTGCACAGCATTTAGTTGTAGCAAGTAAATAAAGCTTGATGGTTCATTACACAAAACTGGAATGAAGCAAAGGAATAAGCTCAAAACTTTTGTGCAATAAACATCTCTACATTTAGATAATCTGCACTCTTGAGTTCACCACAAAGAGGCAGAGGGGACCTAAAGGATATTTAATTTCTTCAGGCATGCTGATTTACTACCCCAACTATCAAAAAAACAGAAGTCTCTCAACCCAAACAAGGTTACTCTTAGAGAGCTCTTATAGAAAGAGAAGGCCCAAGTAAAACTAATACTGGAGGTCTATCAATTTGTGTAAGATTTATGTGCTGGTGCCAAGGCAGCTGATGCAGTTATGCAACACTGGAGAAACTAGGGGTACTATTTCCTGATTTGGCCTTTCATTTTAGCAGGATGTATTGAAGCTGAAGAAATTTTCCTAAGATCTGAAGGACATGCCACCCTTGTCGACGAATAAAGCTGTCCATTTTACCAGAAACCATTTGGCTGGATGTAGCTGGACAGATGGTATCATCGAATTTCACTTCACCAGTGATGAAGTTGAGAGGTGCCCATATGAATTCTAAGACAGCTAATAAGTTAATTAAAGCATTTTTCAAGTGACATAAAGTGAAAGACATTCTATTAAGCACTTGATTGTTGTACCTGACTTTTCCTATGTACTTCAATTCAGTAGCAAGGTATCTGCCTTTATCTTAGCACTTTTAAAGATTATCCCTCATCTCTGAAAAGGAAGATGCATGAGAAATAAGGCAGAGCTAGATCTAGATGACCTGTGTATATCTGCTAACTTGTGATTTTATAGCAGGTTTCAAAAGTGATACTTTCCTCAAACCATTAAAAAAAGTGTTCCAACTCCCTTGGTTATAGCCTGGAGGCAGTTAAAATCTCAAAAGGCATAAGAAAATATGTATGAATGTAATAAGCTAAATGTAACTATCATTATTTCTCTATTTTTTTTTTTTAATGAGCATGTTTCAAAAAAATTTGAATTTACAACGTCTCAAAAACTGAGTGCCTAATTTTGACATTTTCAAATCATCCAGGCATGTGACACAGTAAAGCGTGGCACAGAAATACCTGCATCAAAGGTGAGCTAGCTCTAAATGTTAACGAATAACTACATTATGACAGCATTGCTCTCAGATTAATTAGCCTTTACTACTCACTCTACTATTCACATGGCTAAACTGCTTCTGAGACTCAGTGTGGAGTCCTTAGAAAGCAACCTGATGACTGTTTTCTTCGGTGATTACAGTGGGGATTTCTCCCTCAGCAGGAACCAAGGGTCTAAAACCCTCTTAAACAATTATACTATAAAATACATTCCCAATACACAATACATTAAATATCATTCGTCTGCCCCAATTCTAAGACTTGATGAAAGACAGAACTACAGTATTGTTCTACTACGGACACAAGTATGCAATGCCAGAGATTTCATTCAATAAATCTATACAAGGAAGAAAATGAAAAAACAAGAAGTGCAATATAATATTTAAAATCTAACCATAACCTGCATACATAATAAATGGAATTACCATTTTGCTAAAATCCAAAAAGAAACAGCCTAATAAAGCAAAACAAACGCAGCTGCTGACAGTCACTGTGTATAGTCACTGTATTCCAAGAGGTAAATTTTCAAAGCTGTGCACAGGGAGTTACAGACATAAATTCCATTAGCAATAATGTGTTCCTCAGGTCTCAGTGATATTAACTTTTAAGTGATGCTATAACTATTAAAACAATCTTGCATTTATGACAGCATTCATCTGCACACTATCTCCTAAACAGAGATTGTATATAAGTTGTTTTATTCTTTCATTTGCATTTAGTAAAGATATATTCCGTTTTTATGGACATCTGCTCCTAGTTTTCTCAAACTGCGTGTTGGTATACAATTTATAATGCAACTGCTAGGTTTAAATAATTGGTATTGCTGTATATAATCACTAATTTGCTTATACTGTAAAAAGCAACTTAGTATTTCTGCATAGCAGATGTAATACACGGTATTACACAGAACTAAATTATTACAAACAGTGCCAGCAGTTTTCTATACACAGTACTTAAGATAATTATAAAAAATCATCTTCATTACTGCAAGCTAGCATTTTTTTAACAGTTTAATTTGGATATGTTACAAGATACATTCAAGTCACATGGATACAATTACTGCAAACCCAAGAAGCTATAAAATGTTCCTAAACAAATCCCTTTGACCCTGTTAATGTCTGTTTCTTATTAATCTAAGGCTACATTGTTTGTAGCGTGAATTTTTATGGAATATGAAAAAAAAAAAAAAAAAGGAAATCCCTTAACAGTTGTTATTGATTCCACCATTTACTCACTCAAAGATAAGTGCCATTTACAAAGCAGAACAGATGCAGATGCTGACAGAAATGTAAACAATTGTTGCATGGCTTACTGCCAGATTCTAAGCCAATACATTAAATTCCAAGTGAAGCACATTTCCCCTATAGATTGCACTTATTGCCACTTCATTTCCTATGTGCTCTGTCTCTCTATTGCTGCGCCTGGCACTAAGCTATTTTCAGTTCTTTGGTGACCCCTGAGGCCTAGTCCTACCTCACATAGCCATTAGAGAAGGGAATTGCATGTGTCTGACATGGTCTGAAACCAATTATTTGATATTTTCTTCAGAATGATGCCCAACTCTGTTGGGAATGAGCAATCATGAAATAATTTACCTCCTGATTTAATTTTTTTCTGCACAAATTAGTTGTAGCCTGAGCTAGCTATACACAGCTGCTTGTATCTGTGTCTTATCAAGATTCTACTTGAAATGGTGAAAAAGGAAAGGAGAGAGTAGTGTTGAATAGAATAGATTGTGGAATCCTGTTTTAAAAAGGCATTGACAAGTTTATCAGATATACTGATCACATGTGCTCTGTACTGATTGAAACTGACAGAGCTAGAAAGAACTATTAGTGATGTAAACTGTTATCTGAGTGGTTAAGGTCTTTTAAACACCTGTCTTGCTTTGCAGCTCCCAGTTAGGTGCAGTGAGACCCAGGAGTTTCCAGGATAATCTAGTAAAGCAGCATTCACAAAGAAACTACACACTGGCATTTTTTGTCCCTTCAAAAAAAAAAAAAACAAAACAAAATGGTAACATCTAAAAATGGTTAACATTTTCCTATTAGACATCTCCATTACTGTGTGACTTTCATAAATGCTTATACTAAACATCCATACTGTGCATGTTGCAAAAAAATGTAGTGAAGTAAGGGATCTCAACTTATGTATAAACATGATAATCATGCATAAATTTGCATATATTTAATTGAGTGTGTCTGTCACAGAGATGGCACTGCCAGCTATTAAACAACCTCAGTAAAAACTACACCAATTTTTTGAGAGATTCACTACAAATGAAACTGATTAAAATTTAAATTAATTTTTTACATTTTAAAAATTAATTTTTAATTATTGTATTGATTAAAAATTATTAAAATCTGCTCCCAGTAAATAATGTCTTCCCAGTAAAATTAAATCAGTTTTGACCTCATAGTGAAGGCTGATTCCATGTCAGGTTGCTAGATTGCTACCAAATGCTGAAGTTCTTTGTCAACATTGCATGGGTAGGTCTGCCAAAATGAAACCTTTAATTGTAATCGTGTTTACCAACCAGATGATGAATGAAAGGATAGACCAGTGATGGAAACCCAGGATGGAGAACAAGAACATTGAATCACACTCTGATTCCAAATTTGTGTTGTCATCTTACACAAATGATCTCATGAATCTGACTCCTTGACCGTGTACATCTCCTTTACCACCCTGAGGAATAAACTGCAGAGACTTCCTGAAGCACTCTGAGGATGAAGTGCCTAGTAAACATGTTCAAGAAAATTACTTTATACACGGATACCTATCTCAGTTTGCTCTGAAACCAGAGGCTCAATCTCCTCCTCAATTCTCAAAAGCATGCATTTCCTCTAAGAAGACACTCCTATCATATACTTCAATTCCTGGTAGACAATGACACCTTAAACAATTCAAATGTAAACTAATTATTTAGTTTCTGAATTAGAACTAATTAACTGACTAGTCCATTTAAGAAATTTAGCATCTGACATCCAATGATTTTTTGATAATTATCAAAATACTGAAATAGCAGACATTTTAAAAACATCCCTTCAACTAAAATTACTTTAAAAGTTGTAGACAGAAAATAGTTGCAGCTGTTCCTAGAAGTTAAGAGTGGGGTTTTAGGTGCTATTTTAATAACTACTTAAGTAGTAACTATTATCAAAAAGTCCTTTTTGAAAACTGTAAGAACTATGCTATGACAAAATTATGCTCTTAGCAATATTTCTCCAAGATCTGAAACAACATTCAGGCCTTGCCAATAAGACAAACTGATTCCACACGCGTTTTTTGATTTTTCTTGCCTACACTGTGGGTTGAGGGAGTTATCACATTCTCTGAAGTCTTCACACTCACACACAGAAAACACCAAAGTAGAGTGTTTTAAGAGAACATTAAAACTAAGAAAGCCTGCTGAAAATAACTGCAAATAGCACCTACACTGAAACAGGAGTCCTTGAAGAACTCTAAAAGTTGATCTTCCTCAGTCTTTGCTGAAAGAGAAATTAAGGACTGCTAGGTCTGTCAAACCTTCTCATGAATTCTAACTGTGATAGGCCTTGCACGTGTTTCCCTGCAAACCATTTTATAAGACTTGACTGATAAAGGACAATTCAAATGTGTATCTGAAAACACAGTAATCAACATATTTATTTTAATCTGGCTCACATTTCTTTAATGCCTGCAAACGTAAAAATATCTGCTAGCTGAATTTCAATGCTTCTGCATCTACATTCACAGTGGTTGCGTCTCTCACAGATTGGCTCATTACATTGGAACTACTCTACTCAAACTGCATTGTTAGTAACCTTCAACCGATCAGAAATTTCTATCACGTGTTGATCATTCCTTTCTGTAGGAAGGAATATTCATTCTATTAGATATTACATATTTCCTTAAAAAATAGATTTAAGTGTCTGTGTCACTTCTGTTTCTCTTACTCCAAGATATAACAGAGCCAGTTGTAATTTGTTCAAGTAAGATAAAAAAAAATAGAGCTGGAGCCCATACTCTTATTTTTGCTTCCTGTGTCTTTATTTTTAAAAACCCTAGTTAGTCAAAGTCACCACAAAGTTCTCATGATTTTTCCAAGGAATAGAAACATCAAAAATAAATCTAGGCAGACAGAAAAGAAGGCAGACACTGCTATTTAAAAACTTCTAGAGAAATGTTTCAAAATTAATATTTTTTAAACAAATACTTTATAGAAAGACTAATATACAAAAAAAGGATTAATCACATATGTCAGCAAAATTACAAGTTCCCACTCACTGAGCTGAGATTACACAATTAAAACACTTCTTTACGCATGAGCTGGTAGTATGGGACATAACAGAACACATAATTTCTGTGTTACAGAAATAGCTGGAATTTCCCAGCACATGAACAGGAAATCAGTACACTGCCCCTTGTGCTGAAGTAGCCAGGGGATGATCCGTGTGTGAACCTACTGAGGCAAATTAAACTCTTCTGGAAAATCTGAGACCAGTAAGTGATCTAATTTCAGTCAACAGTATTTATGGGCACTATGTACTAGATTTCTAGTTCAGAACTTGGACTGGGTTTTAACTGCCCTTATTCTCTCTAGGTCAGATAGAGTGGAATATATCCATTGTCTTGCTCTGTTCAGTAAAAGCACTATAAAATATTATATATTATGAAAGCTTTGTTTTTCAAAAACTCAATGGATACAGTGGCCCCTTGATTGAAGATAGAGAGTTTCTTAAAAACTGTAAGACTAAGACTCAGTGAAAAGGACATTAACATTCTAATTGAGCATGTTTCAACCATCTTGTGGGAATGACACTCCCCCCAATTTAACAATCCATACTATTTTCCAAAACAAACTATTGTGACTAAAATAATTTTGACTTTTTATTGTACTATTATTTTTGACAGAAGAGGTTCTCTGTCCTGACAAAAATCAGTCAGGACCATCCTGTTAACCTGGGATTGATAATGGTAGATGCACATATTGAAAAGACTCCTGTAACAACTTTCTTGGAATCAATTCTGCAGGAGCATGTTTTAAAGACATTTTTAAGTGTTCTCTAATCTGCCATAGTCCTACACAGTCTTCTTCATGCAGGCCCATATTCTGAAGTAAAAGAGAGACTTTCATCATTGTCCCTCAGGTTTTGTCGCTTTTTATTATTACAGAGAAAACTACAGTATATAAATGTCAAATTGACTTCTGCACATTCACAAAATATCAGACAATAGAGTAAATAAGTTTTCATCTTTTACACTTGGAAGGAGAATGCAATGATTAGAGAGCACAGTGAGTTAAATCTTCTCTTTATTCAGAGGAAGAAAATGCAGGTATGCTGTGAAAACTCAAAGGAAGGTAATTAGCTGTTGTTCAATAATTGTGAAAACATTTTGGGAAAAAAAAATTACCAAGAATGATACCACGTGCCTTTCAATCTCTGCAGAATTCTGTCAACAGATTTGAAGACCTCTTTAAAAAGATGAAGTGGAAGAACTTCATTAGGACACAACAGTCTTAAAAGATATAAACCAAAAGGTAATCAAGAATTTCATGTTTTAAAAATATTTAAATAATTTGAAAAGCAAAGTTTAGTAAGTAAATAACAAGATAATAGAATTCTGGAATACACACATTTTCAATGTGACAAAGGGTAAATAAGGAGATTTCACTGCCCATCTTCATAATCTGGGCTTAATAAGCAATTTCAAGCAACTGCTCTAAAAGCATGGAAGGTCTTCAGGCACACTCCCACTTTGCAATTATGTCAGTTCACCTGACATTTCAGTAACTTAGATATTGTTATCTTTCACCCTACTATACACTTAAAAAGTAACAAGCTTAATGCTTTTGTAATCTTTATGAAAATGTCATTCTCGCAATAGAAACGCATTTGTGATCCTAGGGATATTATGTTCATATGGCCTTTAAGAGTGTACTTCCACTTTATTAAAACTTCAACTTTGCATGTTAAAACAGATGGTTTTATTTTCTCCTCAGTACTACTCATATTTTCATTTAATATAGTTGTGCAGAAGAAATCAAACAGAATACTTGCAAGGATAAGAAATAAGTAATATGTGACAAAGAAGCTATAAAACACGTTATTTCCTATATTACATTTAAGGATATTTATTTTGTTTCCCCTGAGTAATGGGATCTTGTTATGCCTGTCAAAATTTTATAGGCTTCCCAAGGAAGACAGAAATCTGCAGAAATCTGTATCATATCTGCATGTCCACTGGTTTTCAATTTCAACTTTGTATTTTAAATTCCCACCATTATTTTAGATAGGTGACAAATCAATTGAATATCTCAATGTTGACTTGTTCATAATAAAAAAAATTATATAGTAATCTCTAGTATATAGAAAGCAAAACAAAGTATGGAGAAGATTGTCCATATCTGAAAACAGGCTGAGAGAGCTGAGGCTGTTCAATGTGGAGAAGAGAAGGCTCCAGGGAGACATTAGACCTCTATCTACTACCTAAAGGGGCTACAAGGAAACTGGAGACTAGGGCAGGCAGTGACAGGACAAGGGGAAATGACTTCAAATTGAGAGAGGGTAGCTTTAGATTAGATGTTAGGAAGAAATTCTTGATCATGAGGGTGAGGAGGCACTGGAACAGGTTACCCAGAGAAACTGTGAATGCCCCATCTGGAAGTATTCAAGGCCAGGTTGGATGCGACTTTGAGCAACCTGGTCTAGTGGAAGGTGTTCCTGCCCATAACAGGGGAGATGGAAGCAGATGATCTTTCAGGTCCCTTCCAACCCTTACAATTCTGTGAATATATGTGCAGAGCAGCTCAAGGGGTCAGCAGTGGCAATCGTGACTTGCACACAGGCACCATTATTTCTGTTTCTTGTTTTATATGGGTCCCTAAAGCCCTGTTCCTACAGAAGTTATGTTGCCAGGCACTCTGCAATGGTACAGAGATTAGAAATAAAAAACAGAAGGAAAGGACCAGCATGTCCACATGAGGAGATGAGCAGTTTACTGTGGGTCTCCTGAAGTAAGAAAAAACAAGGAAGCAAGGAGGATGAAGTCCCAGTTTTAATTATAGCTTCCTTATTTTTGTCTTTATGATGTCTAAAGGTCACTACAGTAGTTACATCTGTCTTCAAATACCCTAAAACTTAAATTTATAGAAGCCAACTTCAAATAACTTCCATAATTAAATTCTACAACTTTGTAATTCTAAACATTTGGCCTTTATGAACACATTACACATTTAACTGAAAGCTTGCTTGTGTCAGTCCAAGGATTTGGACAACAGAATGAATTTGATCTGCAGAAGCAAGATGTCATACAAGATATTATCATCTGTAATCCGTATGGACTACTTTGCATTATCTGTCTTCCCAGCACTTAAGAAAGATGCAACAGGACTTTCAGAACTAAACAGTAGCAAGTCAAGAGACTAAAACCTTTCCCCCTTCACCCTCACACTAATGAAAAAAACCAGAGAGTGGACTATGGGCAAGAAAACATGGTGGAAAACCAATTGTAACTACAGCACAAATATTGTAAATTATCTGCAGTAAATCGTATTCTGTAAAAAATATTTTAAAAGTTGCAAAGATATAAATATTAATTACATTAGTCTAAGTTTGGAACTCTTTAATTTCCAGATATAAATGGGAGATGAATTACACTATTCTCAGATGTGAACAGTTGGGGTATTTTTAATCATGTAATTGCTAAACCAGCAAGTATTAATACTATTTTAGGTATATTTTTGATAGAAAAGACAAAAATCATAGAAGATTGGTTGTAGGTCATAACAGTGGCTATTGAGATCACAAACCAAGTGAATGTAAATTATACAGAAGGATAAAAGCAAGTCTGAAAATAAAACTCTTGATTTCAAAAAGAGGAAATTATAAATTAGTGGGAATAAAACCATATGCATATAAACATGTAGAGAAAGTAGAGAAATCAAATCTATGTTAAATACACAAAACCCAAAACTCATATCTCAAATTAGCTCTTCAGCAAATTGCTGGGAATATTTAAGTGAGCTCAAAATAGATTTTTCTTACCAAGTACTTTAATTTAACATCCCAAAGTTGTCTTCAGAGCCTGCTTCTCTTCTTGTTCTCAACTCCACTGCACAAATGCAGCTCCTATAAATGGTACTGAGTCCTTCTATTCAAGACTAGCTATATGCCATATTCATTGTAGGTGTTCCACAAACACAATATATAACTCATGAACATTTAAAGATAATAGATTTAAAATATAATAATTTAAATCACAGTTTGCACTTGAATATATCTTTATAATAGAGTGGATGTTGGTTGTATTCCAGAGAAAGAAAAGAGAATTGAAGCCTGATGGACATCTAACTAAAAGGATATGTACCAAGGTGAAAGTGTAACACATTAATATTAAAGTAGATCTCTGAAGGTATTTTAATTATTTTCTAGTTAAAAATATGCTTAGTCAAATCTGCATCACTTTAGTTTACCTCCACTTTGCAATAATATTTTCCTCAAAAATAATGAACTACTGATATTTAGGAATACAATATCTATTGCCTCAGATTTTAAAAACAAAGTTCAGTTATGACTTTAAATGTTTAAGGGTCTCTGGAAAGTTTGGGACATTTAAAAATATTAAGCCAATCAATTTGAATATGACAGAAAAAAACTTAAACACTCAGATCTCAGTTTCACTTTAACCACAGGAAATTTAAAAAACCCAGTTAATTAGTCTACATAAGTATTTATATTTTGTTTATATACAAAAACAATATAAATAAGGCCAGAGAAAACCTTCCACTAATATATACACTGTTCACAATTCCAGGAGATTTAAGTCTCCTTGGCAGATGGTTTATCACCTGTAACCATAGCTGTCTCTTCATCAAACAGAGAACAAATTAATATAGGTTAGTCATGCCTGATTAAACTAAAGCTTAACATTTCTGCAAGGAACACAAAAAAGGTTCAAAAAGTAAAACTACAATACACAGCAAATAATTTCTGAGAAATACCACACTGGAAATCGAAGCAAAAAATCATAAGAGATAACCTGAAAACCAGCTGTGATTCTTTCCATGCTAAGTATTGTTGACAGATGTTTTTTGTATACTTTTAAATACCACAATATTAAATAAGCTTCTGAAAGATGCTAATGATTAATATGGTAGAAAGCTGAAATCCCATTAATAACCCAAAAAACTTTGAGGGTGTGGGTTGGGAAACATTCCTTGCATATTATTCTAGCAAGTTGGAAACATTGATTATGTTCTGAGAGTACAAAGAGAAATTAAAATTCATATTCTATAAAAACCTCCTACAATAACAGCCCAAATACTATTGGCTGAATCCTGCACTGTTAAAGGTAATAAGTGGCACAAATCTAACAGGTGAGAGGATCAAGTTGTAACATAAAACCACCTGCCTCTACTCAAGCTGGCAACTGAAGATGCTGAGCTCCAAAGTTTGCCTCTTTTCATATGCCATTTTACAGCTTCTCTGTCAAGCCACACCCTTCCTTAGGTACTGATAAATGGAAACCATCTCTTTATTGTACTTCAAAAATAACTGCTCTAGTACAGAATGAAAAGAAAAATTAATTCCTTACTTCACAAATAAACTTTTATATATGAAATATTTTAAAGAAAACTCTGTTAAAGCTTTTTACAGACTACCCCTATTTTCCCAAAAGAAATGGGTTGTCTGCAGAAAGTTTTATGAGGTTCTGGCACTGCTTTATTTTTTTTCCTATGCTGTATAGTAAGATCAGTTAGAGCAGTTCTTATGAAAAAACCCCACAACAAACATCAACTAAAAAACACATTACCCGAAGGATGGACTAAGCAAACACAAACCCTTCTATCACCTCTGGGATAACAGTCCCAACTGAACGCCCTAGACTAAATTGATATTCTGAAATGTGCTGGTTTGAGGGCTCCCAGAGGGCAGAGGCAACATACATCAAAAAATAAGAAAAACATCTGTCTTTCAGTTATGAAAAAAACCCTTCTCTTTCTGTCCTTCCCTCCATATCTGTGCACAAGGTTCTTTTGATATTTGGCAAACTGGTTATCACTGTCAAAGTAATCTATTAAAGCTGTCTTTTAACCTAACCAATATAAAAATAAATTTCCACTCTAATTTGTGGGAGGGCAACAAAGTACCAGAAATTATGAGTTCCAAGCAAAAAAAGTCACTTGACATTAAGAAAGTCGAAAAAAAGTACCAGATTTTAAATGTTCCAAGCAGGAAAAGTCACTTGACATTAAGAACTTGTCCACCATTACAAACCTCTTAAAATATTTCCCAAATAGTGATTTCACTTGCCTTGCGAACATTTTATTTCTAAAGTGAAAGTAATGCCGTTATATAACTTAGTGTGGTACAAATGTAGTATAGTCATACATTTATAGGAAATGTAGAAATCTCTTTCCAAAAAAGACTCTTCTCATATGAGCTCATATAAAAAGAAGTTACTCAGTAATAACTGTTTCAGTAATGATACAAGGATAATTTTTGCTTGAGTTGATGAATAATACCAAATAATAGGCTATGACACATCCAGAAAATAAAAAAAAAAAGTAATTAAAAAAAAAAAAAGAAACCACACTCAAAACTTCACAACTCTGAGCTCATATTTTATTAGCCTCTGATTTCTGATTTCACTATTGGTGCCTTATGATTTCCCTGCTTGAACTCTGAAATAGCAGTTTTCTGCAGAAAACTAGTAGGGATTTCTGTAGAAAACCTGCAGGCAAATCAATACCTACTTCCCATACCAACTTCTTGAAGTAAAATAACACTAAGACACGACTATGACAGCCTCTGTGAAGAAAGTAATCCTGACAATTAAATTATATTAATGAACAGCAATTTTAAACACATTTTACAGATGCTAAGGAGAGAGCTGCTGCGTTTGAAATCTGACATTTAATGAATTTTCAATAAAAGTTAAAATCTGGTCTAATATTTATGAAATAGAGAAATTGTATTTTAATTAATTGCAGAAAATGTTTTAAAGCTGCAAGCAAGTTGTAAGATTTACTTTGTTTTCAGCTTCCTCTGTGTTTTTGACTGTACACAAGAAATGTGCACCGGAAATCTGTATTGATAGATGTACTGGCACAAAAGCATGCAAAGTCACACCTTGCAGCAAAACAATTTAAGCTGAAGTACTATATTAATAGACTGAATGACTGGTTTCTTCCAACTTGTAATACAGAGTTAAGTACGATTTTTCAGAGACACATTTGTGATCACTTTAAGCTCCACGTTTTAGTTGCAAAATGGAGATAACTGAACTTCCCCACTTTCGTGGGCTGTTTTGAGACAGAAAGAAAAATTAAGTTACAAATTTGTGTTCACTACAGGTAATATTTTTTGTTAGTGAATCCTCCTTCTGACTCACATCTCACTATGTAATTCAAAAGCACATTTCTTGTTACTTCATATCTCAATAGTATTCTGACACTACTTTTCTTTGTTTCCCACCAACACTGCATCCCCCTAGTATATACACTGAACATCCTTTCAACTTACTTGCCTGCATGCTTTTTTCCTTGTCTTTCACACGTTCCAATATTCCTCCATTTTTCAGTTCCTGTTGAAAAATTATCTTTGCATTTATTCCACTGGAATTTTTAGTTTACTTACACTAACACATACACTGACTTTAAAACTCAGAAGTGCGTCATTTTCTTTTTGTATAGACCTCACAAATGATCACCTCACTCATCCTTTCTCTATGCTGCACAATTCAAAGATCTTCTGTTTCTGTATTTTTTACATGATTCAAAACTTCCAATATTTTCTGTCTGTAAATCACTTTATGGAAAGCTATGCTTTAACAAACAGCTCCTGCACAGAGACATGTGCAAAACACTGCATTGAAAAAGCAATTGCATACAATTGTGCAATTATGTTATAGGAATTTCTATTCTGTATTATTTTTTCCAAAGCACTGCTTCTACCCTTTGGAAATTAGCATGTCAGACTTGAAAACTGCAAAACTAAAATATAGAAAATACTACATCAATAACAGATTCCTTTCCTGCCTGACATTTTTTGGAAAAAGAAAAATTGATCAGGCGGTATTAACTCTAACTTAATGTACTTTCACAAAACTAGAAAGTGTAAATAGGTTTTTTGTTTGTTTCTTAGTTTCAGAATTAGAATCTGCATAGTAATCTCTTGGGTTAGAGCTGATGTGTGAATCAGTATCATTTCACGGACACATTACTGTACAATTTGTCCTATAATCTTTAAATGTCTGATAATTAAAAAAAATAAAAAAAAAAGGAGTAGAATACTGAAGAGTTTGCGTTTATTTAAATCTGAATTATATAGTTCTTATTCTAGTACATATTTCAGCAGCTAGAATAAAACAGGCTGAAAAAAATTACTATGACATGACAGTATTATCCAATGGATTTTAATAGGGTTTTGTTAAATTACATGAGTTACTCTCTTTTACTTTTGCACCACAATTCTGACACAGTCTAGAATTCAACTGCAGTAATATGTTTAAAACGTAATATGTTTAAAACATAAAGCTGTAATTACTAATTTCAGGTCTAACCCTTCATAGAAGATAATCAAGTATATAAAGAAATAGTAGCATAATTAAAATAATATCTAACTACAAAGAACATAAAATAAGACTACTAACCCATAGCGTGAACTGTTCCTCTATGCTTCTTTGAAATCTTGTTTGCTTTAACTACATGTAGAGCATTTTCTTTGAACTGCAGCTCACAAAGTCTTTCAAGAAGAACTGTCATCTCTTCAGTGATGGTATCCAGATAAGTTTCATTAATAAACTTTAATGATGAAGATGGACCAATAGTTCCACTTAGTATATACAAATCCTCTTTTATCATTGTGCATAATTTGGGTATGGAACTTTGGTAACCATGAACCACCTTATCAAAATTCGTTTCACCACAACTAGACAAAATACAGTTCTGTAGAAGATCACTAACCACTTTATTCTGCATATTTTGATACTTCATTAAGACTTCTGGTTTGGGATAAAGAAACAAAAGCTGCTGTACACACTGAGTTTTAAACTCCATTTGTTGTTGCAAAGAATTACGGTTTGTTTCTTCTTGACTTTGCAGTCTATTTACTAAAAATTGTCGAAGATGCAATCTCACGTCGTCCCAAAGAGACTTCACATCTATAGCTGAATCATCCTGAATCGTATGAAGGGAAGATGTTAACTCAAAAGATGTCCCGCTTGCAGTACAGGGAAATGAGACACCACACTGACTAGAGAGATCCAGAAGGAAGTGAAGTACCATATCTTCTTGATTTTTCTCATTCTTCAGCAAGCTTTGCTAACAAAGAAAGGTAAATCAGACAATATTTTAGAAACTTTTGTAAATTCCAATTCATTAAATGAACAAGCTTCATACTAGAGGAAAAACTGTGTTTCCAATACAAACAATCTTAACAGTAAATAGGATATGTAAGCAACAGAAATTATAAAACCCATGGAAAACAGGATTTATATGCGAATTAATTTTCTTGTCTACCTCTGCCAATAACTCACATTCATCTTCTCATCTTATATCCCCAACCTCTTTTTTCAATCAATTCTAGACCACAGTTCAAAGGAAACCCTTGGCTACCTTTTTGTTGTCACAGCATCTTTTAAAGAAAACTGTATAAAAAATTATTTAAGATTTACACAGATAATGACAGGTTTTTCTCATAAAACCAAGCAAGGAATTTATAAAATGGTCACTTTCTATGGCTCAGCAGGCAATCACCAAAAAGACCATTCTAAGGATAAAAACGTCTTCCCAGGACTCCCTTAAAGAATTAAAATTGAAAACCTGTGAAAAATTAAAGAGCCTTAGATCAAACAGGACAAAAGAATAAGAAGCTCTGTATCCTGTCAAACCAAGATGCAGACTGATATATTAGTGACCTCCATATACATCTACACTGTATGTGTTGGAGAAGGCAGTCAGTTAACAGATCAAGTGAAACTACATGGCTGCTGCTGCTTCTTCATTCACGTCTGAAGAGCTCCCTCTCAGTCCAGGACTAGGATCTATGACTTTAGAGCTGCTTCAGCTTCAAGACATCATGCAGCAAAGGGCAGCTCCTCTTGTCACAGCTCAGTATTACCATCACAAGAAAACTGAGTGGAATTGCTGGTATTATTGATTCTCTTAGTTTCAGTAGGAAAGCCTTAAGGGAATGAGAATCTAGAAGCCCTCTCACTTCTTCCTTCATCTCCCATTGCTTCTCTCCAACAGAGAAAAGCATTGTGGCAGACCACCTCATGGGGGTTCATTCCGCTCATGTCCTTTATCTGGGTCTCTGTCATAAATAGAGCCAGCATTCCCAGCTACCCAAGCCAGCAACCAAGCCCCATGCATCCACTGTCTCCCTCCCCCACCCGTGAGATTGGGTAGAGAATTGGAAGGGTAAAAGCCACAAGGACACATCAGTTGAAATAGAGACGGTTTAATAGCGAAAGCAGAAGTTGTGCACACAAGCAAAGCAAAACAAGGAATGAATCCACTTCCTCCAGTGACAGCCAGGTGTTCAGCCATGGCCAGCAGGGCAGGACCCCATCACACATTACTGTTACTTGGGAAAACAAAGGTCATCCCTCCAGACATACCCGCCTTCTTTCTTCCCTGCACTTCATGTACTGACCACAATGCCATATGGCCTGGAATATCCCTTTGGTCAGCTGGGGCCACCTGTCCTGGCTGTGTCACCTCCCACCTTCCCATGCACCCCCAACTTCTTCACCAGTGTGGCAGCATGGACAGCAGAAAGGCTCTGTGTAAGCCCTGCTCAGCAATAAAACAAAAATCTCTCTATTATTGACTCCCTGTTCAGCACAAATCCAAAACACAGCACCGCACTAGACTCTTGAAAACAGCACAGTCTCCAAGTCATACTTTATAATCCTATAAAGCAAGGCTGGTAGAAAAACGATTGTTACCTTTTACCTTCAGCATTGCAGATTTATTTAATTTGCAGTATTTAAAGAAATTATTAGTTTTATTTCTGTTCCCATTTTGAAAGAGAAATAAACTATTCAAGTTTGAGTATAGTATTGCATAAATAAAATCATTTCTGAATGCCAAATATTAAAATTTCCCCTGCAGCAAGTTTTTATCAATAGATAATTATGCTTTAGAATCACAAAAATTTTTAAATTCAGAACAACTATTCTTTGTTTTGGATGTTTCAAACCTATTACATACTTTAGAGGGTTTAACCTTTCTGTTGCCTTGGACTCTGACCAGAGTTTCTTAACAAAAATATTAAAAAACTCACTTTCACTACAGTACTTTTAATTCTGAATAACAGACTGTGAGTATGACTACTTCTAATAAAGAAAGTATTAAAAATAACAAATTACCTATTTTTCTTCCATCTTAGATCTCTATTTCAAAATAATTCTTATTAATTTTTCTTACTTATAAGCAGGAAAGATACAGAAGACAGAATATTAAAGGAAATTATCAGTTGAATATCATCCTACAAAAGCATGTGCATGTAATAGAAATATGTTCAACTGCTTCAAATCTTAAATCATACATATATGCATATGTATACATAATATCCAATTTTCTTTTATTACTTGCTGAATTATTCTGTAAAGTTTAGTGGCTCCAAAAGAAAAATGTGTTTCAAAGTGTAAACTGAAACCCTGACTACTAACCATTGCACTGAAAGATTGTCTCTTGACAAGTAGACTTTTGGACTTTAAATGTTGGGGGTTTTTTATGAATCATGCTCAAATACTACAGTTTGAAATGTACAAAGCAAGAGAAGCTGTCAAAACAGTGCATACACCTGATGCCTCCAATGGTGAATCCAAATGATCTTCCAAGCAAATCCCTAACCCTGCTCTTTAAGGCAAAGCAGAAATATTTTTATATATCTAAGGTTTGTTTCACGCCCTTTGCAATTTAAACTACAGCATTAAAAATAGGAGCTTGCAGATGTCATTTTAGACTTAGTGATACTCAGAAAGAGTACCTGAAGTGAACTTCGAAGCTCTGAAGCATCTTCACACATGGCCTATATCGATATAGGCCTTTAAATTTAAAAATTATCCTATAAAGATATTGCGAAAGATGTTGCCAACACTATTCAGGAGAAAAAGATCCAAATTAGTATTCAAAGGTTTTGCAGAAGCATAAAAAAGTTCCCTTTTGAGCACAGAAAGTTAGTGGTAACAATAACATACAGAGAATCAGTTGCAGTTTACCAACCTTCTACTGACTAGTATGGACAACTACCTACTACATCATATAATAAACAACTACAAGATGAAAGCTTGGTTAAAAAAATAATGTGCCATTGTTTTAGCAGGAACAGAATTTAATGAAAATGTGTTAGTGCTCATATTCAGTGCTTTTAAATATTGAGTTACAAGACACTACATAGAATGACAAAATTTCACATAATTAATGTTTTCAGCCTTCATGAAGAAATTCTTGGTATTTTCATAAGAATTTAAAAATGCATGATAATAATAACAATAAGCCTAAATACAGCACCCAAGGAAAGCCTAAAAAGAACTTTGTCATGTTTTTTAATTGTCCCAGCAGCTTAAAAGATAAACAAAATTCCTAATAAAATAAACATACATAATAAAGGATAACAATGAATAGGGATATTGTTCTGAAGCAGAAAGAAGGTTTCTGTTACTGAATATGAATTCAATATACTTAATTAAAAGCATGCAAGAAGAAACTGTCCAATTATTTCAATGGACAGATAAATATATTTAAGAAAGGTCAGATCATAACAACCTCATTGATGCTGAATATTATTGAAAACAGTTTACTGCAGAGCTGTTTATGGAACAGAAGGTTATCTTCTGTGAATATAACTTCTTACAGGCACACTGCAACATAGCCAGTATTACAGATATAGACAGACAGTACAGATACACTTCATCTGTAATCCCATCTACACAATAGGCTAGATTATCTAAGAAACCATAAGCCTGGAAACAATGATGTGAAAGTTGCTGAGCTCCAGAAATGTTTTCATGATAAACTGTGCAGAATTGAGACTTTCAGGCTTCTCACTTTGCTGTCTGTTTAGCAGCCTGCCACAGAGCCGTTCTCAAGGCTTAACGGGATACTACAGCTCACAGCAAGACTGTCATGCAGTTAGTAAGCTCCTGGGAAGCTGGAGAGCTGGAAAGCACATTTTGTGTAAAATGGGGACATTTTAGTGTTTTCCAAACAAATGCCGCCATCTGGTGTACAGGCATATGGCTTGAAAAAGACCTTGGAGAAGGAAGTAAGTAGGGAATGGACACAAGTAAGTCATCAATGCTGTGCCACCTTCTGAGGGAATTCACTGAGGATCTAAGTGGACTGAGAGGAATAACAAAAGACTCCTGAAAGCAAGAACTTCAGAATCAGTTTTTATTGGGATTCTCTAATTTCTTCTAGATCAAGTATGACATGTAGCAGTCTCTGACACCCTTGAGTGAGATGATTATTAACAGCAACATTCACACTGATCATCTTTGTTAGAAGAGAACAAAATCATTCTTTACCACATGAACCTGGTGTCTCTAAAAATTACTTCCTCATTTCACACAAGTCAATACCCAGTGGAATCAATGGTGACTAAAAGAGCAACAAGAATTCTAACAGTTAAAAAAACCCCCAGGAGCAGATTTTATGAAGCTTATGCTCCAGCCAGAGAAAACACCCTACATGTCTCCACAGTTTTCCTCTTCCATTACAGCTAATCTTAGCCCAAAGGTGTTCATGGTCTACAATTAAACCATGACATGGAAGTGACAAAGATTAATCACTGGATACTGTTTATTTGTTTTGACCTCATATATGTGTATCATATCAAATGCACACATATATAGTTTATTTATAAATTTGAAACCCATCATTTACTGAAGGATCAACCTTCACTTATCTTGCCAATTCAATTTTCCAGACTTCCACTTCCACACATATATTCAAATGTAAACGTTAAATAAAAATTTTGGATAAAGTACTCTCTAAAATGATGGTACTTTTCATTGAAGTGAAATCTGATTTCTGGTTGCATCTAGCTGTATAAATTGGTAAAACAAAGAATGTAGCTCCCACGTTTCTCACTGGGAAGTGTAGAATCATAGAATCATTTGGATTCAAAGGGATATTTTTAAAGCTCATTTAGTACAACCCTCTTGCAATAAGCAGTGACAACTTCAACCAGATAAGGCTGCTCAGAGCCCAGTACAACTTGACCTTGAACATTTCCAGGGATGGAGCATCTACACCTATCCCTCTGGCCACATAGCAGGTAGGAAGTTTATACTTAAAAAATGCATAAAGAACAATAACAAATACTAGATGAGTTAAATTTGTACTGATACAAGTGAAGAATATGCAGTAACACTAACAGCCTCAGTGCAGACAGTAACTTTCAATGTGGTTTTTTTTTACCAACATGTGTTTTATAAAACAATCCAAGCAGTGATGAACATATGGCAGCATCTGTGAAAAGATTTTGTTCCAAGTTTGTCTATTTAAGGCATGATCAAAAGGAAACATAACACCCTGCTGCAGACATGAATTTATGAACTATCTTCACAACTAAAGACTGAAATGAAAAAACTAATTGAACTCACCCACTCACTCTCCCACCTCCAATCACACAACCAACTTTCCAACTCTAAAGTCTTTAATAAACAATTTTTACCAGGGTCTTAAGGAACTCCAGCAGCTCCGCATGGTCTGTAGAAGAAGGTCTGAGAGAACTAAAATTGCAGTTATTTAGCCACTGAATGCAGTCAGTAGTGCTTTGTAGTACTTCATCAGTACGTATTTCATTTATGTCTGATTGCAGGTCCTTAAGACACTTCTCTATGCTAAAAAAAAAAGAAAAAAAGAAGAAAAGAAGAAAAGAAAATTCACAGGATTTTTCTTTATTATTTGGAGACAAAAGTATTTTTTATATTCCATATTTTAAAAAGAAAAACTGCTTAAAATTTAAGTAACTAGTCCTTATTCATGGATTAAGCTGCCCTCACAAAGTAAGACCTGAATTTGCAGAATTAACAATTAACATTTAAGTACTGTCGAGCTAGAGCTAAAAAAACTTTCCTTCAGGCCAGACTGCACCATCCTCAGCAAGAGTATGTACGGCTTCACTCTCAAACAATCTTATTCTTTTTAATAAAGTAGTTAATGAATAAGACATTATCCAACCTAATATCTGGTCCTTGGTGCTTAATTAGCTAAAGCAGAGACAATAAACTGAATCAATTACTGTATTCAAAGGTGAATGTGTCATTTTGCTCCTTAAGCAATCAGCAGTTGTTTTATAAAACATAAGATATATTAATAACTTCTTAAAAACCCATTGACATCACAGAAAATGTTGAAAAGAATTTTAGAGCCAGTTGTGCTGAGAAAGCAGATCTTTTCTTTCTTGTTTTGTCATTAGAATATTTGAAAGAAAACAGACTTTGTTTTCAAGGAGCTGATCCACTCCTTAGCATTCATGTAGAATCATAACTCTTTTTATGAAACCAGATGTGTCTGTTAGGTTATTACAGTGATTTCAGTTGCAAAGATCAAAAGAACAATTGAACATCCAGAATTATTTTATTTCTATTTGTGTGGACACTTAGGTGAAAACAAAACAAAACCAAAAAAAATCAAAACAATCTATTTATTTTCCTACAAAAACACCTTTTTGGTATTCCATTTCTACATGGTTTTTTTCAAAAGCAATGCTGACTATTTTATGTTAGAAAAATAGAATTTAGATCTAGGTAAAACTAAGTTTAATAGTCCAGCCATGAATTTCAATTCATAACTTGACAAAATATTGGCAAGTATCTTTTTAACTTGTGAAACCTGTTCTCAGGACTATGAAACTAAATGCCTTCTTCATATACTTTGGCTCTTGGGACACTATCAAAGGCTCTTAACTGTGTTGTGCTGAGGTATCTCAAACATACCCAAATAGATTACAGCATTGTGCAATATAAAAGAAACTACTGTTGTTAAATCTGTGCCAATCTACTACTATTTTGAGTGAATTTTTACACTTATCTTTGACATATGAAGCTGTGAGAAAGCTAATAAACTACAACCTAGGAATAAGCTACAGCCTTCTCAAGACCAGACATTTTGGTAATTGGTCGCAATACTGATAAGGGGATTAAATGGATAGATTTCAGTGCCACTCCCCTGCTCCTTACTGTCCCCACAAGTATAAATCATGATAAGTATGTTCCTTTTATTTAATCCTTTTATCCTTCCAAAATAAACATTTAATTAGGACTAAAGCTGTTTTTGATTGAATAAGCATATTTTCATCCTGTTTATTTACAGCATACAGAATACTGTATGTAAACAGGGTCTCAAAACCACTGCTGTGTCTTACTAAGAATTTTGTTAACACTCAGTAATACAAGAGCATGGTTAATTATAGTTACTTACTCCATTACATGAATTACATGAATTAAATATTTAGGAATTTGGTTACCTTATAAAGAAAAAAAAATAAAAGGTGCATTATCTGAGCTTAGAAAGCAAGTGTTTTAAGTAAAAGACTTCTGTTAAGCATGATTAAAATTATTCTCACCATCTAGACTGGTATCAAAAACTTTATAATTACATAGAAGTGTAGGTAGAATGAGACTTTGATTTCCTGGTATAGAAAAGAAATTTGCAAAAGTTTCAGAAATTGCAAACAAAAATACGATTTCAATGTGAAAAATATGCCTAATGTATTTAATTAATTTTTAAAAAATTAATAAAAATTAGATTTTTAGAAGTCATATAAAGTGATAAATTCTTTTTTTCCCAATAATATTTCTTACACTAAGTGCCAATGTTTTATTTTTAAGTTCAGAGCAGCAAATTAGCTCCTTTTTTGAACATACTTAGGCATTAATCCAGATGATGTCAACTGACATTATATACTTACTATGAACATGCAAATTTAACAGCCCTCAATAAATTTTATGTCCACATGTGACTCTACTTTTTTTTTGGAACCTGTGGAATCATTCTGACAGAAACAGAAAAAAAAACAGTCACCAAACTACTAAGGAAGGAGTGGAATGTAAAAGATAAAAGAAAAACAAATAACCTTTCTCTGTAGCAAAGAAACCTGATAGTTATGCTTGTGGGTTTGTTTTTTTTTTTTTTAATTGACTGATTTTTCAAGAAACTTGAAATGGGGCTAAATCTTTAGCCCCATACAAGTAGTACCTTGAGCCTTTGAGGGCACATATACTTAGTGACGAGTTCTACTAGCATACCATTATGCAAGTGAAAATGATTTATCTGAAATACCATCTCTCCTTCTCACAGGTGAGAGTGTTTGCAGTTCTTCAAACAAACCAAGGCAAAGTTGCTTTATATTATCTGTGTCCACATTGAAGTGCTTTTCTGGAGAAACATTTCATAAGTACCCACAGTGCAGAGACACAATCTCAATGTAAAAGCCCTTAAGTGCTCTTATTTATTAAGTTAATGATAGTTTTTACAAATAACATAATCATCTAGAGAGAATGCTTTTTAAGTGGCTTCATCAATATACAAGCAGTTGAAAAAGTACTGTAATGGAACTGATAGTGTAAGCACTATCATACTATCATACAATGTCACATAACATTATTTTGAAAAGTACAGTATCAGAATAAGGGTTGCCTTTCCATATATCATTTTCCATTGCCTAAGATTACTATGCATAAGTTGAAGTATGATCTCCTAACCCCTTTCAATTTATAACAAGCACATTTCAATTTATTTCATCTAGCATATGGAGCAGCCATAAAATGACAATGACATTGGTAAAATTAAACTGCTAAGCTATAAAGTAAAATTATCTTTTAACCTCATGTTCCTTGTTCTTAAGATCCTCACATTCATGGAAACAAGAGCTTTAGAATCAGTTTACATGTCTTTTATTCAGAACAGACTGTTTTTAAAAAAATGAGATCATTGTTTTCACTGCTGTTGAAGATGTAAGCAGTGTTATAAAACTACTATTACCACTCATTAAAAAGCTTGACTGCTAGAGGTATAGAACATTTGTACAAAAAGAAGTGATATCATTTGGAAATCTGTGTATTAGAAGACCTGCTGTGAGTAGTAAAAAAATTGGAGAAAGACTTTCAGCAGTATAATTCACACAGACATTTTCATTGTTAAACTTTCTCTTGATCTTGAACCTTAAGATGTAAACCAGAGACACAGCACCTGGTTAAAGGACTTTGAAAAATATTGCATATCTCTAATTTAGCTACTTACTAAACATAACCACTCTAACTCTAAAGTAATTGTATCGTTAAAACCAGAAGAAATAGAATGGTGATAACTTTCCTACACTTTAGCAAGAAAAAGTTACTCAACAACTTAGCCATATAAGAAAGGTCAGTTTTAACCGAACCACTGCCCACCCACCTTCAATTTCCTCTATTTTAAAGGCTTGAGGTATTTCAATACAAGATGTAAGCTTTGTCTTGGCAAGTTATTTCAGAAGACAGGCAGTAAAACAAGAGTTTTTCAACTCCATTGACCAAAACAAGACAGTGACAAATAAGGTTTCAAAACCCATCATCTCACATATGTTTGTATGAAACAAAATGGGATACTTTGCAGGTCAAATATCTGATTACAGCTTCTGTAGATGTAGATGACAGCTAATTAACTACCTAAGGTACTTACACAGTGATAAGAAATCGTGTATCAATAAAACACTCAATTTCTGAGCAACTGTACTGGCCAGCTAGCAAGTTGATATGGAAAAACTAACCCAAACTCAGTGATTACTCACAAAGACAATGCAGTCTGCACAGCAAAAAAATCACATTTCTTTCTCAGTTTATTTACTTATTCCTAGTAATTGGTCCAGTAAAGTGATTAGACAACTATTACTCTGATGAAGATTTTAATAATGTTGCTCTAATATCTACAGGCATCAAATTCTCAGGTAAACACTGAAGTAATAAATTTGTACAACAAGCCAGTTGCATTCACCCAAAAGAGTCAAATTCTTTTTGAAAGCTATGATAAATATTTTGTGTGAGTAAACCTAATAAAATCATATTTTTTTTCCTCTACAATTAGCCCTAGTTTTCAAATTCTCCCAAATACTCAACCACTCTTGGGATTTTGGATGGAGATGCCATGATTTTGGTGAATCTCTTGACTAACAAGAATGTGAGGCATAGCTGCTTCCTGAAAATTCAAGAGCAGAACAAGCCAAGATTTTCTTCAAAATAAAACAGAAAGATAACTCCTACACCACATCTCAGTTTAAAAACACATAAGCCCTTGCTTATGTCAGTACTGATACAGGAAAATTCAATGAGGTAGCTTGATTTAATATCCTGTTTCAAACTCCTCCATCCCTTTGTTGTAAAGTTTTGATATTAATAAGCATTTCTTGGCAAATCACCAAAGTTATGATCAACAGCTGGACTATGCCACAATAACATCTTTACTGAGACACCTTCCAGACTCACAAGGTAAAGATCTTGTTAGTTCTCAAATAATTACCATAATTTATATCAGTGATGAAAAAAGGTAAGTGCTATCAGCACTTACTACCATTGACCTTATTGCAACCCTTAAAAATAGACCTTCTTCAAAATCCTTATGACTAAACTACTGTTAATTAGGTCAGGTTGAAGTCTGTTGTGATTTGACACTGGTTAACATGCCAAGCACCCATGAAAACCAGAAAAAAGGGCTCATGAGTTGAGATAAGGATTGGGAGAAAACTCTGTAAGGTTAAAACAGGCTCAAACTTAAAGGTAAAAAGTAAACTTATAATTAGAAGTCAGAAGGGGATAATGAAGAGTAAAATGAGCCCTTAGAACACCTTTTTCCCCCTCAGTCCCTCTCTCCTTCTATCCAAAAGCACAGGGAGACAGGCTGTTGGGGTGTTTGGTCAGTTCATTACTCAAAGTATTTCTTCAGTTTGCCTAGGAAGAGGAGTCTCTCTTCTGCTATGCCATGGGGTCCTTCCCAAGTTCTCCATGAACTTCTCCAGTGTGGTTCCAATTTCAAAAGTAGCATTCCCATCCAAACTGCTGTAACGTGAGTCTCTCCCACGGGCAAAACAGTCTTTCCAAAACTGTCATGGTGTGAGTCACTAGTTCATGAGGTGCAACCGTTTAAGAATAAGCTGTTCTAGTTTGGAAGCAAGGACCCTCTTTTCCCTATCTCTGGAAACAAGGGCTCTCTCTCTCTGTTCAGGTCTCACATTGTATCAGAACTTTTTTTAGCATCCACCTCCTCCAACAAGAGCACTTTGCCATGGGATGCAATGCATCCCCCACATGGACTTCATGGATTACAGTTTGTTTTATTATAGTCCTCCCCTCGGCTTGCAGAAAAATCTCAACTTCAATGCTTGGAGCGCCTCCTCCCTTTCTTTCTTTTCCACTGACCTTGGTGCTGCCATGTTGTGGTTTTCCACATGTCCTCACTTCCTCCTCTTTCTCTAACTAGGAAAAAATCCTGTTGCTCTTAAGTACCATTGCCAACAAATTCCACCAGTTTAAAGATTTCTGCATGATCTCACAGCACTGAGAAGCTGATTTCATGTGGGTTCTGCATGTGAGAATCCCTCGCCATGTTCCCGCTGCCAGCCGTGTGGCCCAGCTGCCACCACACAGGTCGTGAGGCCGCCACAGTGCCGGCACCATTCAATGCCTGTCTTCATGCAGGGCACTGGGGAGGAGAAGCTGCCGTCGCTCCCCTGCCCTTCTGCTGGCAGCACAGCTGGCTAGGGGCGGCCAGACAGGTAAAGCTCACCATGGGCTGTGCTGAGATAGGTGGTGGCCGTGGCAGCAGCGGCCACATGGCTCCACATGCGGCACCAAGATGTCCTTGCGGTGGCGATTTTTCACCCCTGAGAAAAAAACTGCTCCTGTACAGATCTTCTTCTTAAATGTGTCTTCACAGAGGCCTTACCAACTTCTCCAATTGTCCATCTTCTGAGCCATCAGAGATTGACTCTGTTGGACATTGTGGAAGCTTCTAGTAGCTTCTCACAGAAACCACCTCTGTGGTTCCACACCCCCCAAAAAAACCCAGGCTGCATTAATACAACACAAAGTTTATCAGACTGAAATCAAATTAGGCATTTGTGAAAAGCCTCACAAATTTATAGTTGCCAGGGTGCTGAGGAGATACAATTATTATTAAATAACAGTGTTGAATTCCAAGAAATTGTTCTGTTTATGAAGACCTAGAATATCTCCTACTGTCCTACAGTCTCATAAAATCTTGTTGCTTTATCACAACTAAAAGGCAGCACTCACTGAAGAAAAAACTGAATACACAAATAAAAATCAACCGCTGAAGAGACCTCATGCTTAACAATCACTTCAAGTTAGGAACTATAGGCTTGGTTTCAAGCTCTGTACTGTATTTCCTGTTTAGAAGGATTAAATATAAGCTACAAGTTTAGTTCTGTGGATTGTTCAAAAATGAAGTGTTAGTAATTCTTATACCACCAATTAAGAAAAATAATCCTAATACTCGGTTTTGATAAGCAGTAAAAGCCAATGTGAAAGAATGAAGAAAGAAGGTCAACCTGATGAATACAACTTCACATATGACAATAACCTTGAGACTACCCCTGTACCCAAAACTGGCCAGCAATGATAACAGTTTTCATAGTTCATATTCAGCTGTTTTTATAACTGCTGTAAAAATAACCTTAACATTCAAGTGTAATAAGAGTGCTGTTACACAATAGTGAATGAATGAACCACTTACTACATTAAAATTTGCATATAAAACAATTGCACATAGATGGCCTTTTTTGTTGTTGTTAGAGCACCAAATAGAATCGGTACAGTTCAAAAATACTGAAGGTAATTCAACAGCTGAAAACCATACCTGATTTGTCATGTCACACAATTTCATAAAACCTATCCAGTTAGAAGGCAATAAATGAGCAGCCAAATGATTTATACACTCTTTCCTCATAATTTTTTACACAATGTTTTATTTTTAAATATATATATATGATATATACTATTATGTTCATTCTCTGTGGTCTAATAAAAGCATAAATCTATCTGATGAAAAATGGATTGTATTTCAATTGTATCACTGTATCACATAGAGCTGCTCTTATCCTACCACTTACAAAGATCAATGGTAACTTGAAAATTATTTCATTCTATGCTACCTCTAATATATTAGCAATAAAAGGACTGTTTTTAATTTAAAAGTCACATCAGCTGCTGTCCATCTTATTTTAAACTCTCTCAATTTTTGAAACTGACATATTACAGGAGCAAAATAGCACCTGGTAACTACAGAGCTACTTCCTGTTTTTCCTTGTGAAAATAAGGTTAGAGCTAGTTTAAGTGTCAATTCAGCCGAAGTAGAAAACTTTTCCTGACCTGCATTGCCATGTACTACATCTTAATATAGTTTCCTGCTCTCCTTTAACACAATATCATTTGGATCTTACAAAATTTATAGTAAAAGGTCCTTCTAATTTGTAAGACTAGATAGGTAAGACAGTGACAATCAGCCTCCTTCAATGTACATAAACGTTTCTACTGTGATGATGTTAATGTAAAATGCAACATATAATGTTAAGTGGCTATAAAGTACCACTTAAAAGAATGAACAGCTGGCTTCCCTTCCCATAGTCAGATGTTTTCTCAACAAGCAGCATAAATTTTTCACACATTAAAACAAAAAATAGTAGTGAAGCATTCATTCTAAAGGTTCATTTTGAGAATAATCTTCCTATCTCTCAGGATATCTCTGCACAATGAAAAAAAAAATCACTTTTATTTGGTAGTTGAAGAGGTGACAACAGTTATGCTAAAAATGTTGATGCTGTTTTTTCCAGATATACAAGACCATAGACACTTGAAACTTAATTACCTGTGTAATTAGCTATGTTATGACATCAACTTATCTCTAAGTAAGTATCTACATTTCATTTATGTCAACAGCTGGAAAACTCTTAACATGAAATTGTATTATGCAGTGGTCCATAACAGTGTATTTACCAGATCTTCACTAATGTTGCTACTGTGGGATTATTAATATCGCAAATACTTTAGTAAACACTATGATTTTAAATGAACACATGAGATAAGAGTAATAGAAATAGTCCCCCCAAAAAACCCTCTTAGCCCAGCATAACTAATACGACAATAATTGAGAAATTATCTAAGTCAGTTTTCAGTGAGATGCCAATGGTTTATTTCCATCCTTCCAGAAGCTGATCGTGAGCAAAGACCTCTGACAAATGTGGGCTACATTCAAATGATACAATCTTAAAAGAGATGTCATGAAGGATGTTCTTTGAAATTATACAGCTCTCTATAAGAAGCACTCTTATCCAAAGGTGAGCCTTTTCAAAATTTAAAATAAAATCCTGCCATTTGTTATATCTCTGGCTGTACAATTACTTTTTAAATGGACAAAAACTTTATTTGCTTAAGAGCATCTTTCACTGATGGAAGTATTACAAATGTACTAAAGAGTTAAGCTACAAATAAGGCACAGAATCCTGAGCTGATTGTTTTGCATTCATGCAAAAAATTTGTATCAACAATGAACTTTTTTAGCACTCCAATGTTCCTATAGCACTGAGTTTTGGAAATCAGCATGTTACAAGGATGTGGGCAAACAAATACATTATAAATTGAAGTATGAAAATGTGTAATTTCAGCACAAGAGTTTTAACTAAAAGTAAAACAATGGATCATACAAGAAAAAAAATATATATATATTAATTTTCCTACTTCCATTAGAAATGCTGAAAGAACATACTGAGTTTAGAGTTTGCTTTTTGTCAAATTCTGTAGTTCTTTTTTAGTCAATAAAAATTTATCCCATTAGTAGGAAATTTTATTTCATAGTAGTAGAAAATACAACTGTCATGGGAATTCACATTTTCTTCCTTCATTATCACACCTACTGCAACAGAACCTAAGATTAAGATGATACAACTGTTAAAAATACCATAGAGAGAAAGACTACAGCACAATAATTATATGACATTAAAAATCTGTTAAATGCTCAAGTGGTTAAAATAAAATTAATTCTGAAATATTAATCAGAATTTTAACCTACTACTAGAAAAGAAAGGTAAGCTAAGCCACATTTGTTCCCAAATGCAATGACTTTTCACTAGTATTTTGGACACAAATGAAATATTCCTTACCTGGAAGAGTTCTTCTTTATTTTTTCATCTAGATCACTTAGGATTTGTTGAAATTCCAATTCTCCAGGGAGGACATTTAACAAACAGTCTAAATTGGAAGAGTCAAAAGAATATTCTCCTCCCCATTCCATTTCTAGAATCTGTAAAACAAATACAGCAAAATGGTCAAATAATGAAAAGATGTGGACTAGAAATACCAAAGTTTGGAGATACTTGATTATATAATAATATAAATACTAGATTATTCTGCTTCTGCGCAAACTGCTACAGAGGGAAACCGGAAAGCAAACGTTGAGATAAGTGTCACAGTACCTATCATTTCTTTCTAAACATTTCTTTAAATGTTTAAAGAAATAAGTATCAGTTCTTTTACCTTAATCACAGCAGTAGCTTTTCTTTTTTTCTTGTAAGATTTAGAAGGAAAATTCTCACTATTATAAATTGAAACTAAAAATAAACACATTACAGGGTAAATTTGTGTTCTGTACACTTCTGTCCAAGGAGTAACTGTTTTCTGGGAATTCAGCACATCACTGCAAATACATCCAAACATAAAAATCCAGACTAAACCAAGCTTCATCTTGCTTTTTACTCATTTTACTAAACACAGGTCAGCTCCACCACCCTATTCAAACTAATACACTACCTTTGTGTCTTTGTATCAGAACCAAAGACAGTTTGGTTTTTTCTGTTTTCTATTTTTTTCTGCATCCTCTTTTTGAGAAATAATGAAATTGATTTTACGATCAGTGATGACTTACTACCAAAATTAAAGAAAAATCTAAAAACTGGAACATTCTTAAAAACCAGTACATTTCATGTCTACTATTTAGTATATTGTATTTAATACTATCCATATTGCAACTACATGAGGAACAAACACAATATTCAGGTGCACACAGTTTGGGAAAAAAAATATAATAAATGCATTATTTTTCCTGCAAGCAATATTCTTTTACAAAGCAACTACAGTGTTGGTTGTTATCTAGAGGCACTACTAGAAAAATAGATGGAATTTTTCTAAGTGAGCTGTCTACAAAACGTATGTTAAAAAAGAATATCAGAGATTTAAGATGCAAGGTTAAGATGGTTTGTTTCGGTCATACGTGTAGACTTAGAAGTAGCAGAAATGTGCACTTCTGGTTTTGGTCTTCCAAAGCAATGTTTGAAAAAGCACAGAAGTTCTCTAAAGCATAATATTTATTTTGCATATAACACATCTCAATTAACAGCACACCAATATGAAATATTTAATGGATAAAGTATTTTCTTAAAATCTCAGAAGCTACAGAATACCCCTTTGCAAATAACAATTCAAACACTTGCAACATTTTGGGATGTAGCTGAAACTTAACCACTTGCTGGTGAAAAAGCCTGGATTTAAACCAAATACATCTCTTAAAGCATTAAGGAAATGTCATTCTTTTAATATAAAACTTAACACATGTTACTGAATTTAAAGACACTAATTAAAAGTAGAAGTTAAATGGAAACCATTAAACAGCGCTTTAAACTGAGATAAAAAGAATACTGAAAATACAGTTTTTCCTTCAACTATGATACTACTTACAGTAGACTTGGTCAAGCACTCCCTTTTCTCTTATAAACGGTTTACACAGAATGTGATTTTAATTCCATTCAGTACCTATAACTCAAACCCATCTTTTATTCAACTGCTTTGTAGAATAATCGATGATTGGTGTAAAATTAACTGTTTTTATATATATACACATATATATACAAACATACACACCCCCCCCAAAAATACTAACAGTTTGGAATGGGTTAGAGTTTTCATAAAATAGCTGCGTAATCAAAATTGTGCATTTACATTTCATCCTAACTCCTTTCCTTAAAGGACAGCCAAAAGAAGCTTATGTTCCTTGGAAAAAATACCAGTATACTTTACAGACTAGTGACTGTTTGAAAAATTCATCAAATGAAAAAAATCACCTTGTAAACATGACAGCCTAGTTTTCATGCATGCATTCCTGTAAGACTTCTATGTCATACTTCTTGGTTCACTTGTCAAAGCAAAGCAATTATTCCTTTCAGTCTTGGTTTACGGAAGAAAAGCAACATTGATTATTCAGTTTTTAAATACTGTTTTAGATGGCTAATACTAATTTCCTCTTCTGAAAATCTAAACCCAAAAATGTTTCAGAAGTAAAAAGTAAGAACATCAAGACATAAATTAGCACAATTGAGAAGAAATTTTACTGTTATTTAATTTACTAAATAACAGTAAGTTTTATTTTTATTTACTGTTATAAATAAATTTTATTGTTATTTACTGTTATAACCAGAGCCAGGGCCTTCAGTGCACCTAAAGACTCTAACTGATGATCTGGACTCTTCAGCAGAACTCCACCACCAGCCTGGTTTCTGCCCTCCTTGTCTCCCGGGGGCAGCAGGACAGGCATCAGCTAGCAAGGGCCCTCCCCTGCCATTTGGGCTTTTTCCCTCCTCTCCAGTTGCTCCAAAGAGTACACAGTCATTCATGCTCTCAAACAACCAGTATGATGCAGCCCTCCTCTGATGGCAAAACCCCCAGTGTTTGTTTTTTAAGAAAGAAATCCATTTCTTGAAATTTTTATTTGGAATAGTATGGGGGAAGAACTCTGTTTTGAAACTCCAAAGTATTTTAGACACTAATAACCTACTTTTTTTTTTTTTTTTTTTTTTTTTTTTTTTTTCTGTAAAGGAGAATAATTTAAAACTACTGTATGTTTAAAGATAAATGGTATTGGAGAACCTGTTTCAGGTGCAACTCTAAGTCCCCATCTTAACAGGCCTAGTTCTTTTCAAAACATACTAGAGAACTGTTCATCAGCATTAAAATGGCACAGCTTTCAATCTTCTCATTGAAAGAAACTTAACCTAGGTACAGTTTAGCTTAAAAAGAAATATTCCTCAGGTGTCTTATTTTAACCATGGCATCAACGAAACTTAACCCCACTGTAAAAATTTCCCCTTTCTAACAAGTATAAATTATGAAAATATTTTCACCAAAAATCATTAGGCCTATTTAAAAAAATACTACACAACACTCAAGTTAATGCAACAGACACTTACAGATTTTAAAATTCATAGTGTTTATCATTGAAAAGCACTTCTCTTTTTTTGTGTGTTTTCTTTTTCAACATCAATCAAATGGAAGAAATCTCCTACAAAAATTTTATTTAGTTCCAATTGGGTATTTCTTCATTCTGATAAAACAATTAAATTAAAGATAATTGTAAAAGCCTCACAGTACAAATACACATGTGAAATTCCATGGGATTTCTAAAGATCAATTGTAATATTTATATTTACTATAAAAACACCTTTGTTCTCAAATAGACAGTTTGTAAAAGCAGCATTTAGCTAAATCTTGAACATAACTTTTTATGAGATTGAATATGTACCTCTCAATGTACCCATAATTTGGAAACAGGGATATGTCAAACTGCAGAACTGAAAGTATAGAGAATTAGCCAAATCACTGAAGCTTTTTTCTGTTACTGCTTCTTATCTTACAGGAGATATCTCTTTATTGCCCTAACATCCTTGCAAAACTAAAAGGGGATGAGAGAATTGACAAGATTTTTCATCACTCAGCTTTATGCTTTCAATGAGACCTTAACAATGATTTCCTTTATCTAGCTTTAGTTGCATAACTGTTTCCAGCCGCTTTACAGCACAGAAGATGTCATCTGCAATCACACAGCAGGCAGCAAGAGCGATGGCAGTGGCCTGAGATACAATGTGAAATTCCTACTGTTCTGTAAATTTAAATAGTCTGAATATTTAAAATTATTTTGAAAACCACATAGAGCATACACAAGAAATCCATTTAAAAACTGTAATTTTTTGAGCTCTAGTATGACATGGTAAAAGATTTTTACCCAATTTTCTGTGGTAAAAATCCTTTAAAATTGTTTACTGTTTAAAATAGATTTGTAAAAGAAAAGGAAACTAAAATTTTTTTTTATAAAAGAACACAAGCCATTTTTATTCCTGCTTATATATACTGAAGATCTCTATTTAAATTTTCCAAATTGCTTTTCACCTATTTTGCACACTTTGCTGAAGCATACAAAACATTTACAAAAAGAATACCATATTGTTCCAGTAAAGAAAAGACATTTAATGCATACAATAAACTCCCCCAACAAAACAAAACCACCAGTTTTCATGATGGTTTTATTCACTAAATGTTTTGAATGCCTCAAATAACTTTGAAACAAGTTTTACAAAAATCATCTTGCAATGTTCCCCCTGCAGACTTTCCACATTTGATGTTGTCATAAACTTATATTTAAATGTTAATTTTATTTTTGTAAATGATTATGCAGCACACACTTAAAACATTTTCCTTTATATTTTTTAAAAGAGAGATTCTAAGTATCTATAATTACTCATTTGTAACCCTTTTGAATACAGTTTTCTTTCAAATTCTAACAAAAAGACTGACCAAATAAGAGAATGGTAATAAAATGTAACTAAAGAAACAGAGTTCTCACTGTGCATGAAACTGAAAGCTGTGCCTTCCACCCAAAGCTGTAACATCAGAATGCGGTGCTGTGATCTAAAGCAGCTATAGCAGCATAACATTGTCAAAAAGAACTGTGAAAATGCACATTTCTGACAAATAGCATATGCTACTATTTTTAATATTTGTCGTTTTTTTCAAACTATGTAGCTTAGGCCTGTATTGTAGGCATATGCAAATGCCAGAATTTATAACTAAAATCTGTGAATTCTCCCTATTGTCTCTCCCCAAATCTTTGAGACACAGAAAGTGAAATGCTGAGTATAGAAAGGAATCAGCACTGCTTTTTAAGATTGGCTGCTACTTTGGGCTGGTAAAACACGTTCAAAGACAAGGAAAGTATTCTCATTTACATAAACTTAATCAAACATATTGGTCAAAGGCAGTGACTTCAAAAGAGGAACATGCCATATGGAGTTACAAGGAAACTCCTGAGTAGTTATGTCAGAAGAAAGGAATAAAGGATAATGTGATTTCATAACCTTCAGTAAAGAAGAAATGACCATTTTCTGAGTAGCTCTTGAGAGAAACAGTCCTATATCATCTTCATTTCTCAGCTGGTTATCATGCAGCTGGAATCCCACAGTGTATCCAAGGTTCAACATTTATAAACAAGTCACCCTTACACAAGAAGCCCACAAGAATTAAGAATCCTACCTGTAAATCCAGGGGCTTTCCCCACCTCCTTATTAGTCTATACATTTACTAAAATGTAAGTGTGACAACACATAACTGTCTGCATAAAAGTGCAACTATTTTGTTTTCCTTTTCTGGTTTTCAAAATTCAAGGTGCTTCTTCTCAGCCCTTTTTTTTTTCTCTGTCATTTCTTTGTTTGGGTTTTTTTGTTTAATTTTTTTGCTTTTTGTGCCTGCACGCCTATTATATTTAGTAAGCCTGGGTTTTTAAGAAAGGGGTTAAATCTGGTGCAATGCTGTCTTCTTTCTATATGGTATAAGGTCTTACCAAAAAATAATTTACTAATCAACATTTCTGCCAATACCACATACAAACACAAGACAAAATTACTCTGGTATTGTCACCAATTAAAACTACATCAATCAATCTCATTGTCAAATTATTATACTTTAAGAATGATGGATGTTTTAAAATACTTTTCGATTAAAACAATAATTACCAATCAGTATACTAAAGTAATCATTAATGCATAGAAAAAAGATTCTTAGAAGCCTAATTAGAAATACCTACTCAATGTTTTCTTATAATCTTCTTAGCTAAGAAACTGCACAATAAATAAAGTAATTTCAAAACAGACTATAGTGCCTAATTTATTTTCTACTGCTCCAAATGAGAGTTTTAAATATTGAGTAAGTTTTGTATAGAGGTATGACAAAATGTCTAAGACCAATAACTACTTTTCACAGAAAGATGGAAAGGCTTTTGTTTTTTCCTGAAGAACAAGAACATAAGACCTATACAAGACTAATGGTGCATCCTCTGCAGAATTGTCTTTTTAATTGTGCCAATAAGAAGCACTATTTAGGTATAATATTTGAGTTTTCTCATTTTGTGGCACTTACAAACTCAGAAAGAAGAGACACTACTTTATAATTTCCACACCCCCCCGCCAAAAATCCCTCACAGAACTATGCTCTGAAAAGCATCTGCTACAGCATTCCTGTCTTGCTCATCATTAATGTCTAAAACTGCACAGATTTATAGGAACTGTTCTGAAAGAGCTTATCTTTTAGCACACCGGTAAAGAACCAAAAGTATACTATTTTCAACTAAAAACCTTACAAATACCTACTAGCTACTTCTAAAAGCCTTTTCTTCTCTTGTTTATTGGAAAAATCCTCCATTGTAACACAATACACTTTAAGGACAATGGAATTTTAAAGACAGAAATTTCAAGACCTTTAAGGTCTTGTTGTTCAGTAGATCAGACACAGAGTTGCTGGAATTTTAACAGAAAATAGCCTTCCAATGAAACTATTATATCTAAAAAGAATTACAGAAAGTCTGTGACCACAGCTTTTAAAAGGTAGGCTGCATTTCAGCCCCTTCATTCCCACATACTCTATTTTCTTTCATTACTACTCTATTTAAAGTTGAGAGCATGAAAAATGTCCATTTTATAAAAATGAAGTACAGAAGCTCTCCACAGAGATGCCTCTTAAATTGGCCCAAGTTTATAGCTACATTCTTAAAAGTTTGTTTCGTAGTATAAATGCAATGGATTTGGGTTTTCTTCCCAAATACTATTATTACTGCTATTAATAGTTCTACACAGGGTCATGTGAAACACTTTACCAGCCATGAAATTTCCTTTTTTTTTTAGTTTTCATCTTTTTTTTTAATGAAATATTTACTTTTTTGCTGCCATTACTCAAGTTTGTAAAGCTTGATGCAATATTGCCTAATACACAATGCTTCACTCAGGTTCTACAGCACAACAGAGTCTCACATTCTTATTCAGATACGTGTTTCACCTTCAAAAGCACTGCTAAGCATCTGTTTGCCTCTCCTTAAGAAAAAGACACCCCATAAGTAAAATAATTACAATCTAACTATTTCTACCATGTTGTTGTGATTTAGGAATCACTACTGAAAACACTCCAAACCATGCACTGATTTGCTCACTCCCCCTTTCTCCTATCCCAATCCCTGAGGCAGGAGAGAAAAAAGAATTGCAAAATGTAAAGCTTACAGGTTGAGAAAAGGACAATTCACTTGAAACAGCAATGAGATCTGAAATGTAACAGGAACAATGTTACATGAAATACACAAAAGTTGTACAAGAAAGGCCATTGATTCATATGTGGAAAAGCCTACCACACAAAAACCTGCCCTGAGCAAACAGCAACCACGTTCCCCACAACCAGAAGAAATGCCATCCCCTTCCCCCAGTGATGATGTGAGGTGGTAGAGAATAACCTCCACGTGCTAGCCATTACCCTCTCCACTGCTAAAAATAACCCTGTCCTAGAAAGAATCAGGACATTATCCTCCCCTTTTCATGCACCATATAATTTATGCCCAAATCCTACACCTTCCAACAATACACATATAGTACATATACACAAGCACAGGTGTCATTTACATCATCAAAAGCCACCCCTCTAAGACGCCTGTCGAGTTCATTGAGTCCCTGGCTGTTCTGTCTGTCCTAGATGTCTTCCAGGGCAGCAGGGCTGGTGTGCTGTCAGGTGGCTCCAAGCTGCATCCCGAGCTCATGACCAGTGTGTCTGGAGCAGTCCATACTCACTGTCCATGGCAGTTATGGCATTCAGCTACTGATATTATACAACAAAACATTACAGACTGCTCTCACCTGGAAATCAAATCCCCTTCTAGAACACATCATGTTTCCCTATCCAACTGCATTAGACACTAAGTGCACCGAGGTCCTTGAGCAAAAACAGTCCCATGGATGGATTTGCCTTTGCTTAATGCAGGACTAATCCAACTGACTCCCCTAAAATTCCTCTAACATGCACCACAGGAACTTTAACCCCCTCTTTGGCATGAGATTTGATTGGGCAGGGCCAGGTCAGTTCATGAGGTCTCACTCTGGTGTTAACTAAGTGGCCTTAGCTTAAGTGCAGACTTCACTGTATGAAGGTCCAACCACCCATTGCCTTCAATGTGGTTTTTAACAGTCCCGTTCAGTTTTCACAGAGGCTGATACATGACAGGTAATACAAAACCCACTCAATACCATGCTCTCTGGCCCTGATGCCTGACGTGTATTTTTGAAATCAGTCCCATTGTACAACTCAATTCTTTCTGGGGTGCCATGTTGTCACAGGACTTGCTTTTTGGGCCCAAGATGGTGTTCCAGGCAGTGGTGTGAGGCACAGGGTACATCTCCAGCCGTCCAGTGGTTCTTTGCAGCACTGTCAGCACTCAGGGCCTGCCTTGGCAGGCTTGCAGGTGTGCAATGTACTCAACCTGCCAAATCACCCCATATTTATACTTTGACTATCATCCACCATACCACAGGGGCTTTACCCATCTGCTTGCTTAAATGCAATGCACATTTCACTTACGAATAACCTGGAAAATAGTGTCCATCATTAAGTTCTCTCCTCTGTCATGAGCCCCTCTTTATGTTTCATCTCTGCAATGATAATCTGATGTGTCCTGGCCCACTGACTGGAAAGAATTCACCATTATGCTGCCAGTCCAGGTCCACCCAAGACACTTTAATCTTGACAGTCCAATCCACCTGTCCACTGCTGTGATGTTCTTCAGTAGCCTGGGCGCATGTGCGTCTATATAATGTACTTTTACAGCCAACTCCTCTACCAGGGCAGTGAGATCTTGCCACAATTTGCAGCCGAAACAGGTTTACTTCTGTGCTACCAACTGGTCTTTTCCCATTGGTTTAGCCATGCCCCCACAGGGCATTTTCTGTCATCTACAAGTCAGTGTAGAGGTAGAGCAATGGTTTGTTCCCTCATTCAGCAATATCCACGCTCTATTCCAGTGCAGTCTGGATAAGTCCAAGGCAAGTCGTGGGGCTGTGTTTCTAGCCCTGGGGCAGTCAATTGCAGGCATATTAGATATCCTCCAGGTGAAAGCAAACTGTTGCAGGCATTCTGCTGCTAAAGGAATGGAGAAAAACACATTAAGCAGCACTCTGCTGCCTTGGACTCCAGTTCTTACTTGAAGTTCCAGCACCCATAGCACAGCAGCATTCAGTGGTGGTGTGACTTCCTTCAGACCACAACAATTCTGTCAGCCTCCACGCTCCACTGGACTTATGCACTGGCCATATAGGGCTCTAAAGGGTGAGAAAGCCTTGTTGACCGCTCCTTGGTGCTGCAATTCATGAATCATCTTATGAATGGGGGTCATGAAGTCCTGGTTGGTGTGATATTCCTGACACTGCACTGTTGTGGTGATGATCTTTACCTGTTGCTCTTCAACCCTCAGCAGTCCAACAACAGAAGGCCAGGCAAGGTATTCAGCTACTTAATGTCCTCTGTCTCTACAGCAGTGTGATCGATTGATTGACACTGATCGGATGCCAGGCACCCACCAAAGCCTCTCTATCACTCACCTTTGCAGCTGGACAGGTGAGAGAAAATATAAGAAAGGGTTCATGAGTCAAGGACCAGGGGAGATCATTCACCATCACACACCATCTTGGGCGAAGCAGGCTAAATTAGAGATATTAATTGAACTTATTATTAACAAAATCAGAGCAGGATACTGAGGTGTTCTTAAAGAACACCTTTCCTGCAACCCAACCTCTGCCTCAGCTCTGCCCCCCCCAGTGGCTCACTGGGAGACAAGGAATGGGGGCCATGGTCAGCTCATTACACATTGTTTCTCCCTCTGCTCAGGAGGGAGAAGAGTCCTTCCACTATTTCCACAGTCCCTTACACAGGAGACAGTTCTCCATAAAATTCTCAGAGGTGAGTCTATCCCACAGGCAACAATCCTCCCCAGACTGCTGCAATGTGAGTTTTGCACTGGGCTCAGTCCTTCAAGGATAGGCTGCTCCAACATGGGTCCCTCTTGGGGTCTCAAGTCCTATCAGGAAACCTGCTCCAGCATGAGCTTCTCTCTTCATGGGTCTGCAGACCTCTGTCAGATACCCTGCTCCAGCACAGGCTTCCCACAGGGCAATAGCCTCTTTTGGGCATCCACCTGGTCCAGTGTGGGTCTTCTCCATGGACTGCAGGTGGATCTCTGCACCCATGGATCTCCAAGGGCTGTAGGGGCACAGCTGCTTCACCAAGGGTTGCGTCTCACAAGCTGCTCAGCTCAGGCACCTGGAGCACTTCCTCTCTCCTTCTCCTTTGATCTTGGTGTCTGCAGAATTGCTCCTCTCACATATTCTCACTCTACTCTGGCTGCAATAAAATCTGTGCAGTACTTTTCTTTCTTCTTCTTCTTCAATATGTTATCACAGAGGCATTACCACCATTTCTAACTGTCCCCACTTTGGTCAGGAGCACATTCATATTTGGATATGCCAAAGCTCATCTCTGCCAGACACTGAGGAAGCTTCTGGCAGCTTGTCACAGAATCCACACCCTATAGCTCCCACTTCCAAAAGCAGGTCATGCAAACCCAATACAATCAGCTAGCCCAAAGGTCCCATGATGCCCTTTCAGATCCTTGAAATACCCTCTGGGCCAGTCCCAATGGGGAGGTTTTGCCACTTATTCTCAGTCAGAGTAATTTCAGCTTCCAGCACAGTCAGCTGTCCATCTCCCCCTGTCACCTCAGCAACAGAGATGCATTCTGCCCCTACATATCTTGATGGCATCAGGGTACACTGTGCACCTGTGTCAACTAAAGAGTTGGGCTCTTGTGGGTCTGATGTGCCAAGCCATTGGATCCACACGGTCCAACATATCTGACTGTCCATTTCCACCACATGGCTGGAGGCAGGGCCCCTTCAATTATGATCATGGTATGTGCTGCTATTTCCTATAAATATGAACTGGAGATGCTTTCAAGAGGATTGAAAGGAACATCAGCTCTTCTATGCTGTCTGAGGACTTGCTCACTTGAAACTGGAACTGCATTTATCCTTGAATTTCCCATGGTGGTTCTTCCTCTCACCTCACGTACCTGTGCTGCCATCACAGAGGTGAGTTTTCCATCCCACCTCCTCACATCCTCTCTGTGGTCACACAGCAAAATCCACCTTGGTTACCTTGTAGTTTGTACTCCCTCTCTTGAGCAGAAGGGTCCTTGCTCCCAACAGCAGAGACTCTGGTCCATACTGGAGCAACATGGGACACTTCCTGTCTAATCTGCTGAAGTCTTGAGTCTGTCCACAGTTTTGGACAGTATTTCCACAGACAAGGTGCAGGACAGCAGGGAGGAAAAAAAGATGACCATCATATTGCTGTAGCTGGGTCTCCTCCTTGTATGAAGGCAAACAATTGCTTGGTCCTTCAACTTACTGGGGTCCTTCAGCTCACTCGAATGTTTAACCTGAACTACAAGCTCTGTACCTCAAAACACAACATGAATAATCAGTGGCATTGGGGAGACCTCAGCACATTCAAGACAGTGGTTCAATACAATCCTGAAAGGTATTTCCTGACAATCCCTTTGAAATGTCAGCTATTGCACTAAGCATGGTCTGCTGACAGAAGCGACAAGAATCCTGCAAGAGCAGAGACCCAGGAAGGATTTCAGGACTCAGATTATTAATAAACATGGAGATTTGACTTTGTTAGGCACTTTGTAAGCCTCACTCAGATTAAGAAGCCGAGTGGCACACAGTATACGAGTCAGAAAGTCACTTCTCCAGTGACTTCAACCTTCAACCTTCTCTGTTTCTGAAGAAGTCCTCAAACCATTTACTTGCACATTGCTTCTTCACGTTGCACAAGAAATTATCCAGAAACATGATGCAGAAGAAGGAAAAAAAAAAAAGTGGATAAATAAAAAATTAATGTGGATTCTTCTTGAAAATAATAAGTAAAGTGCCAAAAGCACAAGAGACACGAAACTCATGGCCGGAGAACAGCATCATTGTTTCAGCATCATTTAGGCTTCACAGTGGCCTAAATATAAATAGAAAAAGCATGAGAAATGGGAGGGCATAACTGCAACTGATATTGCTGTTCACTACTGCCCTCCAAGCCCTACCCAGAAGAATTCTACTCCTTCAGCTGACAACCAAAAAAATAAACCTGGCTTGTCAAAGACTTCTGCCTAGTCATCACTGAGATTGAAAGATACATGACAAATAACACAAGCAAAAAAAAAAAAAACTAGTTAAGGCCTACATGTTCTTTCTTATAGAAATTCCTGAACTTAGTTGGTTAATTTATAAAAATTCAAACAATACACTGTGACAAAGATTGTTTATAATTTTTCACAGGGTCTAAATGAATAATCATGTTTGACTTCTAAAAATAGGTAAATTACTTACTCATTCATGGAATACAAGTAAGATCTTCTAAGGAATTTAAGAGATATTTAGATTTTTATGATTTCTTAGTATTACTAACTGATAGAAAAATTTTCACTGCCAAAGCAGAAAAATATTTTTCACTTTTACTTTGAGAGTTCATTACTAAAAACATTATCTACACCTTAACTTAGGTATTTGTACTTAACAAGTATGCAAGATGGGAAAGGGGAAATGTGAGAAAGGGAAGAAGACAGGAAGAAAGGTTGATATGGTTTAGGAATGGTATTCCCCAAGTCAATGCCCCCACTGAGATTCTCCAAAACCACACTACTGCTAACAGTTGTTTCCCCCATTTTTCCCCTCCCTGCAGCAGTGGATGGAGTTGAGAATTGGAGGAACTGAATTGAAGACAAGGATCATGAGTTGAGAGAACAATTTACTGGGAAGAGCAATGAAATAAGTAAACAAACAGTACTAGTACCAACAGGAATAACAAAGGTGTACAAAAGTGATTTACATGCAAAATGCTCACTTCTGAGCCTAATCCAACTGCAGCCATGCTTTCTCAACTGAAGAACCCCCTTTTCCCTGGAAAAGGGTAAGTCTGCTTTACCCACTCCTGGCATTGACCTGAGATGGTATACAATAACCTTGGGGCCTTGGCCATGCTGCCTCACAGCTACCACAAAAAATTAACCTTTTCCTGGTCAAAACTATCTTTTTGACTGGTTCATGTTGCTTTCATTTTTTTCCCCTTTTAATTAACAAAATTCTTAAAACCTACATTAATATCATAGTATAAAATCTATACTTTGTCACTCTCAATTACACTGAATCTAGTATTGATTATATTGGAAATGTTTTCTCTAATACTTGGCACATCACATTAGTTTAAATATTCTAATTTTGTTCTCTATCAATTTTTTCAATTTTCATTTTTTTCATAGAAGATAAAAGTCAGGCACTGAGAGATATTCTTCAGATAAGGGAATTTTTCTTCAAAATTCCTATATTAAAAAAGAAGTAGTGTACTTCTAAAAAGATGTGAAGCAATATGCATTTCACAAAGAAACAGTATGTAAATATCTAATTTTTTAAAAATAAAAATTTTAGAAATAACATGTCTGTGCTTTCTCTTTTTATAACAAAGTGTTGCCAGGCTGCCACAAGTATCCAATTACACCAGTTTTTGGCATTCCCCACGGTTATGGAGTCTTTTCAATTATACAATGTTTTTCACTGGCTGTGTTCCTCAAATTCAGATGCCACTCTATTGAATACAGCAGGCTAAATGGACAAGCAAAATCCTCAAACCCCAGTTTTCTTGCCTAGCATTACGTTCTCAATTACCACAATCTATGATTAACTAGGCTTATCCACAGTATAGATAAGGAGGGCAACAGACTATGATTGCTATGGTATGAAGGAGAGCAATTTCTATAGATAGCTCATCATAAGAAATTAAACTTGATGTTTCTGTGCTGGACTTCCAAATACCAAAAATTCATTCAGATGTAATATGGGTCCAGTACTTATCAGAGAACAAGTAAAATTATGAAAAATTAGACAAAATACATAAATTATAACTTAAAAAAAATTAATACATAGCTTTTAGAAAGGCAACTACATAAACTAAACTTACTAACAGTTTTCAAACACACACTTTCTTAAACTTCCATAGTTATGCTTTCTTAAACCAGGAAAATTAAAGATACAAAGAAATAAATTTTTGCACTGATCCAATTTTTAAAAAATCTTTTATAAATGTGTCTGTGTAATTAATATTCATGTTCCTGTCAGGTAATTTCAAACAGATGACTAGAACAAATAGCTAGTATTTCTACCTTGCAATAACTGCTAAATGACTGAATCCCAAGATTTTTCATAAATTATCATATACTCTTGTACTCAATCAAGCATAACTGGAATGACTGTTCACAAGGGAAGACAACAGGATTCTACATGTAACTTATCTTGCTTCCTAGATCACAGAGCAATTTGCAGTCAATAGCTTTGCAACCTACAGGATTATTTCAGCTTTAGAAAAAAGTGTAGTAGGTCATATTCTAAAAGGGAACACTCTGAAGAACACAGAAGCAGAAAAGACTTTTTAGAAAAGTTACTAAAACTTAACTTATTTATCATAGAATCAGAAAACATTAAGGTTGAAAAAGAGCTCCAGGACTATCAAATCTAACCTTTGACTGAACACCACCATGTCAACTAAATCACAGCACCAAGCAGCACATTCAGTTCTTTCTTGAACACTTCCAGCGACGGTTATACCACTGGTATATACCACTTCCCTGAGCAGCCTATTCCAATATTCAACACTCCTTTCAGTAAAGAAATTCTTCCTCGATGTCCAAACTGAACCTCCCCTGGCACATCTTGAGGCTATTTGCTCTCATTCCAGTATTTAACAACCCTTTCAGTAAAGAAATTCTTTCTGACATCCAAAATTAACCTTCCCTGACACAGCTTGAGGCCATTTGCTCTTGTCCTGTCACTAAATGACTGAGAAGAAACCAGTCCTATGGAGAAGAGACCAACCCCATCTCACTACACCCTCCTTTCAGGCAGTTGTAGAGTGAGAAGGTTTTCCACAAGCCTCCTTTTCTCCAGGCTAAACAACCCCAGCTCCCTCAGCTGCTCCTCATATGACCCTACCCTCTACACCCTTCACCAGAGCTCTGTTGCCCTTCTTGGACACATTCCCATGCTTCAGTGTCCTTGAAGCAGAGGGCCCAGAACTGAACACAGAACTTGAGCTGGGGCATCGCCACTGCACAGGGGGACAATCACTGCCCCAGTCCTGCTGGCCACACAATTTATGATAAAGACCAGGATGCCATTGGCCTTCTTGGCCACCTGGGCACACTCTGGCTCATGCTCAGCCAGCTCTCAGTCAGCACCCCCGGATCCTTTTCTCCTGGGCCACTCTCCAGCCACTCTTCCCAGCCTGCAGTACTGCAGGGGCTTGATGGGATCCAAGGGCAGGAACCAGCCCTGGCCTCGCTGAACCTCACACCACCGGCCTCAGCCCCCTGGCCCAGCCTGTCCAGATCACTCTGCAGAGCCTGCCTGAGCTCCAGCAGATCAACACTCCTGCCCAGCTCAGTACTGGCTGCAAACTTGCTGAGGGTGCTCAGCTCATCCCCCTCACCCACACCATCAACACAGACACCGGGCAGGACTGGGCCCAGCACGGAGCCTTGGGGATTCCCAGTAGTGACTGCCCACCAACTGCAGCACCATTCCCCGCCACGCTCTGGGCCCAGCCTTCCAGCCAGATCTTCACCCAGTGAACACAGCTCCTGCCCAAGCCATGGGCAGCCAGCTTCTCCACGAGAATGCTGTGGGAGACAGTGTCAAAGGCTCTGCTGAAGTCCAGGTACACAGCATCCACAGCCTTTTCATCATCTGCTAGCAAGGTCACCGGGTCATAAAGGGAGATCAAGCAAGGAGATCATGCCATTTCTAAACCCATGCTGGCTGGACCTGATCACCTGTTTGTCCTGTACCCTGGTTGTGGGATGAGACTGCACTCCACATAATCAGTGCCATAAATCTCCCTGGCACTGACGTCAGGCTGACAGGCCTGTAGTTCCCTGAATCCTCCTTCCAACTCTTTCTATAGTCATGTTGGCCAAACCTCCAGTTGTCTGGGACCTCCCCAGTTAAACAGAACTCATGATAAATGATGAAGAGTGGCTTGGCAAACTCTTCTGCCAGATCTCTCAGTATCCTTTGGTGAATCCCATCCATCCCCACAGACTCATGAGTGTCTAAGTACCATGGCATGTCACTAGCTCCTCCTGCGTTGCAGTGGATCTGTTCGGCTCCCTGACCCTATCAGTCCAGGGGACTGGCTGTCCTGAGGATAACAGGTCTTTATGTTAAAGACTGATGCAAAGAAGGCAGTAAGTACCACAGCCTTTTCCTCACCCGTGAGGAAAAAAAAAAGCTCCTCATCCTCATCCAATAAAGGATCATCCACCTGGTGATACCACATGCAGGCGTTGTCTCTCTGCTGCCCTCTGGTACTAATGCCAGGCTTCAACACTCTGCAGATGGAGATCTGGACAGCTGCTTGCTTCTGAGGGAGCTGTCTGGGTCACCATGCTCCTTCTAGCAACAGCTTTCAACCATATGGAATCCACTCTTGGGTCTGTTCTGCTTGGGTGGGCAAAAACCATCACCTGAGCTCACCTGAGGATCTGGGGGGTGCCTGTGCCCTCCTACATGCCCTGCTCACACAAGCTGCTGAAATAACTGCTGCACCTCACCTCAAACGATGTGCTTATACCCTCATCTGAAGTAAGTGTATTTCTTAATACCACATACATTGTCCTCTTACAAATTACCTATATTGTCATCTTTCTTACAAATTCTACCGTTGATCTTGACTCAACATTTAGACATTCATTTCTCAGCCATAACTGCAACCACACATAGTTTCAGGCTGCTACTCCTTTTTTATTATGCAAGTCCTCATGCTGGTATCATTATAACAGACACCAGAATAGGTATCAGAAAGTAACTCTATTTCTTTCTCATTTAACACATTAAAAAGATTTAACTAGTGAATCTGGATGTTATTCATGCTACTGCAGATGAATATAACTTAGTAACAGAATCCCTTTATTTGGATGTTAGTTTTAAGAGCTACTCAGCATCTAAAAAATCTGAGTTCAAAATTACTCAGTATTTTCTCAAAAACCTTCTGACAGATATACAGATAAATAAGGTAAGTTGAATATAATAAAAATTATGGAACAGTAACAATTAGTAGAGAAAAGGTTTAGTAGAGACTAATAAAAAATTCGGTTGCTTCTCATGTACTTTTTACTCAAGTTCATTTATGTGACTTGTGAAATGTAGAAATTTATTTCACTTTGACATTCTATCAAGATGTTTTTAAACTACTGAAAATGCTTATTTATTATAATGCCCTTACTTTAATTTCTGTTTGTTTGTTTGTTGTTGTTTGGCTTTTGGATTTGTTTTTTTTTGCTTACATTATTTTACTGTTCCAACAAGCTTTCAATAGCTGGTATCAGAAACAGAATGTTAATGCGCCACTTTACCAAAATACAGCGTTACTTTCTAGCTGCAGTGGTTCTGGGAACAAAAGCCATTACATACTACCAAAATAAGTCATCCCTTTACATAAAAAACTGACAGAAATGTAAAGAGGAGATTATCCCTTAGAAATTAACAAGAACTGTTTAATCACCCTGTGGACTAGTGTCTGGTGACCATGGCCTCCATAGATTACCAAAATCCTCAGATATCCTTCATTTCTTAGGAGATGTCTTTAGGGAAAGACTCCGAGCCCCTTCCCTTACATCTGTATGAATTAGTCTTTGAGGGGAGGATGGAAATAGAACTGCTGAACACAAATATTGGTGCTACATTGTTTCTTTAAAAAAATATAAAGACATGCTTTTGCCACAACTGAAAGCTCTGCTCCAAAAATGAATTATACAAGGACAGAGATCTGAGCTGAATTACACATCCCACTAAAAAATGAAATGTTAAATTACATCTTTACTAACTTATGTCGAAATGCAAATGTGTACTACACGAGCAGTAAAAATACTACACTGTATAAATTGTGAAATTTCTGTTGCATTTTTGTTGTTTACATTAAGAATAAAACTCAGAACAACCATTACATGCTAACACGAACAGGCAATGAGGAATCTGAAATTAATTATGGAATTATACAAGATAATCAATACTCACTGTTGCCGGGTGCACCCCCTCTGATCGGTCCCATCTCTAAACACCTATCTTACTTTTTGTACTTAAAACACTGCAAATACTGAAATACCAGGTTTTGAGTTCATTATTTCCCTCTTCTTGCTCTTCAGATGAATTCCACAGATGACAGCAGAAAATGTAGTTTGATTCAATTAATCTCCCCTTTAATGAATACTAGACACCAGGAGACAGAGATGAATTCCAATAGAACAGGGACAGTCTCAAAATTATGGGAACTGGGCTAAATGACATCGTATAACCTGTGTATTCAGGAAGTACAGCTCTCCCACAACCCTAACTAACCTAGAGTAAGTTTAACTAAGTTTAACTGTGAACTGAATTCTAAATGTTCTATTTTAGAATATTGTAATTTCTGATTTTTTTTATTAATTTCTGCACTTGGAACTAATTGTGTACACAAAGCATCTAAAGAATACCACTGAATCACAGAATCTCTTTGAGTTGCAAGAGACCCACCAGATTCATCAAAGTCCAACTCTTGGTCCTGCAAGGCACTCCAAGAGTCACACCACGTGCCTGAGAGAGCACTCTCTGAGCACTTCATGAACTCAAGACACGCTTGGTGCAGTAATCACCTCTCTTGAGCAGCCTTGTCCAACACCCAACCATCCTCCGACTGAAGGTTGGCTGACTGAAAACCTTTTCCTGATTTGTAAACTAAACATTTCCTGACTGAGTTTAATGCCATTTCCTCGAGTCTTGTCAGTGGTCACCACAGAGAAGAGATCAGCACCTGCTCCTCTGCTTCTCCTCATGAGGATGTTTAAAACTGCAATGAGGGCTCCCCTCAATCTCCTCCAGGCTAAATAAACCAAGCAACCTTAGTTGTGACTGGACACCAGCCTGATGTCACTCCATTCACCATAACCCTTTGTGTGTGACTCATGAACCAATCGTTCACCCACTGCATAATATGGTTACTCAGCTGCAAGCCAAACATTTTGTCCAGAGGGATATTCCAAGAGGCAGTATCAAAAGCTTTGCTGAAGTCCAAAAAGATTATATCAACTGGTTTTCCTAGGTCACGTAGGCAGGTTACTCTGTGATAATATGGATACAGCAGTAAATATGAATATATATATATAGATGACATTTACTTCTCTGTGAGACTGTCTTTTACATACATTTTTTATTTATTTTAGTCTGTGTTTCACATTTCTCCATACAGCCCACATGAGGGTCTAGAACTTTCCTTTTTCTTTGGGTTCTGAGTTACCTGTGCATCTTCTTTAGCAGTGTCCCAAGTCACTGGGACCACCTCAACACCACCACCTCTTCTCATGACAGTCCTTATTTTGCATGTCTGCAAACAACTCTGTGCAACCTCTTTTCCCTCAGTCAGTCATGCTACTCCCTTATCCCTTTTGTTCTGCCAGATGAATCACTCTGATGCTAATATACTGCTCTCTGCTGTAAGATAGGTGAAGATGAGATGCTGGCATGGCTTAACTGTTCAAATGTTGCATGACATTGTTTGAAAGATATGAAGGTATGGCTATGCTAAATAACAGCAAAGGCTTTCATGTGTCACCTATTTTCTTTTGAGTTACCTATTTTCCTACAAAATCGTAAGACTCTATGCTGAAAACTCCCAAAATACAATTTTTCACAAAGTTCCCATACCAGAAAATAGAAAGGGAAACCAAATAGAAATGACAGCACTCTTCAAACTTGACTAATCAGACGTCTTACTTCGGTACTAACTAGTCTACCAAAAACTAGAAGTTTACCTATGCAACTAAGAGATTAAGAAAGGATTAAGATTAAATAATACATTTTATATTCACTAGACACCAAAAGATGCATACAGTTGGTAGTTAATGTATCTTCAACAATTAAAAATTCAACTATATGAATATTGCAATAATTTAAGTTTTTAAATTATTTATCCCAAAGTGGCAGAAAATATCACTATTTAAAAATAGCATACAAGCTGCAAGTCATGAAAAATTGATGTGAAATAGCAACCTAAGACTTGTGATCACTTTAAGCAAAACTATTAATGCAAAAAGAATTCCTACCAAATTCAAGTCAATGCAAAAAGAAATTTCATGACCCGTTCCATCAATTCTTAATTCTGTTTTCTTCTCTCTGAAGTATACTAGCAAACTGTATAAACTAAAAAGAAAAAAAAAAAAGATAAAAGAGAGCAGAATCAAATCACAAAGGAAAAAATAAAGTTCTTTCTGAACCACTCCCTTTTCCCTTCTGTTTCCCCCTTTAATCTTTTATTTTCTGCTACACTCACCCTCCCAAACTTCTCACTGAAAATAAATGTCGGATGGTGTTCTCTTAAGTCATAAAAAATAATCTCTAACTGCATTTTACTGTATTTGCTGGTTAATATATCTCCACAGTGAAACTAACATTTAGAATCTATCATATCAACATAGTCATCATGATCCAAGCTGCAAATAATAGAGAGTGTCACTGTCAATTTTGCTTTCTCACACTTCCTTCCCTTCACTTCATCTGATTTTAATAATCCCTGTCAAACCACAAACAGTCCAAATTACCTTCTTGACACAGAAGCTTTCAAGGAAGAGACAGAATCTCAACTTTCATTTAGTGACTACAAAAGCAAGCTGTCCGACTGGACAAATATTATTTTCACTCTTGACAATCTCTGTAGTAAAGCATGCTTTTTAATTTCCACTGAAGCTGCCAAGGGTTTCAGATAAGCTTCTTGTTCAGTGTAGATTGACTCACAGGATTAGCAAACCAACAACTGTAATTGCATTTAAAAAACCCAGCAGTTTTGAGGAAAAAAAATTTGCAAGAAATGACAATCGCATGTCATCATCTAACTGAGTTAAGAAAAAGATTATACAAATAATTTCAATTTAGTGGATCTCATAGGATGTTTCAAGATCATTTTACATTTCTAAGATTGACCAAACGGCTGTTCCTAACAGTGTAATATAAATGAGAATTTCAAAGAGGACAAATTTATATTCAATGACACTAGCAACAGTCTAAAAAAGGTTAGCATTTGACAACAGGAAATATATTCAAGGAAAATAAATTCTGCAGAAGGATGTCATCTGTAACCATTTTCCACTCTGTTGGTTTGTCCTCAAAGCAAGCTCAAGAACATAACACTCTGCTTCACCTGTATCAATTTAAAACTAATTGATTTCTCTGATGAGGCACAGTATTGTATAATCAGCATTATGTTTTAAGATTATGTGATTAACCAAAGCATAACACATTTTAATAAAAATATTTTCTTCACATAGACACACCAGTCTCTAATTATCTGGAAGTCTATTGCTTTTAGTATTTTAGCTGAAAGCTGTAATCAGGTCTATGAAAAAAGAAAATGTAATAACCAAGACGCTTCCCATCAGAAGACTTACAAGAAGTATTTGTTCAGGTATCTCAGATGATTGTCCCATGCATGGACTTAACTTAAGCCTAATCAATCTTCGACAACTATTCAGTATGTACAAAAACAATAAATGTTCATCTTTGACAATTCCATAAGATCACAAAATGCAGAGACATATGCATAAATGGAGTTTAAAGTTCCACAGCAAGAGAATTATGCTTTCTACCAATACATAAGCCTTATAGTGCTCTTTCAACAGTTTGGGCTAGTAACTGGCTCTTCATGAAGACTCACTCATTTTCACGGCCAGACATTTTCCTGCTTGCCTTCTAATTCTGCTTTTCTTCTTAGTGAGAGTTTGAGTTTCAGGAGCCTACTGTTTTCCTTTAGCATGGCTAGTTAAAGCATCGTCTTGATACTCAGCAGTATATTGATTCTACCACAGGTCTGCATCAGATTGATCTGAATGTTTTATTCTTACAAAAGTATCTGATCAAAAGTTCACTTAAAGGAGGAAAAGAAAAAAAGTAACACAGAGACCAATGGTATTGTCAGTTTTAATTAAAGGAACATTGATTTAAGCCTCTTCATGTGAAGTGCTTAGCCCTGACTGTGACTTGACTTCTAGTTAATTATCAGTTTATATTCACAGCAGAACTCATGACTGCTGCCAGGTAGCTGTATACATTAAAAAACCCTACAGATTATATATGATGTAGGGTTTACACACTACTGAAGAGAATAAAAATAGAAGATATGAAATACATCTGTAGAAAACTATATTTAAGTACAAATATACTGATGGATATGAAAGTAGGTCTATCTACACCACATCTAGTTAGTGGCAGTCAAACTAATTGCAAAAAACTACACTTTATGTCTAACTGGTTTTCAGTTCTGTAACTATTAGGGAAGATAAAAACAAATCTTAAGACAGAGATTTCTTGCTAATTCACATGCCATATATAAATCATTTTTCCACCTAGACTCGCAGTGGTAGCCTTGGTCTTCCCAGAACACCTTCTCCATATTTTGACTCAGTTTTGTTACTTGATAACTTTACATTATTAGATCTTACATCTTTATTTCTTTGCAGAAGTACAAGTCATCAAAACTATGATGCCACAAAAGCAAAAGGACACATAACCAAGTGGCAATTTTAAAGACTATTTATCCCCAGTATTTTCCCATTGCTGTTGAAGAAGAATGAAAGAAAAATAAAGGAACAGTTACAAAGCAAGGAACTTCCTTCTTATCAAAGATATCTTAAACAATACTTTTAAGCTCCAGCCTGAAGCTTATCATGGAGCAACAAAGAGTCCCACAGCTGCCAGCTCATGAAAGAAACATCCTGTATTCATGGTGAAGTTCACTTACCTTTACACAGTTACTACACATGCCATGGAAATGCCACGTGAGTATGGTTCAAGAATACTCAGAGATAGTTCTAATACATTCAGCCATCTCTTCTGGGAAGATGCTGTGTCAAGAATATGATTTTAAGATACGATAGATGCAAGAGCACAAAAAGGGAGAGAATTAATCATTACCAAATGCATTCACACTGAGAAAAAGAAATAATTATTTGGAACCACATCAGGTCATAAATTACTGTGCAAAAAGCAAAGACAATCAGCTGATTTGTGATGCAGAAAGGACTTCCTCCTTCCTATCTTAAAAAATCTACTATAAAATTTATATTAGATTCTTAAGTGCCAAAACCACTTAGCCTTTGGTTTCATGATTAAGAGGGCAAGTGTTCACAAATATCTTGTAACTGAACACCATGCACTGTATTATCTCTTACATAATTACAAGACTCAAATGACTTGTGCAACCAGCCAAGAAGTAGAACTACAATGCAAACAATGTGCACTACTTGCCTATTACAGCATGACAAGATTCCACTGAAAAACCAAATATCAATTTTTGGGTTTTTTTGAAGGAAGACTACATTTCAAGAAAGACAGGAGTTCATCACAAACTTAGGGAGCAAATATTTTTTCCCAAGTTCACACAAACATTTGAGCAAATCTCTTTTTCCTTACATTAATTTCAAATAATTTTGCAACTTAAAAAAAAAAAAAAAGTAAAAAAAAAGCCATAAGAGATTCAAGGAGGAAATTTATATTGCAATCAAATTTTTAGGATTTACTCTATATTTTTAACTGCCTAAATCTGTAGTAACTAAATAACAATAAAGTAATAACTTTACTAGAATATCCTTCAGAGGCATGAGTTGTCATCAAATCTATTTTTAGATAATAGTTCTACAGTGAACCAGAGATTCAATTCTATTCCTTTAACCTGTAAGATAAATTATGTTTGTTGTGACTCAGCCAACGGTCCCAAAACAAGACTTCCTTCACTGGTACATCACCATGGAGCAGTATGAAGGACATTCCAAGCAAAACCAAAATATCCACTGTGAAAACTAAATAATGGCACATATTCTGAATAAGGAAGAAAGCGATCGAAGATAGAAAAGTGGGGTAGCATCTATTGAAATTACATGTTTCCTAGGTAAGCTGGTAGTAAGTGACATCACAATATTCTTATGCTAATCTTCAGAGCTAAACATAACTCAGAAATTTAAAGTTTGGTCCAAATAAGCGAATCAAAAGTCAATAGCTCTGCAAGTGTATATCAAGCGAGGGTCATTTAACAAATGGTTTGATTTTTAGTATCAAGGCAGACCAAAATGTTTTTTTCATTTTTTTCTCTATCACAGTGTGTACTAGGGGTAAGTTTATTACAGTGTAAGTATAAAGAGGGCTGTATTCTTCACCATTCCCTATATTTACCCTACCTGACGTAACCCTACCTGATGTACCCAGTCAAGTGTCATCTTAAAAATTTAAAACATTGTAGAGACTACTATTCTGATTTCAAACAATCCACTGATCTATACTAGTAGATGATTTGCTCTCTAAACTAAACCTTCTTGGGATGATCACAACTTTTTATTCAAACTATGCAATAGCAACACACTAAAAAGAATGGTGAGAAATTGACTGATTGTACCAAGAATAGACAAATTGAACAAAAGACCACATTTTCAGACCCTTTTTTCACAGGATCCTACCAGCCTTCTGTACCAGCCACTTAGTCTGTGTAAGCCCATTTATCCCTATTTACCAGGCAGCTGTATGAGCAGTGATGGTGGCATGGGGCTGAAGTGAGTGACTGGCGCAGGCCTGACAACTTGGCAGCAGTACCAGTTTATGCTAGATTAAGTTGACAAAATGATAAAAATAATAGATTGCCTGCATACTTACAGACATTGAGAAATCATCCCTATAGAGGAATTGAAAGGACTGTATTTACACATGCATGCTAAGATACCTGAACAGAAAGTTCTGTTACATTTAACAGCAACAAAATGGGAAAGCATATGTAAAAAATAAGTGAAACTTCTCTGTTCATCTGCTTTTATTTCATATACTTTAAGTAATTAAAATTCTTTTAATAAGGCTTCCAATTAAAAATCTTTTAACAAGGTATACTCTTGGTTTAGGTAGTAGTGTTCAGTAAAGTGGTACTTTATGTGGAAAAGAATTAGGAATTCTCAATACTTTATGAGGCTTTAGCTTATTATTCCAGGACTAAAGTTCCAGTAACTTTTAAATTCCATAGAAAAATCAGCTAAGACAAAAGCAAAGGAAGTCTGAAAAAACAGTATGTAATCTTGACAACAGGATGGCCCTGTTCTTAGACCAATACTCTTACATCTGTGTTTTATATTAAAAACAAAGACAACAAAGCCTGTATGTTTCCACTGCTTTTATTATTTTTCTGAAAACAGAGAATATGAAAAAAACATCCCCAAAACCAAAAAAACAAAATAAAACAAAACAACAAAAACCCCCTGTACAAAAAAATGACAGTAAGGTTCTAACTCCAGCCCACAAAAGCCAAGAAATTTAAAGTTAGTCTGACATCCAATCCTTAAATCATGCAAGGGTGCTGCTTTTTTTTTTTCAAAAAATGACAATGCAAGGTAATGACAAGTTGTCAGCCCTAACTTTGAATTGCCTGAAGTTTGTCATTTGGTGTTTGTGTCACAACCTTAATGTTATTTAAATGTAGTTTTTAGTATCTATTATTTAAAAAGGTCTACTTTATGACAGCAAAAAGCTTTGATGGAATAAACCTCAAAGTACACTGTAGTGCTGGTATGCCACTTCATTAGAAGTAGTGCATAAAACATATGCTGTTGACAAATCTAATTCATTAAAGTTGAGGTAGAAGCACTTTAAAGCAACTGGATGGCATCATTAGCTACAGTTCCTTTCATAAATTATTCCTCTTTTTTCTTTTGAATGATTTTGTCAGTGTTCCCTTTTCAGACCAGGAATGTTTTTGCCTTAAAGTTCAATATCTTCAACATGTTTGGACAAGTTAAATAAGTAGCTTATTTGCTAACACTGAAATTGTAAACTGATTATTTCACCCATATTAACTAAAGAGGAATAAAATTAAACAACGACATATAAGAGTTTCAGCCTTATCAAACATAAAATTTAAAAATTAAGAGACATTGAGATTACCTAGTATAACAGAGTAACATTCTGGCAGCATTTAGCATTGCTATTTCAAAAACTTGGGCTTGATGCTGAATTGAATTCTGCAAGACAGAAGATAAGGCACATCACAGAACTGATGGCTAGATGACATATTTACTTACAAAAGGAAGAGTTGCTAACTATACTACTTGGAGTTTTAGCCAAAAATCAATACTGGTACAGGAACTAAAGACTATATTTAGGTCCATGAATGAAGCAGAGCTGGTATTTGAAGGATGGCTCCTCAGAGCCACTTACCAAAAACAAAAACACTTAAGCAGTCAAAACCTAATCAAATTCCATTTTAGAATATTGTGGCCTGTGAGAATATTTAAATTCTTATCTTTAGTTCAGAAAAAATTAGGTCCTATCTGAGGTCTTTAAAAACAAAACCACAGTGCAGGAACTTCACTGAATGTCTAAACAAAAAAGTGAAAAAGGATGCTTTTGAGGACTAAATATACACAGCTTATGGTAAAATTCCACTAATAACATATTCAAAGAAATTCTAAAATACATTATATACACAGAAACTGAAAACTAAAAAAATCAAAGTTTCTCAATTGAGGATTCTTTATGTAACACAATTTTCCTTTTAATTTCTTCCTAAAGTGACCTAAATGTATTCACTGAGAAAAAAACCAAAACAACAACCCACAGAAATTTCTGCATAGAATACATAATCATACTTCAACATGTCACTACCTCATACAAATGTTTTCTAATGAATTACCTGGATTAGCAAAGAGAGCTGCCTTGCTCAAGAAAAGCTCATGAACAGCAGATTACACCATCCTATATATTTTTAGACAGACACATGCACACATACACCTTTTCAACTACATTAAGTGCCTCAGATTAATTCTATACTGTCTCCTGCAGAGACAAAATTATTCCAATATAATATTTACCGTGAAAATTTAAGAGGTGGATGTCTTACTTTGAAAAGTAACTTAAATAAGGAAACACTTCCAAATATAATTCCCTAAGGTCTATTTTATATCTTCAAGGACTGCAACAAATCAGGATCTGGAAACATCTCTCAAACCAGACAGACTAACTTACTGTAAAAATTCTTTGAGAGACAACATACTGTCCATTTCTAGCTCTCTATGCTTGAACACACAAATTTCCTTCTAAAGGTGTGCAAATGCTCTGCTCAATATGCCTGATTAAGTCATCCTGCCAACTACACCACTTGCAGCAGTGCAGCAGAAAGAAGACTCTCGGTCAGGCATGAGAAATATGACAGTGATTATGTGGATGACTATGATTAGAATTAATGCTAATACAGTATCTAAATTTGTCAATCCAGTATATAATATAAGTGGCTCTAAAGGGTTGTAATATCAGAGGCTTGTCTAGAAACATAAAGGTTTACAGTCTTTGGCTTTACAGAATGCACAGTTACAAAGCAACAAAGTACCTATCGAACTACTTTATGATTTTATCTCTGTATGTGGCTGGATCTTACTGTTTTCTTACTCAAATCTCCAAAAGTGAGTCTTCCCTGCCTTTGGGTTGGATGCATCCCAGGAATCCCTGCTAGGGAGCAGGGGGAGGCGTTTCACTGAGAAGCTGCCTGCAAGCAATGCCTCCTCGGGAGACCAGTTTGCCCAGTCTCCGGCAACATTTTATACCCTTTTGCAGGTGAAGGTGCATTAAAATCAATCACAATGATCTGAGCTCTCCCATTTCTGGAACACATCAATAATGCAACCATTCAGTTCCTCCTGTAATTCCTACCTGGTGTTCTTACCTTAGGACAATTCCCACCATATGTTTTTTTCTTAGGACAAATCAAATTGTCTATCAGAGAAAATCAAAAGGGATGAGATGCGTATGCTGGAGATGAGGGGAAGGGAACTGCACATGAAAACCTAGCTATCTATTGTCAGGTCACATTTGCCACATTAGTCAGCATTTACTATTTACCTCAGAAGACCAATGACACATATGTCCAATATGCTACACATAACACTTTCCTAATTAGTCTCTGCATTATTAATCCTTATCCTGCTCTTTTTCCATTTTGTTCCCTCTCCTGCCACACTGTCCTCACATGCATATGGAACAGTCATCTATATTTAGGCTTTGCACCACCAAAACATGGGAAGAGTTACCTGCAGATGGGCAAGCAAGATCTGCAGATAACAGGTGTTTAACCCTAAGGGACAGCTAAGCAGTTACAAAGAACCTCTCTGACCCTCTGTTAACCAATCAAACTTCTACTCAGCCCTGGTGAGGACCCTTCCTGGAGCACTGTGTCCAGCTCTGGGACCCCCAACATTAGAAGGGCATGGACCTGCTTGAACAAGTCCATAGGAGGGTGACACAGATGATCACAGTGCCTCTGCTATGAAAACAGGCTGAGAGAGTTGGGGATGTTGAGAGCGGAGATGAGAATGCCCTGGGTAAATTTTATCACAGTCTTCCAACATTTAAAAGGGAGCTTGTAGTGGGCTGAAACCAGACAGACCTTTAAGGTCCTTTCTAACCCATCCCACTCTACGAATCTCACCTTAAGTAGCAAATCCATGTCTGATACCCATATGTTGCAATCTCATATTCCAGTTAGGTATTGAAAAAAACAAACAACATTGTAGCATTCTCTAGCATATTTTGATATTTTCTTGCTCTTGTTGCACCTTCACTATCTACCCCATAATAATTCATACCATACTTTCTCTCAACTTCTTTTCAGTATTTTTGTCTTGCTTTCATCCATAATCATCTCTACCTTTTCCCTCTATACTGACCTTGAATACAGTGCAGAGAAGGTAAAAAGTGTACATGTAACACTTTAGCCCACTGGCTGTATCATGTCTAACTTAATTTTCTAACGTCTTCGAGCCAGGGTTCATGTTTATATGTTTGTCTGCTTTCTGGACATGCTGTTGGCAGTTGCCTACTCATAAATAAAACGGGGCAGAGACATGTAACTACAGAGAAGAAACTATTCTGGAATATTTTAGTATATAAAGATTGTATTTAAAAACATTCAATTATTAGCAAAAATTTACAGTATCTTCTAGCATTACCTACATTTACCATTTTAAATGCAGTTACCTAGAGAAGAGCAAAACACCAAAATACATTTTGGAAATGCATTTTACTGCCCAAAAACCAAGTAATCAGCAAACACAATATGAAT
>CM031878.1:57449347-57541032 GCA_018697195.1 Certhia americana
AACAAAAAAAAAAAAAAAAAAAAAAAAAAAAAAAAAAAAAAAAAAAGAAGGTGACAGGACTTTGATGAATGAAAAATTGCTGATCACATCAGAATGGAACCCCTGTGAAGGAAGAAAATATTATTAGAAGGTCACCAGGGAAACTAGGCTAATTAAGTATTCCAGGCAGGTAGATAGCGCATTTAGGACAGGGCAGAAGAGCAGTAATATGATTAAGAAGGCCTAAGAAGCAGCAATAGATTAAGTCATGTCAGACAAGGAAAAGAAATTTGAACTTCATGTGGTAGGAAAATTAAGTATTAAATGCAAAATAAATTCATTTCATACCTATATTATAAAAGAAACAACCAAAACCTTAGTCCAAGACATGAGAGACTGAAAGCACGCTAAAAAAATAAAGTTCACTAATTCATTACTGAATATGAACTAATACACATAAACACATGTACCAAAGAGTTACTGAACAAGCTGCTGAACACTATTCTGTGATCCCTACATTTGTCCATCAACATTGATGCACTGACACACATTAACAGAAAGTGAGCTGGCAGAAAGAAAGATGAATGCAAGGAGATGAGAAGAAGGGCTGAGCTTATAATAGTCATTAAAATAAGTGTTCTTTGGAACAAAAATTGTTACATGAAAGAAACACAAAGGATACATCCTAAGAAGAACATGAGGATGTTTCTAAAAATAAGTATTACGTTATGATAAGGGAGAGTTTATGTAATCAGTATAGCTTGAAGAAAAGCAGCAATTTTCACAATGCTTGTTCTGCCCTTCCTATATTCATTAGCTCATGAAAGAAACTACAGGTATGTTTATATAAAGATGATTACTACTAAGAAGCTCCTGTAGCTTCTGTGGATTTATACTGTATTATTTTTAATCCTTGTAATCCCTTATCACTACAGAAGAAAATTTAAATTCCTTCAGTTTCAAGAAGCAAGAGACAGTCTTTCATACTGAAGAAAAAAATGGGCTTTAAGTGGCATAAAGTTAGGTTTTTATCCACATGAAGGCAGTGTGGAGACACATCATGCTGCTTTAGATTTTATAACTGATTTTTCAGTGTAGTTTCAGGACTGTTTTTTTTACAAAGCTGTGATTAATAAATGTTTGCCTATTGCGTTGTGTGTATCATTTAAAAAGTATACATGTTATGTTTAGACAGAAGAAAAAAGCTCCAATGAATGGTTTTACTAAATCAGTTAATCAGACAACTGCTAATATTGTTTGCATGATGGCAAGTTTTTTAAGCACATACTACAAAATATATTTAAGCACTAATAAAAAAATCTGTCAAATCATACTCCACAATGGAAAAGATGCTTTTGCATAGACTTTATCTCTCTCAAAATGTGCAAGTAATTACATAAAATTTTCAACACAGGAAGTCAAAGGCTTATGAGGGACAAATAAATCATGCACATTAAAAAAGACCAAACAAAAGAAAAAAACAACCAAGCAACCAAAAAACAAAAAAAAAACCCAAAAAACCCACCAAACAAACAAACAAACCCACCCCCCCCCCCCCCACACGTATACTTTAAAAAAAAAAAAAAAAAAGAAGAAGAAAAAAAGAAACCCTAACATGCAAAGTTAAGAAAAAAGTGGCAGAGGCTTTGAGAAACAGACTTAGATTTACGGAGAAGGATCAACAGTGGTAACATAGAAAACAGCAGCACCAATAAGGCCTGAAGAGAGATAACTGTGAGGTAAAATAGCTGTCTGTGGGAAACGTAAGAAGTGAAATTTCAAGGCATAAGACATGGTGGCAACATAAATATGCATAGAACATAAAGGAAATAAAAAGTAATAGGTAAAACGCCAGAACAGTGTAGTGAAAATGAAAACTTTTTTTCTCTCTAGGTAATCAAATTAATAAAGGAGGTCTGAAAGAGATGGACACCTGATACAATGTAAATAAAATCTTTCTGTAATAGGGGAAAAGGAATATTTATTTTTATGATCTTGGCTTCTCAATGAACTGGACAAGAGAGCTATACAGCCATTCTCAATCATCCTTAAAATGTAATTACAAGTTTTATAAGTCAAATACCATGTGTGTAGCACTGAAATCACTTCCTAAATTTTTAAAAATATGTCACTTGTACTGTAGAAGAGAATGTGTAAAAGAAGATACTACCTGAAACCCAGAGACAAACTGTTTAAACATCATTTATAATACTGAGAAACTGAACTGTATATTTGACAAATACATTAAAGGAAACTCTTAGGTTGCAATGCAAGAAGTGTGTATTCTATCACCATCTGTTGAAACCAGGTGGAGCAGAGCTCTTTATCTCCTCCATCACCCATCCCTCATAACTCTGGCGGGATATCCACTGTTAATATCCCAGCTGTTAAAGCCAGGTGGAGCAGTGTTCTCCATCTCTTCCATGACCCAGCCTCCCTCCAGGTGGGATATCCTCTGCTAATGGGCCATTGAGTCTCACTGCATGGCTGATGAAATTACAGCATCCACTGGGAGATGCTCCACCCAGGGGAGGAGCCAAGCATTCCTACCTGGATATAATCTGAGATTTGGAACACTGCAGTCAGCCTTTCAACTGGATTCCCAGAGGAAGACCAAACCCATCTACACCACACTGGACCTTCAGAGGAAAACTGCACCCTTCTACAGGATCTCAGTTCCAACAGAACCACATCTGTCACTCCAGGAGGACTGCAGCCACCATTTAATCAGAGTGCTGCCAGCACCCTGACCAACAGGGTGTCTGGTTGTAATCTGACTACGTCAGTGGGGCTTTTTTTGTATTACTGCATTTTTATCTTAATTTTCCTAATAAAGAACTGTGATTCCTATTCCCACATCTTTACCTGAGAGCCCCTTACTTTCAAGATTATAATAATACAGAGAGAAAGAGTTTACATTTTCCATTTCAAGGGAAGCTCCTGCCTTCCTTGGTAGACACTTTTCTTTCAAACCAAGACAGAAACCTAGAGGTACTTAAAATTACATCAATTAAAAAGCCTGCTCCATGTGAGACCTATGAGACATACGAGACACTTAGCTACCATAATGAGATCACAACAAGAATGGAAAGGAAGAAAACACTTTAGACTTTTAATGAACCAAATAACAGAATCATGGAGTGAGTGAATTTAAAACTTAGCAGACATCACCGAAGTAATGGTTAAAAAACTTAATTTCTTAAAGCTACATTTTGGTAACAAAGTATTTTGAAGAAAAAATCGATGTGAAATGTTTGAGATTTCAGGTTTTTTGATTCCACACTATTTTATGTGTCAGAGACACGGGGGGAAAAAAAGTTAATTCTTAAAGGTAACAAATGGTCATCATATAAGTACGAATGATAGAATCAAGAATATCCTGAGTTGAAAGCAACCACAAGGATCTTCGAAGTAAAACTCCTGGGCCTGCACAAGACACCCCAAGAGCCACACCACGTCCCTGAGAGCATTGTCCAAACAGTTCCTGAATTCCAGCAGGCTGTGCTCACTTCCCTGGGAAGCCTGTTCCAGTGCCCAGCCACCCCCTGTGTGAAGATCCTAAATCTATCCCAAATCTCCCCTGACACAGCTTCACAGCTTTGTATAATTTCTTCACTAGGAGTTAATGTGAGATAGGATTAACAGGATTAATATGATACAGTATCATATGCTGAAGACTTCTCCAGCCTGTTAAGAGTCCGGTGACATAAAACTGCTGTTACTTATCAGTTACATAATGAATAGAAGCTACTACTAGTTAGTAAGAACTAAACTGCTTAAAATAAAGAAAAAGTTTACAGAAATTAAATATAATACTTTTAAAGTCTTGACAAATAACCAGTAAAAATATAAAAGTGCAACAGGTACAAAAGAGAAAATGCAACCAATCTTCGCTGTCAACAGAGAAGTGCAATCAATAAATGTAGTCTGAATATTAACTCTAAATACTTCAGACATTTTTTTCACTGTCATTTTTGCAAAAGAGTAGTGACAAAGGTTGCTAATGGTTATTTCTTCATGCTTACATACAAAAATACAACTTCAACGTTAAGGAAACTAGAGATAGGAAAAACTTCAGTAAGCATTAAGGGTACCAAAATACTGTTTAAGCAGCAAGACAAGAGCCATCTGTGGCCTGGAAGAACTGTTCTTCTGTTTTGACATTCTGGAAAACTCATATTTAAACCAAGTGTCCAATCTGCTGTCAAATTTTACATGTCTGCAGCTACATGGTTTTGGTTTCTCAGGGATGCCTATGTTTTATAGTAATGGTGAGTTTGAAGCATTGCTTCTATCAATTTAAGCTACAGTGACAAAAACTCAGCACTTTTGAGTTTTGTTGTACATATCTCAATTTACAAGTGTTAAATACGAAAGAGTATCTGAAATACCTCAATGGTACAGGGTGACTTGTCCACAATTCAGTTCTCTAAAGAGGCATTTCAACCATGTTTGTTGGGTTTTTTTCTTGAATGCATGCATTCTACTTTTAAACTGTAGAAAAAACGAATAAAAGTGTTCTACAAAGTTACCTCTGTTTGCTAGGAAGCTTCAACAGATTGTTTGTGCAATACCCATTCAATGCATTACATGACAGAGAAACAGTAAAAAGTCATCTCTCAAACACAGAAGGAACCAAAATAAAGAGTGGGACACCGAAAGAAAGTCACACAAACAGCAAATCTTGGCATTTCTACGTTTCTAAATTCTACACTGAGTGCCTGAAGTACAAGATGAATATTATTTTGATCTCTTCATACTGCTTTGTAATTGAAAAAAAATCAAGTCTTGACTCTTGTAACAAAAAATTTTGTTCAAATTTGATCATAGGGGCAGGAATGCCTTCATCAATAGGGCAGAAAGCCCTTCCCAAAAATATGTGGCTTGATTATCTGGCTATAGGACTACCTGCTCACCTGCCCTACGAGGGCCATATATCATGTGGCATTGAAACTTTGAAAAGTTTCTCCGAGATACTGAGAAAATGGTTCTGAAGGTCAGAAATCCCTGGTCCCTTTCCTGACTCTTGACAGCCAGCCTTTTCCACAGGTAACGTACTTCAGCTTGCATACAGCCCCACACACATCCCTGCCAGACCGCCTTCCACAATTTTCCTTCTGCCGAGCAGACGTTTATTTCCAGACTCCGAGAGAGCGTCAGGGAATTTCCCAGCTCGCCCTCCGCCCCCAGCCTGCCCCCGCCTCCCCGTGCCTTGACGGGTGCCCCCTCCTCCTCTCCGTCTGAGGGAAGACCGCCCCTTCCCGCTCCGCGAGGAAGCCGCGCCTGGAGCCACGGGCCTGGAGCTCCGCGCCGCCGGATTCCGGTGCCGCCTTCCCGCGGCAGGTGCCAGCGCCCACCAGCGCCTCGGAGCCCTGGGAGCCCGGGGACTGCGCAGCGCCCTGCCGTGCCGCACAAGAGAGAAGGCGGACCGCAGCCCTGTCCCGCTCGGCGACAAGGTAAGGCGAGGAGAAGGGGCAGCCCCACCGGCGCCACTCACCTGGCCGGGATCCCCCTGCGGCTCCGCGCCGGCGGCCGCGGAGCTCCGAGTTGCAACGTCCCGGAACGGCCGCTCCGCCACATCCGGGGGCGGGGCGTGGGAAGGCGGGAACTCGCCGGGCGGGCACCGAGACACCGAGACACCGAGACACCGAGACGGGCGGACCGGGCCGGGCCGGACAGAGGCACCGTAAGCGCCGGCAGGGCGCCCGCTCCCGTGTGTTCCCGTGAGGGCTGGAGGGAGCGCTCCCCGCCGCAGCCGGGGGCCCGCCTGGCTCGTCCCTCCCGAGCGGCGCCGCCGCCAGCCCGCCGCCCCTCGGTGTCGCGTCCCTGCGGTGTGGGCGGCGGGGATCCCCCCGTGGGGCGATGGAAGCGCTTCCGACAGCCGAGCAGGGCTAAACCTCGGGGAGTTCGGGTGTGGAGCCCAGGTGCCAGAGCTGGGGGGCTCTGCCCAGTTTGGGGGGCTCGGGCTACTCCGTTACCGCCTTCCAGGTGTCTTTGCTGTGGCAGGCAGTGGGAGTTTAAAAATGTGGTGTACCAGCATTCAGTCCTTTTGGTGTTTTTTCCCATTTTGTTGTAAAAGAAGAAGCAAGTACTAGTCAGGCCTTGCAAGCAACTTCTCATGGTGTGTATTCTGTGTGTTAATGTTTGCTTTCCATTCTTCTTCTCATGGTGTGTATTTTGTGTGTTAATGTTTCCTTTCCGTTCTTCTTTCACCAGATGGCAGGTGGCAGCCAGAAAAGGATAATACAAATAACTGGATTTAAAAAAAAGGAGAAGGCGGCCCTGCTCAAATGCGTGTTCAAGCTGAACTGTGTTTTTATAGAGAGTAAGGTATTGTTCATTACGAGACAGCAAAGAGGATTAGAGCTGGAAGTAAAATATGCAAGTCTTAGAAAAAAGGACTGTGCAATAGGTTAGTTGTGTATAAAGAGAAAAAGAATTTAAACGTTTCCAGTGATACAAGTGTGTTTTGTTTTGTTAGAAATACAGAAATTGTACACATCTTGTAGCAAAAAAGCTGTGCAAGAGTGAAAAGGTCTTAGCTGCCTGTGCTGCTGGTGAGTAAAACATTTGCTGTTTCATTTCTTAGTATCACAGCATAAGTCTGGAAAGGACCCTTAAAAGAGTTTTAGTTATCTGCTTTCATTCTGTGAATCTACTGTCTTACAACCTTTCATTCTTCTTGTTCCATTAACCTTGATTTTTGAATAGTATTATGTTGAAGCTATGATGAGTCTACTTTTTATTTTTTTTTTCCCCCTAAATTATATTCCTGCTATGTCCCTTTTTTGGTTCTTTTCCCAAACAGAAAACTTTGTTATACTTTAGATAATGAAGGTCATGCTCAAATTACTTGGATGTTTAAAAGAGGGCAGAGAGAGTATGAACACCTGTAGTCAGCATGGATTTTTGATGACAAATTCACATGGAACATTCACTGGTAAAGGTCACTGTAAGTTCCTGTTTCTGCAGCAAGAGATAATTCCAGGCTGTTGCCATTCTGACACATATTGAAGCTTCTGGTCTTTCCTCTGTAAGTAGGGTCCAATGCTGAAACCCCATACATGAACAACTAAAATGCTTTTAGAATGAAAATTCAGTATTTTAGGATTTCTTTGTAGACTGATCACCTGTCCGGATTCTGTGATGAGGTTTGAACATCTTGTAGTTATGAGATATCACAATACCATTTTTAAGCATGACGTTTATTTTCCCTGCTCATCACAGTATTCCAAAATGTTAAAGCAGTTGTTAAGGATGGATAATCTTAATTTAAGAGATAATAGAAAAATTACTAAACATGCATTTGTGTTTAAAGGTATATGTAAATTCTTTGATTTTATACCATATTAGTGAGCATTTTCAGTTGTCATTTACTGATAGAAAGTAGGAGGTGTAGATGTGTGTATATATGTATGATTCTTCGTACTGAAACAAAATTCTGATTGCACTCTTATCAAAAATAAAATAGATTAAAAGTTGCCATGAGGGAAAAAGTACTAAAATGAATCTAGGTTTCTGGCACAGCACTTCATTTTAGCAATTTTAAACCTCTGAGTTAATATTTTCTTATTTTTTGGAGTTTAAAATTTGAAGATTTTTTTTTTAACAGAGTGGAAAATGGTGTACACATATAGTGTACTCATTCATGGTGATGCAAAAACTCAGTTATGTTTCTATACATGCAAATCTTCCCCAATACCATCTAATACTTTTTAATCCAAAAGAGGTGCTAATTTTGCATAATCGTTGCATGATGGCAGAAACAGTATATTCTTACTGAGTCCTTTTCCAGGTAGTGAAGAAAGATCATGTTTAAACACATTCAGAATTCCATGGAGTTCAGCAGAAATACTATCAAGGATACCACTTGTTACATACTTCCTAGCTGACAGAAGTTTTGAGATGGAAACTTCACATGAAAGTGGTTTTAACATCCAGGTTGTGCACATCATACTTTTTCCAGTCATAAATCTACTGGTACCTATGCTAGGTTTTGTAGAAGTGCAATCTGTGCTCCTACACTGAGATATTTTGTCAGTCAACCCTGCTGTTCTGTGAAACCAATTAGGTTCACACAATTCAAGTCAATTTCTCTTACAGTGTCTTCTGTAGGTAGTGTTTCAATACAGGAGCAGGGTACTAACCACTGCTCTTGACCTGAACCTGTAAGAAGAGAGAGAGAGAGAGACAGAGAAAAGGGGAAGATCATTACATACTATATCAAAAGCATACATGTGGAAGATGAAAGAGGAGAGGCGGAGGAGGTGGAGCCAAGGGATGAGAGAAAAGGATGTGAAAAGAAGAAAGGGGAAAGAAAAAAGTCTAAAACTGTGTCCCCCGAATATTGATATTCACTGCACTAGCAGTGCAAGTAATATTAAGAATATATAAGAGAAAGAGCTTACATGTCAAATGTCTTGTTCTTTAAAATCATAGGTAGTAAAATATTTCTTCATTTTAGTACATTTGTATAAATGTAAAATGGTATTAAAAATAAAGGACTTAACAAGGTTCTGAAAACAAAATCTAAGAAGCTGAGAAAATGTATTTGAGATTTTTGAGGAGATACACAAGTATTTTATCTAGGAAGGGTAAAAACATACTTAATAATTAAAAGAAAACAAAGTGATCATTTTCAGTGGCATTTTGAGATGGAGAACTCTTGTAGTAGGAAATTTTTGAAATGGTACTTAAAATTCCAGCTTTTATTTGTACAAGGAAGCTTTAAATTAATTTTACATAAATTCTTCAGTTGATTGCCATTTGTCTGCATGAAAAATCTTTTGTGGTTAACAGTCCTTTTTCTTTTTAGGAAAGTGGGTACTAACTAAGGAGTACATAATTAATAGTGCTGAAAGTGGCAGATGGCTTGATGAAACAACGTACGAATGGGGATATGAAAGAGACACCCATTATTCACCTCAATTGCAATCTGCACCTAAAAGATGGCGTGAAGAACTGACAAACTCTGGTGCTCCAGGGGCCTTCCACAGATGGAAAGTTGTCCTCCTTGTTAAGGAAGGTGATAAACGAATGGCATGTATTAGAAGGTAGGAGTTCCATCCCAGTTAATTTGGTCCATAACAACCTCCAGCTATCCAAACTCTGAATTATTTTCATTAATATATTTCCATACTTTTATAAAGTGCTTTTCTTCCCTTCTTTTGGTATACTGTCAAAAATAACATGCGTATGTTTTTATCAAATAAGCTGCTAACACAAACTTCCTTCATGAGGCAAGATACATAGATTTACACATAGATGTGGGTGTTAGATTCAAATAGTAGCTGGAACTGAAAACAGTATTTCACTTGGCTGGATGACCTGACTGTGTCCTGTGGATCGGGCCACACTGTTGCTGATACAACACATTTGTATCTTTCTATCACATTTATGTAATAAGCTCCTTTAGTTCTGAAGATGACTCTGATACATTATAAATAGAGATAGTTTAGAAAGGGAGGACAGAAGTATAAAGGGAAGGAAAAGGGAGGACAGAAGTATAAAGGGAAAAAAAAGGAAGGAATGGAAAGAAAGATAAAGAATGCAAGAAACATGCAAGAATGCTGAGAACACGTTTTTCTTCCTCTTCCTCTCTACACATTTAGCTTCTTAAATTACTTTAAATTCTACACCTGTACTAAAATCAGTGTATATTTAAGTCCTGTTTGCATCTGGTACAATAAAAGGAGCATCTCCTGACTGTTTTGGAGCTTTCAATTCTTTCGGATACTGTCCAGTTTTCTGTTGAGATACCCATTAATTAGGACTGCTCATATCTGAGTGTGCCACAGGTGCACAGTCAAGAAGAGAAGTGCAGTTTGTCTGTTGGATCATAGTACAGGGATGTATGGTACATCACAGAATATCTGTCTGTCTGTATTTCATAAAGACAAAGTGAGGGGTAATTGAAGATGCTGATCTTCTGATTTTGCCAACTGAAAATTTTAAGTATTCTGTTTTTTGGCTGAGTGGGAGAACTTACTGTATCCTGCTACACTTCTGCTTCTCTTTACACTGCTTATGTAGATGTTCATGATAACACTGTTGAAACACTGTCTTGCACAATGCTGTTTCTATTTCTTGCAATAGAAATAGCCTTCAACAGAAGCAACATCAGTAAGACAGGTGAACAAGTTCTGTGGAAAATGTTTTCTCCAGACTGTTTCCCATGCACTCAGTATGGGGATCCTTTTATCAGTCATAAAACACTGACAGGTAGATATTTTTTCTCTTCAGCAGGTACTGTTTTCAGTCATAAAGGACACTATAGCTTTGGGGAAAGTCTGGTTTTTTCCTAATATTTAACAACACTGTGCCTTTTATCCCCTTTCTATGCTCTCCCTGCCTTTAGTGCCTAGCTGTTGGATGGGTAAGTGTGTAAGACCAGCACCAATTCGTTTTTATATATCTGGATTTTGAAAAATAAAACCTATATCCAGAATGTCATTAGATCTTATTTTTCCACCTTTTGTTTTGTCTGGCATTTTTTCTAAAAGATAGGAGCACTTGCAGCTGTACAGGTCCCTGGAGAAACTGTTATGTGCAATGCTGTCCAAAAGACCAGCAAATATCTTTTCTGTATATGGTACTGGACTAGTGCTGCAAATATGTATTTCTCTTACGAAAACATCATATTACATTTCAGAGAAGCAGTGTGCCATTTTTTATTAACTGCTTAATTTACAGGAAAACTTAACTGAAAGATCATTTTGGAGTAGGTAATGCAATGAATTATACCTGCTGTCATCAAATTTGATACTTGAAATGGTACACAGGTGGAACTCTATCAGATATATTGGAGGTGCACATGGATTTTAATTAGTGTTAAATTTTGAAGAGAAAGATGTTCTGTTAAGTGGTTTCTTTCATTTTCTGAAGTCTATTAAGTGCCCTTTTATCTTTCTAATGAAGTTAGTGCTGTGCATTATAGCATCTAGAAGCTTATTCAGTTGCACTTGCATGCTTGTATTTTGTGAATGTTATTGTAGCTTTAGGCAGTGTTAATATAATATAGTAAATACATCTTCCTAAATATGTTCATTTAGAGTTCTTAAAGCTGGAAAGGCAACCATATGTTCATCTGAAAATGCAGAGCACAATATAACTCATGTATTCATCGATGGTACAATTTCTCATTTACAAAATAAAAGCTGCCTCTCTGAAGCTCGACACTACCCTCTGAAATATATAGGAAACTATCTTTTTCAGGTGAGTAAACTGATTTATTGATTACTGTAAATAATGCATTGTTAATAATGGAGGGGAATATAATCAGCCTGAATGTTCTGTGATATGATTAAAGGTAAGACAACTTTCTGATTCTGAAACCATGTATCCAAGAGATAGGAAGGCTCATGAATGTGTGCAAAATACCTGAAGGAGGGTAAGTAGACAGGGCCTGGCAGTTGTCTGTGGTGCTGAGTTACAGGAAAATGAGTACAAATGGGAAGTCAGCAACCACTTGGGGTTTTTTTGCTGTGAGGTTGGAACGCTAACAGGTTGTCTGAAGAGGCTGTAGAGTCTCCAGATGCCATCTGCACATGGTCCTGTGCTACTGCAGAATTCAGTAGAACTGGAATTTTCTGTTTCTATTTCCCTCAAGAGAGGTACCCCATATTGCATACTTGTTTGCTTACCAGATGCACTGTTCAGAAATTCTTAGTATTTTGATCTGGAACTACTCAAAGGCTTCATAATACTCATTTAGTATGGCAGTTTCTCAGACTCTGGGGTGACTTCAGTCAACTGCTAGTTGAAACTACTACCTTTGCAAGCAAGTAGGAGCTAAAACTGTGTTCGTTACAATTTGTAAACCCTTTGGTCTCTTGTGATTGAAGCACTTAGCTCTCCTCTTAGTAAAGTTATTACAAAAGGTTGAGAAAAAGGTTGGAAGGTCTTACTGTTACATCCTGAATAAAACACATCAATGTGGGCTCTTACTCTAGTGTTTACTCTCTTCATGAAACGTTTCAAGGAAGTGGCTCTCATTTCAACCTTTCAGCTAAAGCTAAGATGGACATTCTCTTAGATGAATTAATGTAAAGTTTTTATGGCTACCTCACCTTTTATTGATCTCTATCAAAATCATGTGTTTCTTGCCATGCGCCCTGAATTCCTCCCAGGTGAGATAACAACTTTGAATCTTAATGAGTCTATTAACTTGCACATATCTTTTTTGCTTAAATTTCATTAAAGTAACTCACCTCAGAGACCAAGAGAACATTAACTTTCTATTTAAATGAATCTGAAGAACTCGGGAAACTGCCAAGGCTCCTAGTCTCTTAAAAGGAAAAGAATAAAACATAGGCAATCAAATCACAGCACTTGTCCAAATATATTAAGCTTTATTAAAGAATGTTGTGGACATGCTCTTTTCTCTTTGTCCCAGAAGTACTTGGCGTATAATTCATTAGATTGTTCCAACTTCATAAATTTGTAGTCATGCCAGCTGACTGATACTTCTAGCAAATACAAATCTCATTCCTTCCCTAAACAAATGTGTCTACATGATGGATTTAGCAAAATATTCTTTTCAGGGCAACTGAAATGTCACTGATGTTTAGAATATTCTTAGTGTGATTTTTTCTTTTTTTTTTTTTTTTTGACTAAGTCTTTGCTTCATGTTTATATTTCAGTATCTGTTCTTATTATGTCAACCTTGTAAGTCTACTGTTAAAATATTGTGTGGGATTGTGATTGATTAGATGATTCTATAAGGGTTCAGATTTATTGGTTCAGGATATTAAAATGCATGATTTTAGGGAGCTAGTCTCATACTTAAACAGTGACTTTAAAAGCTTTGTTGGATGCATGCTGGAGTTCCTAATTTTTTTTGCCAAGATTGTATATTAAATTGTTTGAATATAAGTGTTTTAATGAGCATATTGAAACTAACATGCATGAAGGGCCATGAGAAGTAAAGACTAGCTAATACTTCAGAGTTTAGTTATCCATGGCTCATCGAAAGCTATTTAGAATTCCATTCTAGTTACCAAAAATACTTCCTTCTCTTTTGAAATGTGCAAAAAATTTTTGTTCTCAGTATCTGTTTAGAGATACAGTTACACATGTGCCAAATACATTTGTTTTGAACAATACAATCAAGGGAAAATCTGAAAATAGGATGAGACATGTAACTTTTGAAACTACCTTGAAAACATGAAGTATAAACTTCTTGCACCTTGTCATTGAATGAAAAAAACTACTGTGTTTTTTCTCTACTGTTTTTCTCTCTTATGCCCCAGATTAGATTCACCCATCAGACTGAAGTGTTTGAATCATTATACAAGTTACACCAAGCCTTCCACACATGCTCAGAATAAAAAATGGCCAAGGCAATACTTTATTTGTATCTGTCTGATGACTTTCAACTCACCACACTGCAGGAGGAGTTTATTTACCTTAAAAAAAGATGGTGCTTTATTCTTAACCTGTATATCTTTGAAGAAAAGCATGCATTGAAACTCTTACTGAAATGTACGTTCTCAATCCATTAAGTAAATTTAAAATATTTTTAATATATTTTTTTCAGGCAAAGTTATTTTATTACTCTCAGTAACAAAGGTATTACTGAGAGTCTTTTCAGAATGAGTTGAAAACCAATTTGAGAAATGCTTCCTCATTCCCTGTGCAGGAGAAGTAGCTGAAAATGATAGGTGGATTCAGAGAATTAATTACTAGACAAACTGACAAAAATATCAAAGAAAAAATAAGACAGTAAAACCTATTAAATTTTAAATTACTGTTTTATTTCATGTTTATAGGCAAGAACTGAAAAAATTTTATTGTAATGGTCTATATACAATTAATTGGCAAATTGAAGAAGAAATGCCTTATAAAATCTTTACTATATTTTTGACCAGTTGAAAATGTGTGAGCTGTTTTTAGTTTTTGAAAAGTTCTGAGAGATCATCTCTTACGGAAAAATAGTCTTTGTTTCATCCACAGCGACTGTGACTTGACCTAAAGTCAGTTAGGAAAAATAGGTATGGGCAAGCTTGCCATGATAATTCCTATGCTGTAAGTTTGTACAACATCAGTGTTTTGTTTCCAAACCAGCACCTCTCTATCTGACACATGATGTAGATCCTTACACAAATACATAAATATACACAGGCACATACTGTTTGCAATACAATATATAGAAAGACCTAGCACATAAACGTTGGTTAGACCATTTAGCTTTGAAATAAAGTATTATTTTTTTACTCTGCAGAATGAAATACAAAATCCCAAAGATACACAGATGAACCATATCCTGGCTGCACAAGAAATAGACCAAGTCGTGTCTAAAATGCAACTTGCTGACATGAAAAATGTTATTATAAAACATATGTATTTTACTGCGGTATGTAACAGTTGATGCTTTCTTAATGTTATATATTTTAGGTACATACAATTATATATTTTTATAATACATGAATTACATAAGAAACCTCTATCTTTCATTATAGTATTGAGCTAATAAAGGAGATACTTTAGATACTGCCTTTTAACTTGCAATGTTTAATAATCCCATACTTAATACATCTACCATTAGTTAAAATAAAACGTAGTCATGGCAATTCATTGGCATAGGTGTGTAGAAGACACACTATGTACTAAAAACGTTGGTGTAATAGATGAGGTAAATAGTAGCAAATTTGTTTCAACAAAATGTCTGAATTACAGTCTTTCTGTGATTTTCCTGTTATCCAGCTAACTTACCTAAGACATTTTTCAAAACAATCATATTGTAGAGCCAGTGTTGACTCACATGAATGTTTTTTATTGCAAGTCAAAAGTAGAGCTAATGCACTCCTTTGGTTTTGTTGTCACAGATCTAATCCTGATAAAATTGCTACACTGGTAGTTAACACCACTATTTCAAGTCAGGAAAACCCAACTGAATACCCTGAGTTAATATATATTATCTCTGTAAGTTAATGTGATGCAGATGATGGTGTCTAGGAGCTTGTTTACATGAAGCACTGCAAATTCTTAGTAGCAGAAGAATTAAAAATTTTTAAGTCCTCAGGGTACACACAATGTTTACAAATAGAAGACTCCTGCTGCTTAAATCTTTGCACCTTCAAATGCTACATCTTTTATCAGTGACATTTTATCAAGGCTGTACCCCTCCTAGACATTTAAAAAATAAATTTGTTGTTAACTTTTCATGTATTTTACATACAGTAAGGGCTCTGGTTCAAACTATTATGTAGCAATGTGCAGATGGATTAAGCCTTCAAAGAATGGTCTCTCCTAAGGATATTTTAGTAACATGTTTTAATAAGATTGTAATACTAGGCAGTAGTATTAAATATGCTATAGTAGTACTAAATATCACTGTAATAATAATACATTTTTGCCCCTACTACCATATTTTTTGCATGCAAGAAGAATCCAGAGTTGGCATTGTGCCACAGAAAAACTGAAAACTTAGTTTTTTTGCGTCTAATCTAGGAACACTGTCGTTATAGAGCAGCCACATAACAAACAGACAATAGCAGGGGAAAATGGGAAGAAAAATTTCCCCATATTTTATTCCTATTAAGTTATTAGTCCCCTATTTCAAAATTTAGCCATCCAAAAGACAAATCTAAATGATATGTAGTGCTTGAACATTTATCAGAAGTTGTCATTTGGGAAGTTTCATGCACTATTTATTGAATATGTTGACTGGTATCCAGTGGGCAAGCTGACTCTATCCTGTTTTGCAGACTATTAAGCACAGACTTATGCAGACAGATCAACTGAACAAATGCAATCCAGAGGTAAGAATTATTAAAAAATAGGGCATGTTATGCATATGGAATTTTATTATGAAGCTAGACAAACATACTTTAATAGCAAAACTAGCTATCAAAGAAACATTTTTAGATTTTGGCTGTCCGATATTAAATATCAGACATAAATATATAATCTTTACTATAAACAATATAATAATAATATAAAAAATATAAAATTCCCATAAAGTTATTGATGCATTCAAGAGCATCATTTGGTCTTGAATGTTGTTTGTTCTTGCAATACTTTTAGTACTGTCTCTGTTATTACAAAGAAACTGCTTAATTCTGCTAGTTAAGAGAACCTTACCTATTAATCTTAGGAAAACAAAAAGCAAAGATGTCCTAATGTGATTTAAAGCATCTTAAATTACTCAAGCACTGTAAATATGCAGTAATAAAGAGAGAGTGTACACAATTTTTAAAGCTGCTCACCTTTTTCTAATAGAGACAGATTTTAGTTAGATTTTATATTGGATGTTATCTCACTGAATAAAGAAACAGTACTTGCTCTTTCAGTATATGCCTGATACTTAATCGTGTTGGTTTCCAGAGTCAGCTGAAGCACAAATTGCAAGTAGAATGCTTCATGTTTTTCAGTCCTGTTTTCATAGTCACATTGAAATTTTGCAATTTCTTTTTTTTGTCTACTTAATTTCTCTTTTTTTTATTTCCATTAAGCCAAATAAATGCCATAAACCTGGTACAGGTCAGCAATAGGTTTCATTGAGTCTTTGTTATAAATATTTGAAGTAAATTAATACTTCTTAAATTTTGCCTTGTCTCTTGATAATATTAAGAATAAATCCATAAACATTGTTGAAACATTGCCTCGTTAGTACTCAAAGAATATTTTTTAGTGGCCACAAGCTACTAGTAGTGCATTTTACTTGTGTTACTTAAAAAGAGCCACACTTAAAGTATATGTTAGCTTCCTGTACTTCTTGGTAACTGAAGATCTGGTATCTTCATGAGCCATATTGCACAACTAGTAACTTCAAATCAGTTTTTTTCTGATTTCTTTCTGTTGACAATTAGGAAGGAAGAAGAAAAATATTTTTAAAACATGAGCGATAAAATACTTCTGTGATGGTCCAACACCATCACTGATCTGCAAAGTTCTCTGTGTGTTTCTGTTCATGAAGGTTTGCATTTAAATTTAATCTTAGTGTGTGATTTATTGAATTAATGGGATAAAAAAATAGGTTACCTTTCTTAACACCTGTAAGCTGAAATTGCTTTTCTGTACTCTTAAAAATAATATCATTTTTTGCTTGGAAATTTTAAGCCTAATTGTAATACTTCTTTTACTGTTCTGTCACTTTTATTGCTTGATGGAATATCCATTGCTAGCCTTTAAACGATACATGACTTCTACAGTCAGTATATTTATGACTTTTATAAGCAGTTCCAGAAAACATTTCCAGTAATACTAATGAAGTAAAATGAAACCTACAAACTAAGTTAACCTGTTAGCTCTCCCTACTGTATTTTGTCATCTCAGTTTGCATCTGCTAGAAAGGCTTATCCCAGCTAAGTGTTCTGTTCCATCATTATCCCAAAAATACTTACTTCTCTTTTGTCAGCTTTTTTTCCAGATCATGCAATAAAAGATGTATTGTGTGGACCTCTATATTTCATTTTTTTCTGCTCAAAGTGCTAATGATTCTGCCAGCAGTGCTTCAAAAGAAACTGCTGATTCCTCATCAGTCAGAGAGCAAGCCAGTGAAGCTTGGACAGCTTATTGAGTATTAAGTCTCTTCAATAATAGGTGTCTCCTGATATTGACAGAAGTTTATTGCCTCAGTTTTGTATCATCCTTCTTTACCTCTTAGAAGTGTGCTGAACCAGTCTCTGGTTTCTCTGTTTTACTTGAATGCTATGCAAGAGGTGCCACAGTCTTTCCAAAACATCTTTGTTTTAGTGTATTTTCAAAGTTATGCATCAATGTTACTGTTCCTTCTGGTGCAAAATTTTCAAAAAATAGAAATTTACAATATATAAAGCTGGATGCTGGTGTGATCACCAGGTGAAGGTCAGTGGTAAAGTGCTTGTGCATGCCCAATATGTAGTCATCATCTCGCATCTTAAATACAAGAGACAGAGTAGTTCTTCCTTCACTGTCATTAAACAGTTTATGATTGCTCTTTAGATGTGCTGTTTGCATGTAATTAACATTACAAAAGTATGAATGCAACCATTATTTCCAAAGGAAATTTTAGTGGAGATTTTAATAGTGCATATATGAATGAGAAGATTGAAATAAATGTGAGCTGCAAACACCAGATGCACAAAGACTTGATTAAAAGAAAATTGTCTACATGAGCAGTTTTATTTATTGTTAATGTAACAATGGCTTACATTAGGAATCTGATATCTGAGACATTTGCAGAGAAAGGGAATATCTAATGCTAAGGTGGAGTTCACTCACTGAGAATTTAGCTGTGATTTAACTGTGATTATAATTTCTTTATCAATTTTTTCATGTTTGAACAGAGCTCCTAATGGTTTTTATCTTACTGTTGGAACATTTTTGGAAGCTATCTAATAGCAGTGTATTCCTTAGATTTCAAATTCATAACTGGACTCAACGTCTGTGTTAATTTAAAATTTAAACTAAAATTTAGAACTATTGGTAAGATATTTAAATTGGATAATAGGGAAATTTCTTCCTGCAAAGGGTTGTAGTGCACTGGAAGAGGCTTCCCAGGGCCTTTTGTAATGGAGTCATGGAGTAATTAAGTCATCATCCCTGGAGGGATTTAAAAGATGTGTACAAGTGTCACTTAAGGATATGGTTTAGTGGTGGACTTGGTAGTGCTGTTAATGGCTGGACTCAATGATATTATAATTCTTTCCCAACCTGAACAATTCTGTCTAAAGCACACTTAAGATTTTTGGGGGAGATCATACATGTTATCAGAGGCTACAACAACAATAAATTTATGTAACTGTTTAATTCCTGGCAGTCCAATCATTCTCACCCTGCTTCTCTCAGCTGTGCCTCCTTATCCCAGAATAAGGAGAAACTTGAATTCACCAGAGCCTCAGGCTGTGTGGTCAGACAAAAAAGCTGTATTTCAAAAGAAGTTACCTGGCAGAAGAAAGCTGTGCTTCAATTAGCAATACAGCTGCAGCTGGCTGGTGCATTAGCTTTAGCTTGAATCTGAACTAGAGGAAAGATGTAAATAACAATGTAGCTGAGACTTTTCAGTCTCAGACTTTCAGTCGGCTCATTAGTTTCATTAATTTGTGATTTTTGGAAAGCTGAGCACACAGACAGTAACAGGGAAATTGCAGAGAAGATACAGCATTTCATGGAAGCTATTGCATCTGTCTGGGTTTTCTGAAAGCTGTAAAGTTAAGAGTTTTGCTGTCATGTGTGAGAATAAGATGGAAGTCCTGTGCCAGTAAGATCTTTGGATCTTGACTGGAAGGGCCCCTTCTGCTTGGAAATGAGAGTCCCTTTCCTCTTGCCCTGGCAGGGATGTAAGTTGGTATAGAATAACCTCCATGTCTTAGTCACATCCCCTCTTGCTACTGCAAAAATTAATTCTGTCCTGGCAGGAACCAGGATATATAATATCAACATTTTACTTAGAGATCTCCTGTGTTAGTTAAGTTGGTTAGTTAAAGGGGATTTGGGGATTTTTAATTTAGCTTTTTTTTTTTTTTTTTTTTTTTTTTTTTTTTTATGTTATCTCTTGTAGGTTAAAGGTACTGACTGGTCCAGGAGGACTTGGTCTGTACTTCAAGTATTAGTGGAAGAGGACTTACTTCATGATGCAGTCACAGAACTTGCTGCAGGCCGAATGTACAGTGCACCTCCTGTGCAACTTCTTCATCCTCTTCTAGAATATGTCCTATTGGTGAGAGATGAAGAGTAAAAGTATTATTAAAAATAAAAGCAATAAATGGAAGTATTATGATCTTTGCTTCTGACATTGTATTTAGTAGTTTTTAGATTCACCCTTTTTATTGTGCTCATCAATTTGCTTTTGAAAATAAGAAAGGATTTTTAAAAGCATTTTTCAAATTAGTATTTATTTGCAAACCAAATGAATTTAATGCTCTAAATACTGTGGAAGGCTTGGCCACAAAGAGATTGATTGAGAAGATTTGCTCTAAACAGTGCTGCATTCAACTGGAATATCACACTAGAGCAAGTTCTCCTTATTCTCTTCCTTTTCTTTTTGTTTTAACTGATTTTTCTCATTGGAGTTGTGCATTAAATTGCATGTTACCTCAGTGATTAAATATTGTCACTTGGGATTGTAAAGATTAAAGAAAATGAATAAATTCTTAGTGATTATAGATATTATAGATCTTTGGCTGGTCTGGAGACAATATTATTTTCTCATTTTATTACAGGGAAATACTGATACAATATTTTTTGCCAAACTTTGTCATGTTTTCTACCTTGTTCTTCATTGTGAACCACCATGGAAGTCCCCATCTATGTTAAAGTATTATTTGGATCTTCTTCAGTGTCCTATCTGTAAGAAAGGCACATGGTCCTTAATAGAGATGATTGTAAGGTAAGAAAGATAACTGAGGTACTGAATGCAATAATTATGTTACTCTAAAATCAGAGACAGCAGAGGACTGTTGGTATTCTGTTGCATCAAAGTCCTGTTTTCAACACAACAAGTTACCAGTATGGGAAAGTCTAGAATTGTAACAGATTTGGACATTTCAGTTTATGTTCCAGGAAGTGTTAGCTGACAGGCAGATGGAATTTTTTTGAGAGAAAAATAAGTGTATTTTCTTAGCCTTTTCCATTAAAAAAAAATATTTTATTGCTTGCACTTTTTACAGAGTATAGTAATCTTTGTACTCTTGCTGTTGTTGTATGTGTACATATAAACACACACACATGCACACACATGCATAGCTCTGTAGTTACAAAGCAAATTCAAAGCTTATCTTACCAAACATGAAGTTTCCGGTTGTGTTTCAATTTTGATCCTTTTTGAGGAAGTCTGATTATATCTTATCTACAATGACAAGACAGTGTTTTGGAGCTGTTTGGATTGTTAAGACTTCTTTATCTTGAGAACTCATTTTTTTGTAATTTGCATCAACAGAAATTAATTCTTCATTTGGAAAAGAAACTATACCTCTTCTTGTTTCAGTGATAAAATTTTAAGTAACATTTAAATATCTTGATGCAACTGTGATTACATATATGTGAATGTGTGTGATTGTAAGCATGCCTTGAAGAACATGGAAGAGAATTTGTCTTTTAGGTGAAGTATTTTGTCTTTTAGTACTTCCTGGAGATTGTGAATACTCAAAAGTTGTATACCTGGTTCTAGTTCTCAAAATTCTAGCCAAAAGGTGTGTTTGCATGTTACTTCAGAATTATGTCCATCATACTTGACAATCTGTAGTCCTGTCAAGTATTATATATGAACTGTTATCTGAACAGAAGTTTGTAGGATGTTACCATGTCTATAAAATACTACAAAATTTTCTTGTACTTAAAGTAATTTAAAGAAGCTATGTTTAATATAGTAATCTTACAATATCTCAAGTAGAGACAGAAAAATGAAATCAAATTAAATGATTTAGTTTACATTATAATACAAAATCTTCATCTGGAACATAAACATGTTTTGTTTGGTTTTTTCTTTACTTTTGAAAAAAGCTTTAAAACCAGAAAATTAGGCTTTAAAATATTGACTGTTGCTGGGGAGCAAGCATGTCCCTGTCAAAACAAACCAGATTCAAAGCTGACTTGTTTGCTAATAAATTATCTGTTATTTCTGTCATACAAATGGAATTTTTCATTTTTTATTTTTCAGGTCTTGCCTTTATTGCGAAACAGTTTGTCATACAGTCACAGTTTCAGGGAGAGCAGATGAACTGAGGATAGTTCATAAAACATTATTGAAGTTTTTCTTTGATGTAGTAAAAGGCGAAGTAGAGTTTCTGACTAAAAGGTGGGATTTATAGAATAACACATGCATTTCTTTATTTACAGCAGGTTGTATCTTGATTTGTGTATATTCCTGATAAGATACTGCTCTACAGAGCAGTGTGGCAACTCTATGTTTCTCAATTCTTAGTTTGTTCATTGTACATTCATAGGTTTTTTCCTAATCATGTTTTAAGACCTCTTGATTTTTCCAGCTTGTTATTTCAGTAAGCATTTAATTTTCCTCATAGAGTGGTACTTTTAGATTTGCAATACTTCACTATTCATTCTTTAAGGCAGACAAGCAGTATTTTGAATGTACTAATTTATATGTTTGGATTTTTTAATAATTCAAATAACTGTTATATCCTTATTATCTTAGGGAGACAATTACCTTTGCTTGGTATATGAAGTATAAAAGAAATCTAGGTTTTGCTTTGCCTTTATATAGGAAATGGTGGCCTTTACTTTATGTAAATAGTGGCACAGTATTAGAATTCCCCAGGTGTAACAGCAATAGTCATTATCATTGTACTTATTCTTCATCAGAAATTTTGTCTGACCTTTCCATAGGTAAAAATTGCCAAATCTTTATTTTGACTGAAGACAGGGTTTCTGTCTGGTAACTATAATAATCAAAATGACATAAAGCTTTAGGTTTTTTCACGGTTTTTTTTTTTTTTTTTTACAGTTTGGTTGAACGAACGAATTCACAGCATCAACAAGTCTTGCCACAGACAATTCTTCTGAAGACATTCTTGTTTGAAAGTGGAACTGCAGTGCTTTTTTCCAAACACATAAATATTCTAGCAGATTGGGTCGTATTTTCCTATAGAGAATTGAACGGAAAAAATGATGTGAGTGTGAATTTTATACTTTAAAATAATGAAGACTGACATATTTTTTTTAAAGGCACCCCTTTGTTCATTCTTTTGTGAGGAATTTTATGTAAGTATCCCAGCTGCTTGTTATAGCTGCCTTTTGTTGTGAAGCGTGCTGGTTTTTGCTCCACTAAAGGAAATGAATTGATCCATAAGATTCTTCCATAGATATGTAGAGAAGAAACGAGTCATGAGTAGCTTGTTGGCTACATTCAGATGTTCACATGCCCTTAGCAGCAGGTATTACTGTAGTTATTAGAGACACCAGCTTAACACATTCTCTCAAACAATATGGTGTAGTGAAAGAAGTGATTATCTTATTTGACAGTAACAGGATTCAGGAAACGTTTGAAAGAGAAGCCTAACAAAACTAATACTTTTTTGTTGTTGTTGTTGTTGTTTGCAATAGATTTGCATTGTTTTACTGTTATAAAATGCTCTGGTTTTCTTCCTAAGTCTTTTAGTTTCGTTTGGTGTATTTCCTAGGACTTAGCATAAAAATGGAATAGAAGGCAACTTAATTGCTATTCTGTGACCTGCTGGCCAGCAGGACATTGACCTGAAAGATACGAAGTGTCCTCTATACCACCTATTTCTTTTCAGAAGCAAGAGGCCTTGTAAAACATCTTTGACTTCTAGATTCTCACATAAAATAAAACCTAACTGCTGTCTCTGCATTCTCTTTTAAATTATTCTGAGAGCACAGAATAAATAGGTACTCCATTCATTTTTTCCATACAGTAACAGAACAATAGAAAATCAAGTATTTCAGGGAGAAAAAAGCACTTTCCATATAATACCTAGTAGTTATTCATTATGGTATGAAAGCAAAAAGATTAAACATAATGAGAGCTTCACTCATCTTACCTCGCCAGACCTCCTACCTTTTTTGAGGGCTATCAAAGCAAGACATTGTGAAACAGTGCTGCTTTTTATCCTTGGTCAAGATATTTAAAAAGTGCCTAAAATTAGGCTTCTGTACCCATATTTATATTTAAGCAACCTGCCTTTTCAAAGGTACTGAGCAGCAAGCAGGCTTACATTGCAGTTGGTGTCAGTAGCCATTCTGTTTCTTTGGAAAATGACACTGCTTTCATTATTTTTCCTGGTGTTGAATCTGCAGTTTAAGTGTAGGTATCATTTAGATTTTTCTGCTATGCTTTCCTTTGACAGGTTCTAGCACTGTAGCCCATGCCTTTCTCATAAACCTTTCTTTGCATTGGCAGAATAATCACTTTTGTCAGCCTGTACTACATATATGAAAAATAAGCTTAATCCCCACACACAATGTAAACCACAGAGATCTGCCTCTTGTTTAGATTCTTTTGTTTTATATATATATATATATCAGAATTGTCATTTCAGTACAATGTCTGCCTGCATGCCTGTTGCTTTCTCACTTTGATCTTACGCACTGTAGTGTAAACTAACCTACAGAGATGAATTCTAGCCTTAAAAAGCAGCTTTTTGCCTCATAATATCTGTAGTGTATTATGTTTTTTCTAACAGCTTTATTTATCAGCTCATATTTATTTATCTACTGCACTTCCTTTCCCATTGCATTTTTTGCAAAAATAAACTCTGAACCAAAATACCATATTTTTACAATACAGCTTGTTCATCCCTTCATTCACTCTCAATCCTGTTATACTAAAACTTGATATTTTTCTGTATTTTCAGAGACTAATTTTAAAATTTGATTACACAGGTTAAAATGTCATTCAGAAAACCAAGAGTGAAACCTCCCCAGCTGTGCAGACAGAATTGTTTTTTTCTCCTTCCATTTTCTGTCATTTCAGAGATGCATAAATAAATATACAGTATTTCCATGTCATTAGAGGTATCGTACAGGGTGCAAAATCGTCCTTCCTGTCTTCAGTTTGAAGGTGTGAGTCATTGTTACCAGTTTTGTTTTTAAAAGCTGTTTGCTTAAGAGGTAGCACCTTGAGATGAAGCATGTAGAGCCATTCAGAAGCCTAAATGAAAGGAATGATTTCGGGTATTGTTATTGCCTGCATGTGGTTTGTAGCACATTGTAAAGGGGTGACCATATTTCTCAGTGCACCAAAGTGTGCTTGCTTGCAGGAAGAAAAAAACATGCGAGTTGTGATATACCAAATTTCTGTACAGTTCTTCAGCGAAAATATCTGTAAGTGGAAACAGGTGAATAATTTAACTAAGTTCTTTCTTCAAACATACCTAATAGAATATTTTCTAGATGTTGAAAGTGGGCAGTTAATAATTTTTTTTAAGCTTTTTAGAATCAGATTCTCCTTTTTTGTGATTCAAAGAGATGGCAACAAATGAGTGGTAGAGTGCAGGTAAAATATCTGTCTATGTTTCCTCTCTTCTAGCAATGAGTTGTTGCAAAATTACGTTGTCTGTATGTGTGTAAATACACCATGGAAAAAGAACAGTCCAAAAAAAGAGAAAAACAAAGCATGAAGTTGAGTGCATTTGTTCTTTTGGAGCTAGATAGAATTTGTTGTATTTCAGAAGCAGCAGAATGAAAAACAGTGACAGGAAATTGGATGTCCTCACTGATCACTGTTGGGACAACTTGGTGGAATAATATTGATACACTATTCTTGTAGTTAAAAATGCACTGACAAAGAACATAAAATATTTCCTATTATTTGAGCACTTCAATTTTGAATATAATTCTAAAATAAATTAACATCTATTGTTTGTTATTTTATTTAAACAGGTTTGATGTGGGAACTCCTGGTCAAAGTTCCATGAATCAAATTTTTTAGTTCAGTTTTAGAATTTACTAGGGAATGTATGTTGCTTATAACACTTCTAGTTGCACTAAGCTATTGCATGGTTTCTCACAATGTCACAGATGGTATCAGAAATGCTTTTCATCCCTGGAAATACTGGTGGGGACTTTTACAAAAAAAGCTGTCTTACATAGCCTGACAAAGAGGTGACAAAGGCATTCATTCAGGTTTTTAGTTGCATAGTATAAATTTGTGTGGTGTAGAACCAAATGTCTTTCTGGTCTGTCACTTGCAGTAGCTTTTTTGGAAGTATGTTTTAGACATTTGTAGAGTATTACATTTACAGCACAAGAAAAAAAAGAACTCGAAAGAAGAGTTCTAAAATACCTCAGTAATTCAAAGTAAAAAAGTTAAAATTAATTTTCCTGTAAGAACTTTTATGTGTAAAAACACACTGTGAAACTTCTGCCACTGTAGCACTGTATTTGACTTGACAAAGCATTAAATGGAACAGCAATGTAGGAGTTGCATTTGCTAAGCTAACAGATATCAGTTGAAGTGATGTGACCTTTGTATGCTAACACAGTCAATAGCTTCTTTCCACTTCTATGCTTTTCTTAGTGAGATATCTTTGATTTTCAACAATAAGAACAAGGCAGAGAATTTTGAAAAGAGGCTTCACTGCATCTTACTTAATTAGCTGTACATGGTGTAGTGGGTTGATCCCAGCTGGCAGTGAGTCCCCACCCTGCAGTGGGTTGAGGGAAGAGAATCAGAAGGACAGAAATTAAAAAATGTATGACATTATATGAAGACAGTTTAATAAGTGAAACAAGTACGTATCCACAAGCAAAGCAAAATAAGTATTCCATTCTGTGCATCCTATCAGGCAGATGTTCAGTCACTTCCTGGAAAGCAGGGCTTCTTAAAATATGGCAGTTGCTAGGCAAGGTAAACACCACCACTTCCAGCGTCCTCCCTTCTTCCTTTACACAGTTTTTACTGATGACCACAATGTTTAGAAGGCTTTTGGTCATTTTGGGTCATCTGTCTTGGTTGAGGCCCCTCCCATCTTCTTGTAGGAGCAGAGTGGAAAAAAAGAGGTCTTGGCACTGTCACACATGATAGCAAATTCAGAGTTTAATGGAAATGTTTGGGAGTTTTCCTGTTTTATACTGCGTGTTTTCATTACTGTGTTTGTATTGTTTTGTGGTTGAAATTGAAAATATTTTTATCATGTTAACATTTAATATTTTAGAACACATGATCCTTTCAGGAAATTAGACCAATTTCCCTTCCCCTCATTTGTAGCATTGAACCATTTATTTAAAATTTTGAGGAGAAGCTCTTGGTTTGTCCTACCATTCTTTTACCAAAATGCCAACCAAGCCTACACTAGTTGGCATTATCTGATTGGTCTCATCAACATGCAGAGATACTTGGCTGGACAGACGGAGATGCAGCTAGAGTACCAGCTACATTTAATATGCACTATTTATCTGACTGTGAAAAATTATTAATACTTGCAGGATTAACAGTCATTATTTCTATCTGCTGTCTCAATGTCTGCTACCCTACCCTTTTTCTTAAAAGTCAACCCTACCCTTTTTCTTAAAAGTATTTCATAAAGAAATTAAGATAGTGAGTTAGAAACAAGAAAGAGAATGTAAATATTTGTGCTTTACATCTGTATCTACCTCAGATTGCATCTATATTTCCTTGATCCTATCACATAATTTTTGTTAAAATTGTGCTTATTTGCTGTGTTTGTGAAATTTATTTCCAGCAAAGAACTACTGGTGGAATTATATTATCCACCCAGTATTTTACTTTGGGGTCCAATGATAAGAGGTATGCGTACTTAAGGGAAATTTAAACGCATTTCAGTTATTTTAAAATGTTCTTCAGTTTCTGTTCCTGAATCCTCAGAAGACAGGGAGTGTAATGTACCTTTTTAAATATTTAAACTTTAGTTGAAAAATTATACTTTCAGGTTTTTGACATAGCATAGCTGTGTTCTCAGGGTTTTTTTAAAATATTAGATTTCACAGTTCATCTGTAATAAAGTATTATAACATAATAAAAAAAGGACAAACCAAATCAAGTAGAGTTTAAGAGAGTAAGAGGAAGTAGGCCTGGAAGCAATCTTGGAGGTCACATTCTTAATAGATTTTGTTTGGCCAATTCTTAAAAATCTTCAGTGGTGGAGATTATGCTTCCACCCCACACCATGTTTATTTGTAGTTGTGTTTATTCCTTTTCTTTTGACTGTCAAGTAACTGTTAGCAGTAGGGACAGTATCTGTGTAGTTTTCAACAAATTACTTTATAATGTTTTTATTATCATCTGTGTCACAGTCTCTGTTCTTCATATGTATGTCTGTTTGATTTATTGATGCTCAATCTGGTTTTCATGCTTTTCAGCTCCCAAGGATCTTAGTAAATTATTTTAAACCAACTTTCAACATATTTTGTTCTCAAAGGAGTATCAGACAAACCATTGACTGTAGAAAATTGTCCAGTTTCAAGTATTCATTATCTTTCACAAGATGTCATATATCAACTGGTACTCTAGTGTACCAGTAGTAATTCTCTGGTAGAGCTCTAGGTTAGATGAATTTCGTGTGTTCCTACTGTGGTGCCTGTGTTTGTCCAAGCTGTGCTTTCAAAACATCTGGTGGTACATGTGATCAGAGGAATAAATTATTTCAGAGTAATTTTATAAAGTATTTCTACATGGCTCAGAAAGGTATTTAGATGTGGCATTGCAAAGACTAACTCAGACACTAGAAACACTGCTTTACCTTGTGAAATCTTCAGGAAAAGGAAATGCTAGTAGAGCAGGGAGAAAAAGAACCCTCTAATTGTCAAATTAAACACAAGGTTAACTGGAATAAGTGCAGTACTTGCAATCTTATGGTTAAACAAAACCTAATTTAAAAAGAAATCACATTACAATTGTACTTTTAAGCTTTGACACCATTTGGCATACAGTTTTTGATTATATTTTCATAGAACCTGTTTTTCTCCAGTGCCAACTCTTAATTGATATGGCATCAGCGACGCTAATTTTGTTGATCCGGCTGCAACAGTTAGCTTTTGAGCACAGAAGAAAGGTCAGTGAAGGAGTGACATGGCAGCAGAATGGGCTTTTATCTAAAGAAGTTCTCTGTGTTATTTCTGGTACATTATCAGTGTGAATTTTTTATATATTACAGATCAATAGATACACCCATGTTATTTCCCATTTAGGCTTTCAGAAGTGAAGTTGCTGGTCTATTAAATGCAATTCTTGGAACTGTAGGGGACTATTGGATCATATCAGGTTTGCTTATGGACAGAAATATGTTTCATCAAGTCCCTGATTTGGCGCATTACCTTGCTGTTTCGTGTGATGGTGAGTGTTTGCAAGGCCTCTTGAAAGTCTAATCAGATACATTAAGTCCTAATTAAAATCTTTTGTTTAATTTCAAATTGGTTTTTACCCCCTGTTGCAGCTATGCACTGTATGATGTGTACACATGCAGGAAAAAGTTTTCTTTTGTATGTGTCATCAGTGTCAAGCAAAGATCAAACAGAACAGGTTTTCTTATTAAAATCCCGCTAAATAAATGTCTAAATGTTGATGTGAAACCAAGACCACACACAGTCTGAAGAAGAAAAAAAGAAGTCTTTGGAGCTCTCTCTTGTCAGTTTAGGAGACGCTTTAAGCATATCATAATAAACCTTAAATTCAGGCAAGGAATTGGAGACACCTTACCCAACTCAGGCAAATTTTATCACTCCAGGTGAATTCTGTCACTCCAGAAAATCAACAGATTGCTAAAGACTCTTCAACCATAAGTCTAAAACCTACACTGAACTGTGTGACTCCTACAGCTTCAAATGAGACATTTCAATGTCTCTTTCCAAATCACCTTGGACTTAATGGAGGGAATGGGAAAAAATTCCATTGAGTCCCATGAATTACTGTAGTTCCTCCTCATTAAATATACTAGGTAAGCAGAAAAGTCATGTCTCAAAAAACCATTATAATTTAACATGGAATGTCAGTTGAGGTGTCTGTACTTTTAGCAACAAGGACTTGAGGAGCTTGAAAGACAAAAAGTTATCTCAAGAAAAGTACTGAATTAATTTAATTTTTGAAATTAATTCCCACCAAAGCTTCCCCTGACTCATTTTCCAATCATCATTTTTTGTGTTAACAGGTATATGTAAGCTTCATTTAAAGTGTATCTGCCTTCTACCTGAGCACTCAAAAAGAACCATTATGAAAAGAAATGAAACTGAAATCTTAATCTCTGGACAATTTGTTTCACTCCAGTCTTACAGAAAGCAAATTAGGAGAACTTTTATAGGCTGACTTAGATCTTAGAAGGCCAAATCTGTTTGAACTTTATGGTGTTTAAATCAGTGGAGCTTTAAGTATGTACCTCCCCAATGGATTTTGTAGTTGTCATGAAATAGGGACAATCTTGGATATATATTTCTGTAAGACTTTCTTACTTTCCTGTATGCAAAAATGGAAAACAAGAACAGGATTCAGTCTCTTTATAAAAGAGATTATTTGACGTGTGCCACTTGGTACAATCTGCAGTGCTCAAAGCAGAATTGTTTAAGTTTTTCTAAATTCAGTTATACTTTCAGTAGCAAGCATCTGTATTCTAAGATGTGTCTAAGATGTCTAACAGACATCGGGTGTCTGTTTTGGTTGAGTCTACAGTTAATCAGTTAATTTATGAGCACTTCTCAGCAAACAGAAGATTCCCTCAATACAGTAAAGACTTCCTTCCTCATTGCAGATGTTGCTTTCCAACCAATTCAGCTGTTATTTTGACAAAATTATTTTCTTAGAATCAAAATACAAATTCTTACAACTGTAATTAAAAATCAGTCTTTCTGTCCTCTTTTCTAAAACAGAGGTAGGTCAGACATATGCCTGATATATATTGATAAATGTATGGACATGTAAGTTCCTCTGCCACTGTGGGGCATTTTTTTGAACAGTATAAGCTATTTGGTACGTCTGAATGGGGTTGTAATTTTCTTATGGTGACTTTTAATGTAGAACTTGTAGGTCACCCTGCATTACTTGCACGTTTCTTCTTCATGTCTTGTAACTCTTACCTGAATGTGTGTCACTGAGATTTAAAATGTGATCACTTGCAGAATTTCACAATTAAATAATTTTATTCTCAAAATAAAGGTCTAATTTCTGTAACATTGTACTAAGAGCATTTTTTAAAGTTTCCACAAAAAGTGATGCTTTGTCTTCTAAAATATGTTTAACATTCACTTGGTATCTGGTCATCTTACCAGATGATGGTTAAAATCTATTTTAATGCAAAGAATTTTAGTAATTCTTATGGAGAATAAGCTGCTAAATCTGCAATAGGAGCAAAAAAGCCTGGAAAAGCTATCTTCCAGATAAGTAGGTATATAGATTTCTGTGTTTTCATTTTTAGGCTTAATTTATTTCTTTTCCAATTGCTTTTTTACAGATTTTTCTCTATGTCAATTAAAAACGTTTCTTTGTTCCATACCATCCGACTGGCTTCAACTGTTTGTTGCAGAAGCAATTTTCAAACAAATGTGTTCACAGAGGAATATTGCTGTTTCTACAGAACCTCTTTCCCTTCAGAAAATAGTAAGTAACTCCTTAATAACTTATCACACTTCTGTATTTTACAAGCAATTTGATTCATGTAAGTCCTGAAATATATCTTTTCTTTGTCGTCTAAGGTTGCTGACAGGCTTGTTGCCTGCATTGTCTTTTCATGTGTTCCACTGCATTTAAATTTCTCTTTGCCTGAGTTCTGGGTCCAGAACAATAGTAAGATTTTTCGTGCCAAAGAATTTGTCACACCTGGTATCTGTTTACATGCAGTTGTCATGGAAGTGAATCAATGCAACAACAGTGAAAGCTTTCAAAAATAATCCCTGATGTAATGATTGCAGTGTTACATTTGTACTTAAGGAGAATGGCAAATATAGTATGATTTTGCTTGGCTACCTTCTCCTTCAGGGTTTTTGAAGAGATAGGTCCAGATATTTGTTACATAGAAGATTTTATGATTTTGAACCACAATGAATTTCTCCTCTTAGAAACTTTCCTGTGAATTTCCTGTGAATTTCTCCCCTTTTAGAAATTTTCTCCTACTTACAAACCTTTGCCTGCCTTCAAATCACAGTTTGTGATAGTTGGTGAGGAAAAACATGGTAAAAGCTGCAAAAGAAATTCTCAAAGCCATGACAGCTGGCAGGATGGAGGCAAATCAGGGCAATCACACAGTTATGTCATGCCCTAATGTAGTCTCATTTCAGTAATCTTAATACTAGTGACTAAATAGAATATGGAATCCATAGCTGTTTGTCTGTGTTCTACTATTCTACACGTAGTGTCACAAAAAAACAAATTTATGCTTTTGTACATTTACCATATATAAGTTTTCATAAATTTTACAGGAATTTATTGTGGAGATTGTTTGTTAATACAGCACTTTTAAACAGAAGCTGAACAAAAGACAGAATTTTTAACATAAACCAACTGCATTGCTAATATTTGATTTATATTGCCACATATAGAGCAGAATCTCTACTTTTACTATTGCCATGGCTACTGATCACTCTTTGCAACTACTTATAAATTTTTATAGTGCTTGAAACAAATCTATGTGCTTTTTGCAGTTTTCTTTAGTATGACTGAGTCTCCTTTCTCATTCTATGCAGTAAAAATTAGCTAACATCCAGTGTTGTCAGTTCGTCTCATACAGCATCTTATCAGCTAGGCCTTTCTCTGAGTTCAACAACTCCTGGGTGGTAAGTGTGCAGTGAAGGTGCAAGTAAGGTGTTCCTCACCTACTGCACATAGCTTGCAATATCTACAGTGAACTGCAAAATACTCAAAGCCTTCCTTAATACCTTTCTTCAAATATAATTGTTGTGTATTTGATGATCTCCCTCACTGGCCTTTTTTCCTATGCTTTTGCCAAGCTGCAGAAACTTAGATGACTTTTTTAAATGAGCAGTGTATGTGGGTTTGAAGCTCTGTGTTACTAGAAAGAAGCTAACATCTACAATAGCCTAGACTGTCCTAATAAAGACAGAATACCTAAGGGATAACTGGCTTACTGCCTTTGCGATGCTCAAAGATTTAATCCAGCCTCTCATTTCAGAAGAGATGAAGGAATGGAGTGAGTATGCCTTTAACCAAATTATGCCCTGGTTTGGGAGCAGGAAGTCTGTAAATATTTTGTTTTAATACATGACAGTCAATTAACTGTACTCAAGTCTTATGTCCAGCTAAAGAGATCCAGATTTTCTCAGCTGCCAGAAACGTGAGAGAGCCTTAGAATTTCCCATTTTCTGTCTTAGACACAAACCACCCATTGAGGCCAGTGTAAAGAATGAATTACAGAAGTATCAAGAAAGGGAATGCAGAAGACAAATTGAAACAATCTAGATGTACAATCATTCAGGGATCAGATTTTTAAAAACTTAGATACAGCAAGCTGTGGGTCATCGATGACTGCTTTGCAGCAAGTGCAACAAAAGGAAATTTCATAATTTATAAAATGTTACTTTTGCAACAGGTCTGTTCCTATTCACCTGCTCTGCGAGAGATAGGGATGCGTGAGACAAAGATACAGAAAGCAAAGGAAAAGAAAATAGGGCAACAGCCATGCCCTGAGTCTCAAAGGACATTACAGATGCTAAATGGCGATAAGCAGAACCAAGTCAAAGTGCTGCCTGATCTACCGTAAGTAATACCTATAACATCACCAGTTTTATTCTGCTTTGGGGGACAGCTTCTGACCTGACACATTTCTTGAACTTTATGTGACCTGTTTTGTTGTCTACAAATTACTTCAACTGACAGAAAGCTCCATTGTAAGTCTGTAACACCTCTGGGCTGGGGTTTCCCCTTTTCTCTTTGATCATCAGTTTCAGTGTATATACAGACTGATGTAGTTATATTTGTCTAATATTAAATTTATAGGGTATATATAGAAGTTCACTGTTCACAGAATTATCTTTAAAGAAGTTTTAAAAGTGGGCAATCCTATTTGATTTATGTTTTTAATACAGTTACAATTAAATAGAAATTATGTAATTAAGACATTTAAGAAATTATGCTGAAATGGATAAATCTAAGTATTCGGTATGTATACACATTTAAAACCATTAAGTACATATACATTAAATTAAAATATGAAATAGTGATTTTAGATGTGTCCCCTTTGCTCTCTTTTCAGTGACTTTATCATTAATAAGCTTAGTGCAAAAACAGTTAAGACTGCACACACCAAAAAGAGTAATCTTTTGGCTGAAGAGGTACACAAGAGAAATGCTAAAGGTATTCTATATATGTAATTCATGTTAAGAAGTTTAAAGTGGTTAGAATTCATAGTTTCATGTTTAAAAATTTGTCCTGATAAATGCTGGACTAAAATGACAGCTTATGCCCAAGAATTATTTTCTTACAGTCTACCTTTTTCTTCTCCAATGTCTGTTTAAAAGGATGAATTTGTATATATGGTAAAATAAAGTTGCCTTCTCCATTACCCTCCTTCTCCCATACATTAAATAATGTACAGTTTGTATGAGCTCATTCCAGTCTTGCCTGCCTTACTTTGCTAATCCACCTCAACCTGTGCTTGCTAGGATCAACGTCTTCTGATTTGCAAGTATAATTCAGTCTTCATCTCTCTGAGTCCTAGACATTTTGTGAACAAAGACTGAGGAGTATGCTATGTACATAGCTGTTTTAAGCATATGGACTGTTTTCTTCCAGGCATTCAGCCCAGACTATGAAAGGCACTTGGCTTTTGTTTTAACTATACTGGAACTCACGTACCTAAGGAATAAAACAGCACTGCAGTAATTCATTTGGTTCCTATTTATTACACAAGTTTATTAAACTGAACTTTGCATGAGGCCTGCTGTACTGCAGAATTGCTTCCTGGAACTACTTTTTCATTTTCAACATCAGAAATTTACCTACAACTCTATTAATATGACACCCAGGAAAAGGCTCAGAAAAAAACTGGCAAAAGCAAGCTGGAATTGTTCAAAAAAAGTAAATACCAGAATTGTATCACAAACACGGAAGAGCAAAAGAAGACCTCACCGCCATTAAAAGAACTTCACTAACAGAGTCAGACCATACATTTAAAAAATTTATTCCCTTTGGGTTTTTTTTGATTTTGCAAGTAAAATTGATGTGAATTATTACATCTGATATCCACAAAGAACAGTGAGCGTAAGGACTAGGGGGGGTGGGAGGGAAGAACCAAACAAATAAACCAATACTGCTTTTTTTTTTTCTATTCTCCCCTGCTAAAATTATAAGTAGTGTCTTTTGTTGAACGGATGGGCACGGAGCTGACAGATTTACATAGTAAAGGTATTAATATAACAAAATGTTCCACGTAAGTCTTACTACAAAAGCTAAGCAATCTAGCCTAAGAGATCCTGAATTTCTAAGATGTTTGGTTCATCATCTTTCACCTGGTATCAGGATTTTCCTCTGGCTCTTGTTCAAACCAAATCAATTATTGAAAAGAAAACAGCATTTAGAATGTGTCTGAAGTTTTTGTTACGCAGAAGCTAGTGGTGTCTTTACATATATAAGCAGCAGCTCTCAGTTGTTTGCTATTTAATTTTTCACACTTACTTCAGCTGTAAATGGTACTAAGATTTGGGATTTTTTTCCTTACTACTAACAATTTATTATTGTTGTTGTTATTATTATTGTTATTACTACTATTATTTCCCTCTTTCTCCCCTCCTTCTCTGCTGAAGCCAAGTCAGACAGCCTATTGAGAAATAGCAAACCATCTGCTAACAGATTTGAAGTTTTGATTTATACTTGAGTGTGTAGAGGCACTCGTGCTTAGCCAGAAACATTCATTTGAGTTAAGCTATAAACGCTGTGTAAAAAGAACCATACATTTTAATGTAGGTTCATGAATAAATTTAAGGGAGGGCAACTGCACTCTAAAGTTTTATTGCTTCAAAACCCAGTATTTTTTGGTGTTTTGTGATCACTTGGTGCTTTTATAGTGTGATTGAAGCTTTAAACCTTGAACTAGAGGGGAGATAATTCCTGTGTTAAACCATTTGCAGTACGATTTCATTGCTGGATCTCTGGTGGAACAGAAGCTCCATGGGGTTTTTTTCCTTAAAAGATGTTTAAACAGGATAAAGGAAAATCTTACTCATTATTGAGTTTTCTGGTACATAACCAGGTCTCCTAGTTCTAGGCCCTTTGATTATTTTCTTTAGTTGCTATCTTGCCTAGTCTAGTGTAATCTATTAATTTTTTATGGTAGGAGAGACAGCCCTGCATAAAGCTTGCAGAAATAACGAAGTGGAGAGATTGATTCAGCTTCTCTCTTTGCCAGGAACAGACATTAATGTTAAAGGTAAGTTATACATTTTCTCCACAGAAATTAAGACACGTAAAGAACTGTATTAGCATCTGTTTGGTAACAGGTTTGTGTTTATACAACCTAAAACTCTTTCTTTTTTAAATAACACAAAATGAGGACTTTACAGCAAACATTAAGGTAAGATGAATTTATAACAGGGGTATTTTAACATCACATTTTCTACTGATTTTTAAAAATGTTTGGGGTTTTTTTTCAGATGTTTTTCAACAGAATTTCATGTTTTGAATTTACAAGCTGCCATTCCAGCTGTAATGAGTACTAAAAAAGTAAAGTGTTTTCCTGTCTAATGAATGACATTATTAACATTTCAGTACTACTTCTGCTGTTTTAAAACTTCCCTTGATTTATAATTCAGATTATGCTGGCTGGACGCCTTTGCATGAAGCCTGTAACCATGGTAGCACAGTGTGTGTCCGTGAAATTCTGGAGCGTTGTCCAGAGGTAGACCTGCTCAGTCAAGTGGACGGGGTGACTCCTTTGCATGATGCACTGTTAAATGGACATGTAGAAATTGGCAAGCTGCTACTTCAGCATGGGGGTGAGTGCATTTATGCTAAACTGCATTAGGGAAATTATCCACTGTTCTGAATCCATATGAAGTTCTCAAGTGTTTCTCCTGATAGTTTCCTAAAATACAAAGTTATTATGAAATATTTTTAAACATTTTTAAGCCAAGCTGGTGTGTTTACAATAAAAATAGTACTGTTTTCACACTTATCTTGATCAGCTGAATAAGAAATTAACCAGGATTTCCACATGTTTTTCCAATCTGATAATGTTTTTTTATCCTGCTTTTTCCACCATATGCATTGCAACTATATTCTCCACTAATGAAAGGAAAGATTACCTAGTCCCCAATCAAGGCTAAGTATTTTCTATTGTTTTGATCTATTTTTACTACAACACAAAGACAGATCAGTTAAATCTCTCTATATTCAAGTATTTCAACGTAAGTTTTTTCAGCATTTGTGAAAATTAATGTGACGGTCTCTGAAGAATACAATTTGTTTGATAATTAGTTTAAGAAAGTAATTGATATTGTAATCATGAAAATAATTGATATTTAGGGATAATAGTGGAAGGAATGCTTTAGTTTCTAAAAAAAGTACTTTGCCCTTAGGCGAGCACACAGTATTTTAAATAGTACTTTTTGTTCAGAGACAGGGTATTTGTATCTTGAAGTATGGACAGTAGCAGTGTATTCAATTTAGCACATTTAAAATAACACCAAATATTTGCAAAGAATGGTCTTGGATAGCAACTCATCTTTCTTGTAATTAATTTACTAAAATGAATGTTTGCGATATTTGTACCATTGCCCTACTGTGTCAGGGTAAACTGCTTTATATGTCAAGTCCAGATTTTTTCAGTAAAAATCATTCTGTGTTTAGTCATGAGGCAGAAGAGTGTATTTAATTAAGATAGAGAAACAAAATTTTAATACAATTCTTGGCATATGACCCTCTGTATTTACAGTCTTCTCCTGCCCCCTAAAGGCTGTGTCTGTCTGTGTCTGTTGTGCAAGCACCAGATCATAATCAATACATTCCTTCTGCAGTTCTACCTCTGTTTTCTGAGTTTCAGTTCTGTGGCTCCCAGGTGTTCTATATCTCTACTGAACCCTTCACCTTGGCATCTAACATGCCAAGCCAATACCTATCAGCTGAAGTGAGGCAGTAGCCAATATTATAGTAAGCCCAGCTCCTCACTGGACATGGCATTGCACTGACAGAGGTGCACTGACAGATTTTTCCTAGGCTGTTGTGAAGAATAGGTAGTGGGTGATCTCGTTATCATAGGTGAAGAGAGCTCTACTTGCACTTGCATTCATCAAGGTTTTCTGGCAAGTGTAAGACACTGTGTACCTTTATCTTTGCTTTTGTCACAGTCTGAGTTATGGTCTGTCAAGTAATTGACAAGCCCATGGTAAGAAAGCATGTTACCTATTCATTGTGAATTTACTTAGCTCAATAATTTAGAACTCATCTCTCTAAAAACATATCTACTTTCTCTCTCTAAAAGCCTTTAGCTTGCAGAAGTTAATGATACTAAATAATCAGTAATAATAATACAGCTTTAATCAGAACAAAGTTGAAATATCTGTCATGGGTAATGTAATGTGGGAGTTTACCTTTTGTCATTAAAATATATTTCCAAAGCAGCATTCATGTTAATATTGTATCATTACTTTAGCATAGTAATAGAAATTTATGTAAGAAGATTCCTGGTATGTTCATATTTGAAAAACACTTGTAGTGTCTTAACAGCCTTCATTTTTTCTTACTGATGCAGCCTTTCTTAAACTTCTCAAGAGATGCATAAGCTATTTAAATATTAGCAGGTTCCTTGTACTAGTAAACAGGAAATGCCAAAAGGATTTGTTTGTTCAGACTACTTCTGAACAAATAAACAAGTCCCATTTACTTACTTCAAATCTATTTATATTCTGTGTTTTGGAAGTCTGTTAAGATCAAATTTCGAACCTCAGTTGTTGGGGAAGACTTGGATTCCTACCCCAATAGTTTACCTTGCTGCACAGCATAAGGCAAGATTGGCCAAACCATCCAGGAAAGTAAAATAAAGACCATCATACGAACATGCCTTTAACTTGAAGTCAGTGTCAGCAAATAACCTGGTCCACAAAGCACTTAAGAGAATTTTACAAAAGTAATAACATTACAGTTTTTGCATACTTCTATGCAAGTTAAGACAACATTGTAAAGAAATTGTAACAAAGGATCTCTCTATAAGTTCTATCACATGTTGCAAATATGTATGTTATCTGTTTGATTAACATAATTTGGTACAAAAAAAGAACTTAAACAGACACCTGGCTTCTGGCAATAAGCAACCCAAAATCTTGTTCAGCTGTCAATTTATCACAAAATGTGCTGTTGTAATTAATGTTTATGTTTTCCCTGAAGGGCCAATCCTTCTAGAGCAAAGGAACTCCCATGAGAAACTGCCGCTGGATTATGTTGAGTCAGTCACAGTAAAAGAAGAACTTCTGCATCTTGTTTATCCAGGAGAGACCATTGAAAACTTCTATGAATGCAGAGAGCAAGATTTTTGCAATCAGAAGAAAGAACTGTGTTTGATTTCATTTACTAAGATGCTGATAAATTTTTGTTCAGTGTATAATTTGTCTACACCCCTGACTGTAACTATGAGAGCAGAAGTTTGTTCAAATCTACCTCCGGTAATGCTTTGTGATATCTCTAAGATGAAAAATAATTTTTCAAGAGATTGGTTGGTAGATATGTATTTTAAAGAGCTAGAAACTTTTGAAAAACTACCACAGTTTCTTCAAGAAATATCTGAAAGCATGTTATTTTTCCCTGGCGAACAGGCAGAGGCCTTATTAGCAGTTCTGGAAACTATGGTACAAGCATGTCAGTATCTAAATCTTTCTAGCAGTTAAATTCCAAACAAGCCACATTGGCTTAATCTTGAGTATTACTAACTTCTATTTGCCTCACAAATCTGGATGTATGTAAGGTGCTATATCATTTACACTCAGCTAAACTTTGTATTTTCTGTCGTGTAAGTAGGGGTTTTTCATGTGCCTCGTGCAGTATTTTTCTTGACCCTAAACTTAAACCAATCAGCTGATTGTTTAATTTTTTGAAAAAGGCTTGTGTCATGTCCCTTAATAAAGCTATTTAAAATATGTCATGAAATAAAAATATATGGAAAAATGAATTCCTTCTATCCATTTTCATTTTATTTATCCTTGTCTTATAAAAATTAAATTGTATTATGTAAGCTAATTGCATGTTGCAAAATTCAAAAGAGAAGGCACTAGCTAATTACAGATTCAACATTTCCCATGTCTCTGTTTGATAGAAATGGTCACACAAAGACGTGTGGAAAATGTTCTTCCTCATGAGCACTATGTTTCTTGTAGTCTTGTTCATTTGTGCAGCGACCAAGTGAAGGAGACTGGCTCAGATGCTTGGGTGATCTGCAAAACTACTGTGCTGCCACTTGCTGCTTCCCAAGTCAATGATGCTTTGAAGAACTGATTCCACCCTCAACAAAACTTAACTCATGATGGCTTGCAGTGATTTGATAAAACCATCATTCTGGCATGTAATGATCTGGTAACACTCCTGGGACTACCTCAAAGGAAGATGCAGGTGGAAGCAGTGGCACAAATCTAGTTATGTTAGCTGAGGAATTTGCAAAGGATAGGACAAGAGTTGAAATATATACTGGACACCATATTCTAAACATTCCACTTAATATGAAACTTTTGTTCTCCATTCTGTGAGTACATGCAAACTACACTTGGTAAATCCTTTAAGCTAATACTATAACCTAACAGTGTCATATTGTATGATTCATATTTTATCTGATAGACTTAAATTATTTAAGAAAAAGAGAAATTCCTATGCTGTTCTTTAAAAGGTACTTGTCCTGGGGTGATGTTGTGAGGTTTGTATCCCCAATCGTCTGTTCTGTTTAGGCTGGACATGTTCTTCAAGACTGGCTCGGGGAAGTTTTGTTTTGGTTTTGTTATCAGTGTACAGATAACAGTTGGAGGGACACAGACATACACCGCTGCTTTTGCCGCTGCTTTTGCTGCTGCTTGCTTGCCTGCTTGCTTGCTTGCTTGCTTGCTTATACTCCTGCTTAGTTCTTTAGTTAGTTTAACTAGACAGTCCAAGATTCTTCTGGACTGCTTTCCTTCTCCTCTCTCCTTCGTGGAATTATTCAAGCCTGCTCCGGACTGGGACCTGGGAAACACCGAGAGTCTGCACTCTGTGTCCTGCAGCAGCCTGCCCAGCGCCGGAGAGACCGACAGAGCGACCACTCCCCAAAGAAAGACTGAATTGTTATCCCTTCAGAACGGTGATTGTTCATCTTGTGTGTTGGGGGGTGCTCTGTCTGTTAAATAAACAGGTTTCTTTCCACTTCTCTCCGAGGAATCCTTCCCGAACCGGTGGGGGTGGGGAGGGGCCGTGGGAGTCTGCTCTTTGAAGGGGCCCCTTTGGAAGTTTCTCCCCAAACTTGCCGTAAACCAGGACAGTACTGAAGGCAAGGCAGCTGAATTACCTAATTGCGCTTATGGGTTTGGGGTTGTAGAAGAGTTACATGTTTTAGGGGGTCCTTAGTCTGTATAGAGAAACAATTACAATTCTTGCCCTGCATCTTTGTAGAGATCTAAGTAATTCCACGCTTGAGCGACACTGGAGGAGAGACACTCAAACTGAAGTTTATCCCTTTCCCTTCCAAGCAAAGAGAAATAAGAGCTGCTTTGGAGCGAAGATACGTGATTTTTTTTTTTTCCTAATAGTTTCAGTAATAGTTGACTTAAAAATTTAGCCTTCAAAAGGTTGGTACAAATAAGCAATGTTCCAAATTCCAGTTCTTCTGTAATAGCCATTTATGCTATTAGAAAAGAAAGAAAAAAAACACTTAACACCAAACCAAACCAAAAAAAAAACCTAAAAGAAAGAGTGTGGAGCAAGAGCTGTTTCTGTAAATGATCTTGCTTGACTAGAAGGATTAAGTCCCGTTGATGCATCTGGCATGCAGCACATTAAAATTTCCATTTAGCCTTTCTGCAGCTGAGATATAATATACCAATCCACAGAAGATGCTCAAACCGAGCTGACTTTGGAACCCGACCTTCCTTACAAATGTTCCGTGCTTATTAAAGGCTAATTATTATTTTTATACATGCAGGCAGAACAACCTGCTCTAGTCAGTGCATATTAGATTTGTTTCTCATTTGTTTCTGTCTTTGCACTTAATTTTTCTCTAGTAAGAAGGAAACACCAAAAAAACCTTTGTCATATACAAAATGGACTCATAAACATCAGTATTTCCTCTTGTAGGACACAATGAAAGCAATGTTATGTGTGTACTTTCTAAGGAGTGCAAAACATACATTTCAGCTTACAATATTAATATTTGCTGTAGTCAATAATTTGATGCATAACTGTGAATTTTAAATGTGGGACTCAGAGGATACTGAAAAAATTCTGGGTCTCAAAAAGCAAATCCTCTAGAATATTCATAATTCTAGCATAATATCTACCAGTGGCTGAAATGAAAGCTTTCATTTTGTTCATTTTGGCCTGATGGTGATTCTGCTTATTTAGACAAGACATGCATGAAATTATTATTTGTTATTATTTGTATCATTTAGAAAGAAAAAAATCTGCATCAAAACTGCATAAAACATCAATCTTTTAAAAAGTTATACTTCACTATTTAAAGTGATTTCAAGTACCTCCCTCCAAGATAATGTAGGTAGCATATGCTAAATGAACATTTTTAACACTGGAAAACAAAACAGTCAAAAGCTAGCAAATATGTGAATTAATGTTCCAGAAGTAGCCCCAACTTAAACAGTCTGTGCACGTCACCAATCTTTATATGGTAACATTATTCTGTTCTAAAGTTCTCTTATTTTAAGGGTCATACACTGCAAGTTTTCCTGTTATTTCCCAGTTACTGCAGTTCAGTTTTATACTCAAGTTTGCAAATGTCATATATTAAAAGGTTTTAAGTATATGTGCCGTATTTAACATAAAATTGTATGTTTCAGCCAGTTTATCAGAGTACTTGTACTCTTTCAGTATAGCAAACTTTCCTGTTAAAGTGAGATCTATTAATAAGTGATTGTTTGCTTTTTGAAATATCTCATGGTATGTAGGGTATTACCTGTTTAAAAGAAAAAACAAAATCAGCCTTTTTCTCTAAATGCCTGCGTTTCACACACTGATATACTTCATAAGCACAAAGGTATATTTTCACCCTCAATCAATCCTATTTTTCCCAGGCCTTTAAAAAGTTCTTAATTATTTTTCACGTTCAGCATACAGTTGGAGAATATATGTACCAGATGATGCTGCTGCAATGCTGCTACCCAGTCAGGTGAGTGACAGAGATCAGCAAACTTGATAGCAGTAAAACAAAGGGTAGAGGACACTGGGACACACAGTCAGGAATTTTAGTGGCACACAAAGGTGTTGGTCAGGCTTTGAAAGTTACCCCAAAAGTTGCATTAAGCATTAATTTCAGTGTTGTATGCTCCCTGTGTTCCATCCCTAGATGGGATGGGCTAGAAAATGGGCAGTCGGGGGGGGGGGGGGATTATTTTTGATAGATTTCTCGGACGAGAATAAAGGGTAAACGCCGCAGTATTATATCTGAGACCCGTTTATTGATAAAGAAGGGTAATTGTAATCCTACAAAAGGGGCACAGGAAAAGGAGCAGAGGGAAAAAGAGAGACGAAGAAGTAAGTCAGAGACACCGTCACCACAGGATCCCCGGCTCTTCGTCGGCATCAGCTTAGCAGGCGGAGCGTGTGCGCTGCGAACCGCGGTGCGTTTGCGCGGCTGCCGTGCAGGAATGAGCGGGATTTCCAAACAGCAGCGGGCTGTGTGCTCCATCCCTGGGCAGAGAACAGCCTGCCGTGCAGCAATGAGCGGGATTTCAAACAGCAGCGGGCTGTGTGCTCCATCCCTGGGCAGAGAACAGCCTGCCGTGCAGCAATGAGCGGGATTCCAAACAGCAGCGGGCTGTGTGCTCCATCCCTGGGCAGAGAACAGCCTGCCGTGCAGCAATGAGCGGGATTCCAAACAGCACCGGGCTGTGTGCTCCATCCCTGGGCAGAGAACAGCCTGCCGTGCAGCAATGAGCGGGATTTCCAAACAGCAGCGGGCTGTGTGCTCCATCCCTGGGCAGAGAACAGCCTGCCGTGCAGGAATGAGCGGATTCCAAACAGCAGCGGGCTGTGTGCTCCATCCCTGGCTGCTGTGGCCAGGGGCGCATTCCCGGAGCAGCTGCGGGTCGGGGCGGCTGCGGGCGCGATCGAGCGCAGGCAGCGGCTGCAGTGCGGGAAGCACGGTGGCGGCTGGGCGGCGGCGGTGGCGACAGGAGGCACAGCGGGGGTGGCAGTGCCCGGCAAACAAACACGGCGGTGCCCGGCAAACAAACACGGCAGTGCCCGGCAAACAAACACGGCGGTGCCGGGGAAGCAAACACGGCGGTGCCCGGGAAGCAAACACGGCGGTGCCCGGCAAACAAACACGGCGGTGCCCGGCAAACAAACACGGCGGTGCCCGGGAAGCAAACACGGCGGTGCCCGGGAAGCACGGCGGGGGCGGCGGTGCCCGCTCCGCCGGGGAAGCAGCGGAGCGCCAGGTGGTCCCGGCGCTGAGCTGGTTCGCGGAAAAGGTGGTACATGTAGGGCAAAGCAGATACGGGCAGGAAAGCAGGAGGACTGGGAGGAAGAAGGCGGGAGGCGGGGGAGAAGGGCCAAGCCGGCTCTCCGAGAGAGCCCCTGATCCACTCAAGGAACGCCAAGCAAAAGTGGGTCCCGTTGTGTCGCAGCTAGCTGCGTTAATGTGCTAAGGCTTCTCCCACAGCCCCGCTTGGCGGGCTTTGTTGTCGGGCATTTGCCTCACTGTCCAGTGGGAAGGGTCACTCCCTGCCCCATTATGGAAGCTTTCTCTGCCCTGCTTGCCTGCCAGGCAAAGCCTTCTGCCCGACAGGCCTCCAAGCACACGTACAGCCCCTACAACATATGTTGAGGCATAAATAAAAATGAGATTGGTCCCTCTCACTTTGTTACATATTCTTTGTTTCACACCTACTGCATTACAAGATAGGAAGCACATCATGTCAAAAATTGTTTGTAAGAAGTTTTGCAAAGGGTTTCTTGATTTCAAAATGGTCACTCACATTGGCAAATAAGCAAGTACTGCCAGAATATCACAATCTGGCCTCAAAAGTTTTGCTTGATTTATTTTTATATGAAAGCAAAGTTCAGCATATGAAATTTGAATTGCAGCTTCAATAACTGATGATAATATACATTTTACAAAAAGGGAAATTAGACTATTTTGATGATTTTCAACATCAGGAAGTAGTTACCATTCACATTCATAGATGCTGCTTGCTAAAAAGGGATCAAAAGGAGGAAGAGAAACCAAGTTCAAGTCCAGCTAAGAAATTAAGGTCCAGTTTCAGAGTTCTTCCAGTACAAATTTCATTAGTCTTTTGGAAGAACTATCTTACTGATGCTGGAAATTTGCAAATTATCTTGAATGTAGCAGAAGTGAAAATAAAACAATTGAAGAGTGAACATTCAGCTTACCAGTTGACACAGAGGAGTTTGCCTCTTGTGCTTTTCAAGGCCCAAGATGGTGTTCCAGGCAGTGGTGTGAGGCACAGGGTGCATCTCCAGCCCTCCAGTGGTTCTTTACACCACTGTCAGCACTCAGGGCCTGCCATGGTGGGTTTGCATGACTGCAATGTAATTAACCTGCCAGACCTCCCACTATTTGTATTTTGGCCATCATCCACCACACTGCAGGCAGGGGCTGTACCTGCTTGATTGCAGTGCATGTTTCATAGCTATGGATCACCTGGGAAATAGTGTCCATCATTAAATCCACCCCATAGTTAAGCCATGAGCCCATCTGTATTGTTACATCTCTTCTCTGATTGCCTGAGGCACCATGGGCCCAGTGACCAGCAATAACTCACCCTTATGCTGCCAGTCCAGATCCACCTGAGACACCTTGATCTTGGCAGCCAAATGCGCCTGCTCATTGTTGTGATGCTCTTCAGCAGCACAGCTCCTGGGTGCATATACATCTACACAACATGCTTTTACAGCCAGCTTCTCTACCTGGCCAGTGATGTCTTACCACAGTTCATCAGTCTGGTCTAACCATCCACACAGAACATTTGCTACTACCCATCAGTCAGTGTAGAGGCAGAGCACTGGCCACTTCTCCCATTGAGCAGTATCTAAAGCCAGCTGGATGGCTTTCAGCTCTGCAAACTGACTTGAAGCACCTTATTGCTCCATAAGGTCTGTGACTTGCCACGTAGAACTCCATATAGCAGATTTTTATTTTCCGTGTAGCCCTACAACATGGCAGGAACCATCAGCAAAAAGAGTGCATTGCTTTTATTTTCCTGGTATCTGGTATATGGAGGGACTATCTCACCACCTTCTCCTTCTATAATGATGACAATAGTCTGAAATTTTCACCTTCAGGCCAGTTCATGATGACTTTGAAGATCCCTGGGTGCTTGGGATTTTCTGTTTAAGCTAACTGTGATTGGTGCAATCCACTTACTCTGCATGGCATCAGTAGCATGATGTGTGGCAGTGACTTTTCCTTGGCACATCCAGCCCAGCACTGGCAGTCAGGGTGCCAGGAGGAACTGTGCTTTGGTGCCCATCACTTCTGAAGCAGCTCAAGCCCCTTCATAAGCTGTCAGGATCTCTTTTCTTAGGGCATAGGCCTCAGACCCTTTCTATCCCCAACTCCAGAACTCCAGGGTTCACCCTGTAGTCTCAGTTATTCTTCCAGAGATTCCAGGAAGGACAAGTCTCCCCATCTGCAGTGTAAAACAATTTTTCCCATCTTTGCTGTCCTTACTGGCCCCAGGGCTACTGCATCAACCATCTCCTGTGTGATTCGTTAAAAAGCTTGTCACTTAAAATCATTCTTTTTCTAGGTCACATGACAAAGGCGGTTTACAATCAGACTGTATTCTGGAATATGCATCTTCCAGAAAACCACAGCACCTAGGAATGTATGTATTTCCTTCTTGGTGGCAGGTGAGAACACAGCTGTCTCTTATTGGCTGCACTGGAATCTGATGTCTCTGTCTTGCCATTTTACTCCTACAGACTGAACTTTCTGGACACATTCCTTGACCTTGCTATGGTTTATGGCAAAATCATTCAGAAGGATTTCTATTATCTTTCCTCCTTCCTCAAAAACTTTCTCTGTCATTGTGTGTTGTCCCACACAATGACATCTTCAATGTATTGCAAGCATTCTGGAGCTTCAACCTTTTCCAGAGCAGTCGGGAGAATACCAAGGCAAATAGTAGGCCAGGGTTTCCACCCCTGGGGCAGTTGATTCCAGGTGTATTGGATGTAATAAAAAAACTTTTGTGGCCTGCACTCCACTGTTGAAGATGTGGAGAAAAACACATTTGCAGTAATGATAGTGGCACCACTCTGCTGCCCTGGACTCCAGTTCATACTGAAGTTCCAGCATTCCTGGCACAGCAGCACTCAGCAGTGGTGTGACTTCCTTCATACCACTGACAGTCTACTGTCAGTCTCCACTCTCCAGTGGACTAACACTCTGGCCACAAAGGGCCATTAAAGAGTGAGCAAGTCTTGCTGGCCACTCCCTGACTCTGCAGGTCAGGAATCACCACATGGATGGGGCTCACAGAGTCCTGGCTGGTGTGATATTAACAATACTACACTGTTGTGGTAGTGACATTTTTATTCTACCTTCAGCAGTACCTCAGCAGATACCAGGCAAGGTATTCAGGTGCCTAACTTCCTCTGTCTCTACAGGTCTCCCAAAAACCTAATTTTTGGGTCCTTGAAATACCCTCTCCTGAGGTAATCTCTGCCAAGGACTCATGGGGCTTCTGGGCCAGTCACAATGGGGTGTGTTTGCCACTCATTCCCTGTCAGGCTCACTCCACCTTGCAGTACAGTCACATGTTTGCATCCTCCTGCCACCCCAGAAATAGAGATGGATTCTGCCCCTACATACCTTGACAGCATCAGGGTACATCGTGTCAACTAAATTTTGGCAGTCCTGTGGGACTGTCATGCCAGGCCATTGGATCCACTCAGTCCAGTAGATCTCACTGTCCTTCTCCTCCGCCTGGCTGGAGGCTGGGCCTTTCCATTTATGGTCATAGTATTTATTGTTCACTTCTTGTAAATATAAAGTGGAGAACTTCAAGAGGATTGGAAATAACATCAAGCCTCCTACTCTTTCTGAGGACCTGGCCACTGGAAACTGGAGCTGCATTTATCCTTGATTTTCCTCTGATGTTTGCTCTTCCTCTCAACTCAGGTACCTGTGCTGCCATCACAGAGGTGAGTTTTCCATCCCACCTCCTCACATCTTCTCTGTGGTCACACAGCAAAATCTACCTTGGTTACCTTGTAGTTTGTACCCTCACTCTTGAGCAGAAGGGTCCTTGCTCCCAATAGCAGAGACTCTGGTCCCTACTGGAGGGACATGGGACATCTCCTGTCTAATCTGCTGAAGTTTTGAGTCTGTCCACAGTTTTGGACAGTATTTCCACAGACAAGGTGCAGGACAGCAGGGAGGAGAAAAAGATGACCATCATATTGCTGTCGCTGGGTAATCACCTAAAGCACTTTGCTTGTTCTCCTCCTTTCATGGACATAAATGCCAATGAGTTCGTGCACCATGATCATGTGCTCCATACAAACTTCTGCCACGTGGATACCAGCACACCAGGCTTTACACTAGGTTGGCATGTGGGAGAAAAGGCACCAAAAGGCCTCGAACACACAGAATCAAGGTAAAGATAATTCACCCAACAATCACCAATAACATACATTATTTCTATTTTTCTACCACTAAGTAACTAAATCTCTATTCATGTGATACTACACTGCAGCAAATTCTGACCAGTCATCCTGTGTCCTGAACACTGTAGAATATGGAGGAGATGAAGAAAGAGAAAGAAGCCTAAAAACAAAAAGGATCCTCCATCTTGTCTTCATCTACTTACCATACTAACAAACCCAAAAATCTAAATTTCTTACCCTGTGATAAACTACATATTATGCTACTATCTAATTTACATTCTTGAAAGTTCTGTTTCATCACAGATCCTAGGAAGCCTTTTCTATGGATGAACATTTAGAAATAGTATTTGTCAGAGGGTTTGGATCCTTCAAAACACGCAGAGAAGTATTCACTGTGTTCTGGGTTCCAACATCTAGGGTAAGTCGGGGTATTTATACATTTTAGGTATAAGCAGAGCTAGGGCAGGGATCTTGGTGAAGGGTCCAATGGGAGAAAGTGATTAAGAATATGCGGCAAAAAGTAACTAATGATAACAGGGAGAACGAAGAACTTTCCAGTAACAATTTACATAGGACAACTGAGGGATCTTGGGAGTGGAGTCACCATAACTGAAAAGGGTTTTCCTTGAGCCAAGGTTTTCTCCTTCTTCAGTTGAGCCAGCCCCAACAGAGCTGCAGCAGGGGAAGCTTCACATCACCTGAGCTGTGGTTGTCACAGTCAGAGCGCTGCATGTCTGTACCTGCCCTGCAGCTGCCTTGCTAAAGCTGGCCTCTGTCCGCTGCTGGTAGAGGTCAACTTCTGCCAAGTGCTCAGGGCTTTACTGACATCCCCCTTAGCTATTGCCTCTATTACCAGAAAAAGCCTTCCTTCTGAGGTGGGAATATGACCCCCAAACACTTCTACAGTTTATGAGAAATCGAAGGTGTTTTATCAGTCCTTATGGAAACATGGTCTTCATTTTAGAAAAGTTTTTAAGATTGGCTTTCCCATCTGTTTCATTTGATGAGTGGGAAGCTTTGATGTGACCTGCTCATCCTCCTGATCCCTCATAGTGTTTTAGCTGTGGGTTTGGCTAGGAGGATGCTTTCAGTTCTACTTTGAACAAAAACCATGCAAGTTTTTAAAGTGGTATCCTCTTCCATCAGTTTTGAAAACCTGATACACATCCCTACCCTCCAGCAAATCAACTGCACCACTCAGCTTGGTGCCATCTGCAAATATGTCAAGAGTACACTCGATCCCACTATGTCATTGATGGTGATAATTGAGAAGTATTGGTCCTGGGACAGATCCCTCAACCACACAACTTACTACAGAAGTACTGTAGTACTACTGCAGTACAGAATACTGTTTGTATTTTGACATTAAGCTGTTTGTTGGCTGCAACACTTGGGGTGCAGCCATCCAGCCAATTCCTTAACCATCAAATAGCCCACCCATCAAACTTCCTCCATTTTAATGTCACAGGCATAATACTTATCCACCTGATCTGTGTCCTCTGGCTTAAGTAGCCTGGTTAGGGGTTAAGACTGAGAATTTATTTCCTCATATAATAGCCGAGTTCATTATAGGAGTCTACACATATTATATGTCTATAGTTCTTTCATGGCCAAACATCTGTCTTCGGTAACAAGCTGAAGAGGGTTGAACTTAGGAAAAGCTATAAAACTGTATTTCATCACTGAATGTCTGGACTAAGAAATTAGTTTTAAAACACATTGTTTGTAAATAACATCAGAGTTTACACATTTCTTATCATTAAGATGGGAGAACTTGAGATATGTGGCCTTGTCTTGTTGCAGGAATGTGTGATGTAAGGGGAATCGCTACTGTCCAGTATCAGCCCTGAAAACACACTCTGCAAAGGAACTGAAGTTTCAGAATGGGAACTGGGGTTTCTAAAAGCTCAGGCCTTCTCAGCTGCAGTGATGTATGTCACGTCCTCAACTGTGTATTCAGACAAGAAGGTTTAACAAAGAGGGTTTAACATTCAGGTTGAGATGGAGAAGACCCAAGAAACTCCCTCCTTCCCTTGCACCATTATGCATTTTCGTATTGTACACTGATAGCTTAAATCAGCACTCACAAAAATGATGAACTAATGCACTTGTTTGAGACAAGGCAGCTGGGCAGATGCTCTGTAAAGCTCGTCACAGAAACTGCATCTCGTGCCTCGTCTGTTACAACCATGATAGTCTCAATTACTGTCAGCCATGCACAGTGTTGGCAGCTCTGGGACGGCACACTTCCACAGCTCAACTCTCTGTGTCCTCAATAATACATGAGGCCAATTTCCTGCTACTGACTGGCAGGTGCAAACTCCCTGCATCATGCAGGCAGTATGCACCTCTAATTCTCTTTTGACTCTCCTTTCACTTTATCAGAACTTTGATTTATCAAAACTTTAAAAAGGTAAACATAAGGCCCGGCTTTAAACTTCCTGGCATCTGACAGCTTTGACACCAAGTGATCGAAATAGTCAGCTAATTAAAAAATTAATTTCTTTTTCAAATGCCACCCTTTGTTATGAAAATGTCTGCTTGAAGTGCAGCCTACACATTACCCTGTAGAGAAGGAACCCAAACTGCAAAAACCATAGTGTTGTATTTAATCCTCTGAATCAGAGGATTTTACAAAGAACAGCAAATTGCATAGTGAAAGCCCATTTTCCGTGATAGAGAATACATTAAAACAATCCTCTTCAGCATCAAGCAACCCATGCTTGCCACAATTGTTAATTTTAGACACAAACTTCATGAACTACAGGTTTTCTGCTTTGGCATGCATTTATGTTAATTGTTTCCCCCCAGATCAAATGCCTACTGGGACTTGATGCAAGTCATGCAGAGGTCCAAATCCTTTAACTGGAGCAGAGCAAAACTGCAAGCTCAGACATTTCAGAAACCAGTAGCAGCAAGATGCCTGCATACTGTAGGAACAGTTGTACAACTTCCAGAAATTTCTTTTCCTTTAAACTTGGATTTTTATTTCCTTGACCATTCTTCTCTGCACTATCATGGAGAACAGCTTCAAAATATGTCACCAGGGAGAGAGGAGTCAACGAAGTCTGAATGTGTGAGGAGATGGGAGTCACTGCAGGTCCAAGAGAAGCAGAGCTGATAAAAGACAGGTATGTATGACTGCTTAATGTAGCAGTGAGAAACCAAACATTGAGCTTCAGGGGTAAGAGGTATGTGGGGTAAATCTGAAGTGCTGACATGAAACCAGCAGCTGAAGCTTTGTGAGTGTATTGTCAAGGAGTTATATCTTAAAAAAATGAATTAGTCAAAGAGGAAAAGCAGCCTATCGAAAGAGCAAACAGGAAGAAGAAGCAGGACAGGATGACAAAGAAAACAGTTTCTTGTTAAGGTTTAATTGCTAGTATCAGTGCTGACCAGGAAATGAAGAATTTGGTCACATAGAGACTGCAGGCCAAAGTGGAAATAAGGAGAGAGGGACACGTTACATTGAGAGGTGTAGGGACAACTCCATGGCATGACAGCAGCAATGTTTGAAGTTGGGAAGAGATGGGGAATGGGGTGGCTGTTGTAACTGTGTGAATTTAACTGTAGTTTTGAGCCGTGATCTCCATAAGTATGTCATGGGAAAGTACGTATCTGTTGGGAAGAGAAAATACAAACAGGCTGCTTGCAGCATTATAATCTGCTATAATTCTTCCCCAACTCTTTTCCAATCTTGTATTCCCAAAACTGTAGTCTGCCTCAGCAAATTGCAGTGATTGAACTTTCTTTTAAGTAATAAAGATACTTATTTCTAGAAACATAGTGCAGAAAGACTTGTGTTTTACACAAATTCCACTCATTAAAAAAAAAAAAAAATCCTGCAAGAATTGAAGATTGTAGTTAACCAATTTCTCAGTAAATCTTCTATTTAAACAATCCAGGAGGTTCCCCATTTCTTCTTCCCTTTTCCCAACAGATGTGTTCAGAAACACTCAGCCTGAAGAATACAAACAAAGTGTAGGAAAGGATTTGCTTTAGTCTCCAGGCCCATTTTTTCTAATCAAGCCATTATCTCATGACTGTAAACAGACTCCTCTTGATACAAGTACACTTGCTTGTTGAGTTTGTTACATGTCCCAGGGATAGAAATCCTATGGGGAAGGGAAATATTTTTCATTTTTTTCACCCTATATGTTCAAGAGACAGCAAAAAAGCTCTTTTTATGAATGTAATTCAAGGATAGACATGCCCAGCAGTCTAGTTCTGAGATCTAAATTTTTGCAAGTGAGAGAAATGGTCAGTACATCACATTGTAAATCAGCAAGGTCAGTCCTACAACACGGCAAAAACACCACTGGAAAAGACATTTTTTTGTGGAGTACCCAGCTCAGCAAAAAGCCAATACCTTTCTCTGTTATCATTCAGTGAGAAGAAGGTGGTAGGGGCTTGGAGCAGACTCTGGGAGTTGAGGTGCAGATGCAAGTGGGTCAGTGTCAACTGAGGAGTTTCTGCCACAAAGCACTCGATCTGTGTTAAACTACAAGTGAGTTAAAACACAGTTTGGGATCCCTGGATGCAAAGCTTTTCATTATGTTTTCTGTAGTATACATGCATGTGCAATCTAGAAGTGAGGAAAGAAGTAAGTTTTCCTTTACCTCCCTCAATTCATGCTCCTGGATTATCTTTACATGAAATACCTTAGCATCATGCAGTGCATTTGCTGGCAGTTCTTCCTCTTGCTGGTAAAGCCTGTGCTCTCAGGGACCAAATTAGATGATAGACTGTATGCAGACTGCTTAATCACTTTCTCATTATTCCACTGTTGGTTTAATTGCAATACAAAAAAAACCTTGGGGGTTATTGCACTTGGATTTTAAATACTAAGTCATAATTCAGCAGCTCTTCCAGTTAAAAGCTCATTGCTATTATGAAAAATACTTAGGTGTTCCTACAAAAAGGAAGAACTGTGCAAACAGGGCAAGCAAGCTCTGCACTATGAGGTATCAGCAGGAATGTTAACAATGGCCTCTCAGATTAATCAGCCTTAGTGGATTCTGAGTGGCCTGACATTCCAATCTAAATATGGACCCAATTAAACTAATGATTTTCTATGGACCCACATGAAGTTAAATTTTATTTTCTCAGAACAGAAACAATTTCATGATTGCGAGATGCCTTATTCTTTTTTAATTTTTTTATGGAAAGACAGCTGCTTTTGGAATAATTCCTGCCAAATCCAACAGGTTAGAAATGGACTTCAGAATCAGCCTGGAAAAGGAAGATAATAAGGCAGGATTGGCTCTTTACAGAGGCCATCTACACAAAGCAGCATAGACAAACTGCAAATAATGAAAATGGGTTCACTCACAAACTATTTTAAATTGTGATATTTAATTGTCTTCTTGTGGCAGGAGAATCATTCTTCATCAATAAGCATTCTTAGCCTTACTTCTGTGTGTTGTATTTTCAGTGAGATCAATTTTGAGTGACTGAGGCATTTAAAAGGAGTTCACCATTTTTCAACAAACAGGTGTTTTTGTCCCCTGGCCCCTCCCTTTGCATGTTATGGAACTTGAAATACTAAAATCCTGCACAAAGAAATTGGATGTTTTCATTCACTTGCCCATCACAGCCCTCATGGAAAAGCAACAGCATCAGATTTCAAAGACAGAGGCTTCAGAATATCTAATAAGTGATGTTTACAAGTGTGTTTAATGCAGGAAACGTGCATAACCAGCTCAGATATTACCACCAAAGTAAACATTTGAAATTGTGTACAAAAAAAAGACAAGAAATCACACACAGGCTGGTGGGCAACGTTAAGAAGGTACAAGGCTTGCAGTGTATTAAAGAAATGTGCAAAACTGATAACAGGCAACAAACATTCACATCTTGTTGAGTCACAAATTTGTTTTTTTTTAAACAAAATAGGCTGACCAGTGCTTCTGATTTCACCAATAGTATGTTGCTCTTCAGGTAGGATACAGCCAAAAAGTTACACAAGCTGCAAAATTAAACTCTGTCAAAGTCATGATGTAACAAGGGCTTGTTTAGGTCCAAGGCTTTCTGCAGACCATTCATTTGATTGACATTCTTTTAAATACACAAACAGAAGGATCAAAGTAACTGTCACATAAGAACTTGGCTATCATCTTATCTGAAAAATAAAGAAATCTAGGATCATCCTTCATGAGCAATGCAGCTAACACATATTTCTTTGGACAAATACATATTCACATGTGCTTGCAAAATATTTCTAAATAGACTTTTCAAAAAGTATTTTTAGAGTAGTGCAATATAACTTTATCTGCAATTGCAACCAGTGAGAGGTAATCCATAGAGGACCACAGCTCCCCTTGAGGATGCAGTCCTGTCGCTCTCCCCTGGGCAAAAATCCCCTTTAATGTCACTGGGAACTATAATGAGGAGCTGTGCACAGGTAGTCCCTCAGGAATGAGTCTCTGCTCACAATGTGGGGAGCTGAGTGTGGAAGTCTGCATGCAGCTACCAGAATATATCCCCAAGTACTCGTTATGCAGTGGCCACTAAGACATTTGAAATGTAAATGATTCTCATCTATGTTCCATGTAATTTATAAGATAATGCAGTTTCCATGCAGTAGGGAAAGATCGTATCAGAAGAACTGACATTATTAACTAAGGAAAAAAACCCTGGTATATCAGTTTTACCACAACTGCATTTTTTTCCTCTACACAGTATTTCACATTGGTAACAGGTAATGTTATACCATAAAGCATATTGATATGATCTTGTGATTTGAATGAAAAACCTTTTCTGCAAGATATCCATATTAAAATAGTTATGTGCACAAAAAGTGTTCATAGCATGACACCCAAAGCAGAATGGAGTTAGTTTAACCCATTAGAGCTAAGCTATGAAGTACAAATGAAGACTACTGGTACATGTAGAAAAATATGACAGGCAATCACTTACAAACCTGGCAGTATTTTGAAACAGAGATTTTTAGGTCTTACAATGGAATGATAAAGACAGCAGGAACTGCTTTTGGGAGCTCCAGAAAGAGATTTGCACTTGGTGTTTCTCACTGTCTTATAAGCAGCCCTACCACATAGAAAATTTTGCACCAGGAGTTAATATCAGGGTCTGAAATTTAAAAAAATCTGCTAAAACTTAAATGCAGTAGGTATTTCTCTTGTAATATACAAAACATAGAAAATTGTAATGATGGCTTACTGGATAAAAATATCAATGCTCACAAATAAAATCTGAGAAATTTCTGAGTCAGATTTAAAATTAAACATTTTATAGATTTAGTTGGCATGATTTGACTATGTCATGTATCTTTGACCACCAAGCAGCAGTATGTAGTCTCCATTTTAGATTGACTCATTTAATGTGTTACATTGCTTCTAATAAGGCTTTATAATGGCAAAAAACATACTTGAAACAAATGTTTTTACAATGAGAAATAGATTTTCCATGAGAAACACCTTTTAATACTGTTACAAAATCTCCCCACTAGATAAAAGGGCAAGATAAATAAAAAGCTTAGAGAAAGGAAACGCTTCTTAGGCTTGCTCTTTTATCTTCCCCTGGAAGATGCTGGTCTCCTCAACACATGAAGTTGGCTAGGCAGGATTGTTTTTCTTTCTCTTGCTTGGGCTGTGAGTAGGATCTTGTTTCAGTTCATGGTATTGCATCTGTTTAAACACAAAGTTCAGAAAGAAAGTTGTCAGGTTGCACTTGTTAGAAAAAAAGAAAGATATCTTTTTTTCTGGCAGGGGATAAAAAATTTAAAAAAAAGAGAAGGCCTTCCCCTAAAAAAACATGGGATTTGCAGATGTGATTCACCACCAACAGAACCACAGATCAAGAATAAGAAGAAAAACCAACACCAGGGAAATCCTACCAAGAAATAACACTGCATGCTGATGTAAACTTATATCAGTATGAAACAGTAAGAAAAGACTAGTTTTTGTTTTTGTTTTTGTTTTTTTTTTTTTGTCTGTTTTCTCTATGAGCCCTAGCAGACAATAAACATTATCATCTTGATCATGCTGGATACCATTCTTCGTAATGTTTCTTAAAAACTTGGATATTTCTAAATGCCTACCACAGAGGATATCAGATACAGAGAGGGTGTTTGCAGTCATATCTCCTACTTAATGCTAGCTCTGAACTGAAACTAAAAATACGGGAACTCTATAATCTTTGTGACACCAGATGTGATTTATGCGCTTCATGCTGTCCTAAATCTTGCATGCTCTCTCGGGATTGTGTATTGCATCACAAAAGCTTGTAGATCACAACCAGTTTTTTTATTTTTTTTTTTTAAAGGAGTTTATGAGCATAGTTGAACTGTGGCCACAGCAAAAGCTTTCCTCTGTGTAAAGGAAAGGCCAAAGTGCTCTCAGAGTGCTGTCACAAGACACTAGGCAATGCTGCTTGCTTCTTCCATTCTTTAACCCTTCTGTTCCTTCTCTGCCTGTCCAGAGAGCCTCAGCTCCAGCATTTCCTACACAGTCCCCTATCCCAGTCAGATTCACATTGTGCTGGATGCTGTTTAATGCAAGCTCTAGCATCTGCTACCATCTCACAAATACTTGTCCTTCTACTGATTGCTCCTATGGGTTCTCAGAGGCACAACCAATGCAGGAACTTCTTTCTCACTGGAGAAAGATCTAGCAGCCTCCTTATAGTTCATGGATTGTCCTCAGCTTGAGTTTGCAATTTCTTTCTGCCAAAGAATATAACAGTAAATCCAAATAACTGCTTTAAAAATTCAAAAAAACTCCCCAAAAAATCAAAACAACCAAAAAAAACCCACCAAAAATTCCCCAAACAACAAAACAACAGCAGCAACAAAAAAACCCAAAACCAAAACAACAAAACCAGAAAAAATATACACACCACTTGTACGTCAGAAGGGACTCTGGACAAAAAGTCAAGTAGCTCGTTGTTATCAATTGCATATGGATTTCGAATCTTCTTTGTAAATTTATTGATGCCTGCAAAAGTGAAAGTTCAAATGTTACTAGCATAAGATAAAAGGTATCAAAAGACACATACTTTTGGCAAAGTTTTAAAATAGATTTCAGGATCCATTCTGAATCCTGACACTAGCACTGAATGAATGCATGAATTGTAAACTTAGGCTCCAAAGGTTGGATTCTGCTTCTGTGGTTCCCTGTTTCAAAATGCAAAAGTTCTAGGGACATTTTCAAATTCCTTCAAAATATTTTTTTGGGGAAGTGACAGAAACTCTGATTATTATGAGGAAGTTGAGAAAAGCAGGGGCATAAAAAAGTACTTAATTTCTGTAACAGAGAGGATGAGCAGAATGGGCTTAATTGGAGAACACAAGATTCATAAAAGATTCAGAAGATTCAAGGAACGTATTTTTCATGCTAAGGACAATGAAACATATGGGAGGCAGTGAAGTTTGCATCATTTGAAGGCTTTAGAGGAATCCTGTCTGTGTGGGAATGACAGATAGAGATGAGCTGATGGCAGTGCAGAGAAGAGAGGATATGTCTCCCTTAGACACCATGGTGTTATAATGCTTATTGACATAGGTGTTCAGAAGCACCAAGAAAAATAATCCACAGAATAACGAGAAAGCAGGCTTGTAAATCAGACTCATTTTCTTATCATTACATACACTTTAAGAACCTGGTTTGTGAGCTCTGGGAACACATGTCTAAAACATGGACAGGAACAGTGCAAACTGCATTGACCCTCTTGTGAGCAGGAGAAAGTAAGAGCACACCTAAAAATATGCCTTTCTGTAATTTATCCAGGCTCTATTAGATAAAAGATAACATAGTTTCTCTTCTCTTTGGTGCCCAGACTTTTCAGAGATCTTTAGCAAGGACATAAAGCCTTTGGATGGAGCATGCAAGATTCAGTGTAAACAACACCCACAGCCTCCCACTGCATGAATATTCAGTTCTACAGCATAGATAGGAGATGCTGCCCTCCCTTTATACAGTGTTGGATAGCGAATGTTCAGAAGGAATATCTGACGTTCAAACACCTTTGTTAAAAAGATGTTTTGTATCAGCAAGTGACTGCAAAATTTAAGGTGAACACCACTGTTCATTGCACATGGCCACTGGACCACCCATGGGTAAATTCAGGTGATACAATCTCACTTTATCATGTCTGATAAACAAAAATACCAGTCAGCAAGTGAAACCTTGAGAAAGGAAAAGTGCTGCACTGATGAGAGGAGACACTATAGGAGAAGCAGAATACAAGAGGATTGGTCTTTTCCAACAGTTTGAAAATTTTCAGATTAAAATAATTACAGTTTTTTCCACATTAAGAGCTGTAGCTGTTACCAGGATTTAGCACTTCATCAAGTGGGATTAGGATGGAGAGGTGGTTCCACCCCACCTAACACACCACATCTTCAAAGACCAGTAGTCTCCACTGCCTGAAGACAGCCTGGAAAGGATGGAGAATTTCTTGCTAGGGCAGGCTGAAAGGGGCAGGCCCTATGGAAGCACATAAGAAAGATAGCTATACAAAAGACGACATGTAATATGAAGAAATTTTCATTAAAAAACTGTCTTCCAAAGAACAAAATGGGCAGATGCTGCTACAGACCAGCTCAAACATTCCTACAGAATTAAGTAAAAAAATAGAATTCAACGGCTTCCACAGGCAGGATGGATGAATAGGATGAAGAAATATACACAGAAGAGGCTGGAAACACACAGCAATGGAGAAAACAGGTAGGTGTTTGGAATGCTGCAGTTTTTGAAGGGACAGCTGCTCACAGCTATGCTCTGTGAGAATTCATTTCACTCTGAGAAGGTGTGGATTGTTGGACCTGCATCTATGCAGTACCTGTCAGGGCTCCTGCCATGATGCAAGAGAGAAAGGTTCCTAAAGAAGGGATCCACATACACTTGCTGAGTAAGAAGTCATCTGAACTGAAATGCAGGAGAAAAACGTGGAGTCAAAAACCACTAGTGAACAAAGGGGCTTGAAGTTATACCTTCGTAGGCTATGGAAAGAAGGCAGGGACGGAAGAGATGAAGAGAGTGCAACATCTTTATTTATAAGCATTTATAGTAACTTATGCTTATGCCATCCCTGGTTTGGAAGGCTTGGGAGTTGAGACCCTACCTTATCTGAAACAGAAATATTTCTATGGTAGTGCGACACTTCCAGGGGTATGAGCCATGAGCTTCTCAAAGAACAGTTCTGGCTCTACAGAACATGTGGATCTTGAAGGGGTATTATAATCTCAGGTTATTGTATTGTATAATTGAAAAATGACAGAAAAAGGACACAGGCAAATACTTTTGAACTTCCTGTGTGTGTTGAAGAAATGAAATTTTGAAAACAAACTAAGAGTTTGAGTTACACTTAAAGGATGCATGGTATGGGGGAATAAGTAAAAGTCAAAGACTTTTGAAAAGGAAAAGAAAGGAAGCCCAAGTTCTTGCTTTTGTTAGTTCTGTAGAAATACTATTGTTCATATCCTCTTTATTGCTTTGGCTATGATCATTTGAGAAAACATTCTAAGAAAATTACTAATACTGACTGATAAACAAAAAGCAAATTTCTTTGGAGTCAGTTCAATGATTTTATGCTGTCTCCTGAATTCAAAAGTTTTTCACAAAAGTATGACTGTATATTCTTTCTTCTAGTATATTCTTTCTTCAGAAACAGAATCTAGCCACTGATGTAACTGAGACTGTGCTCTTCATTAAGTTTGTGCTACTGGGTAAGGGTACAGCTGCTGGTGGTGTAAGATGTATGAGAAGATATACAAATCTGGAGCTTTATTTACAAGAGATGTGGCAACAGTAGCTTTTTAAAATCAGTATAAAGAATAGATATAAGCACAAGTAGTGAAAGCTTGGATCAATCATATTTCCATCCCCCTACCTCCCTAGGGTTTCTGTTCATTATCAACTAGCCAAATACTACCTATTCCTTTCTGTCTAACTAAAGGTGACCCCTTAAACAGGTTTCTTGCTGCTACGTTTGCATGCACTTTCACAAGATAAAGTACTGCAGTAAAAAAGGCATATTGTCCTAAATGCACTATATAGATTGAAATGCCTCTGTTTGTGTTTAAGTGGTGAAAATAAATCAGAGTAATATCTAGACAAAGCTACACTTTGATATATGAAGAATCTTCATGGCTACATGTTTATAGTATGATTAAGTCTAGAATGCCAGCCAAGAAAAATGCATTTTGCAGGTGGGCCTAAATATTTATACTGTTGCAATTTTTTAACTAACACGCCTAATTCCATCATAGGGCAGCTTTATGACCATAAATACCAAAAAGTACTGTCAGTGTAAGTCATCCATTAAAAAAGAGGTTTTTAAGGTGGTACAGACACTTTAAAGGGGCTTTACTTACCCCAGACAAGGACAATGTATCTCAGTGGAATGAAATACAGGATGACTGTGAACACAGAGAGGGCAACAATTGCCAGCCAGCTCAGGAATGGGACGGTCCAGTTGAATGTACTAAAGAAAAATTAACAAAAGTCAGAACTGAGGTCAGCCAACAAAGCCAATAAAAGAGCAAAGGACAGTGGGAGAAGTGTCAGTTTCCATCCGGGAGAACAAACTGAATCTACTAATGAAGGTATGGATGCATTTATTATTCATGAGGGAGCTTAGACCCACTGTCAGTGTATATGAGAGGAGGTCCTGGCTTTGCCCACTTGCCTGCTGAATTTCACCTTTCCCAGCCCAGCAGTGCACATTCACCAGATGAATCATTGCTCTGCTTTTCAGAAATCTCAGTGCCTTACCCCAGTTTCAGCATCAGGCAAAACCCAGAGCTCTCTACTCCCCAAAAGTACTTGCACAGGCAATTTATATTCCCTTCTCAGCACAACAGCTGGACGAGTTCTGCTGAGGCTTTCTTGTTTTATCTCCTCCCTATTCCACTGTAAGGACAGCACCAGCAGTTAAAGGCTGAACAGGGACATTCTCCTCTCTCTGAGGTATAGGTGTACTCCTCAGCCATTTCCTTGGGGGAAAAGGAAAGTGCATGGCTATACAAAGGTGGAAACTCATCCATGAGCTTAACAAGGAGAGGGCTAGGAGAATAAAAAAATAAAAGGAGGGGATAGAACAGTTAGTCATGAATAAAGGGGTAATGCAAGAGCAGTGATTGAGGGAAGAAACAAAAATCCTCTGGATAGCAAAATTTAAAAAAAAATAAATAAAAGAATGTGAAATAAGTTAAGGTTATTTATCTATGCATAAAGGAAGAGAATTTCTGGGATCCCATCAGAGTTTCAGGACATTACCTTTCCAAAAAAATCATAGATAAAAACATCCTCACTAAGGGTCCCAGACTCTATTCTGATAAAACTCTGCTGGTCACCACATTCTGCAAATTTGAGGTGTGAGGAAGGGAGAGTTAATGGATCTTGAAACAGGGTGCTGTGGCTCTCCAACGCCTGTGTTCAGTGAAGAGAGAAAGACCAGATGATAATTTTATACATATGTCCCATAGGAATGTTGGCTATGGGGAGCTTGGCTCAGTGGATTTGTTCCATGAAGGCACCGCCATTTCAAAAGTGTTGCATGACATTTATCCAGAAGGAAAATGTGGCTTTAAATCTAAATAGTCTCACAATACATTTTAAAGTATTACTACTAGCTACATTCTCAATCAATGAGATTATATTATTTTGGCTTCTCTAGATGAATAATTGCAATTATCTGAATTGCAAGCCATATTTGTCATAATGAGTTCTGGCTTCCTGTGTTTATTTGTCTTCTTTTTTCCCTGGCAATTTTGACATGTCTCCACTAACATTATGTTAGTGTCACTTAGTGTAGGACCCCTCCCTTTATCCTCAGGGGACACCTGCTCTTTTCCCCTTTTCTGTATGCATTTGGGATGAACAGAAGGTTGAGGGTCTGCTCATGTTCCTGTGACTCGGCTTTGTGCAATGGATCACAGACACACCATGATGTGTGGGAGCACTGGCTCCTCACTTAGCAAAGCTCCTTATGGGCTGTGTTAACACAGCATTTAGTACAGGTTTCCCATTATAGTTTTTAGGAGCGAATTACGAAGATTTATAGTCTCACTCAGTTTACAAAATTCTGTAGCTCTCATCTGGTATATAATAGAACAAACCCTACCTCCAAAATGCACAATTAGAACTACTTAATCATCAAGACAACTTCCACGAATAGCCTTTTGATAAAGGACTTTTTCCAGAGACTGGCTCATTTTTCTAGCTGGGGAACTTGTGTGATACAATATGCTTGCACCTGCCTCTCCTGCTGTGAACACAGCCTGCCTGGAATTGTCCCTATGGGAACACTTTCCCAGGCTTTCATATTAGGGACTTTGCTCTTAGATGCACAAATGTCAATCTCCTCATCATCAAGACAGAACAGGACAGCATTCGAGATGATCATCAGGACTCCTGCAGACTGACCTCCACCCAAGGCATAGGTTTCCCGAAATTCACTTCCAGAGGTTAATCAGGTAGTGGTGAGATGCTCTTGCCTCTTGAGGTGCAGAACACCTAGTCAATCCTCTCCATGATTCGCAGGTGAGAAGGAAGGAGTCTTTCTGGAGTCTGTCTGACCTCAAGTAATAAGCCTTGTGCTGCTGTCCACTGACCATGCCAGAAATACTCCAATACATTTCCTGCTGTAAATCTCAGAACCTCTCTTTCTTAATGTCTAGATTTATTAGCAATTTTTATGTATAATGTATTAGGTGTTAAAAATTACAAATACTCTAAAGGTAAGGTTTTGCTGACCTATAAATAAAACTTCCAGCAAGTGAACATATGTACATCCTTAAAATATGAAACCCTTATTCGTTTCTGCTTATTTCCTTTATCAAAACTGCATTTTTTATTATCTTTTAAATAAAAACATCACAACAATATGCTCTGTTTTACTTAAAAAACCTTCTGATTTTTGTCCCAATTAATACAATTCTAAACTCCAGAATTAATATGACAGATTTTCCACTGACTGAGGGCCTCCATAAAGCAAAGTACATATAGATGAGTTTGAACAATGGACTCCTCTGGTATAAGTAAGTAAAAGTCTAACATTTTTTTATCTCTGCATGGAAAAGATATTAAAGAGTATTGGAGAGCAATCCAGTACCTGTGTCAGCACTTACTTCTTGATCCTTTCACCAAAGGAAGCGATTTCATCTAGGATATTCTGGACAGTGACACACACCTCCTGGATGGCATAAAGTCTATTCATAAATCCTTTCTTTTCACTGTCCTAAATAAAAGAATAGGATGAGTAAAAGAATTTCTGACTGTAGGAAAAGGATTGTGTAGCCATCAGTTAAGTTTCAAAAGGCCCTGTGTTACAGATTCATATAAAAGGAATTGGTAAAGCCTGGCAATAAGAAAATGATTTCTTGTCCCGTAAACAGTGCAATATGTATTACTGCAATACGTATGGTTTAGTATATATGCTGAGCTCCACACAATTTTGTCTGACACTGCATTAATTTCTAAACACATATTTGAATAAGCCAGGTCTCTAGGTTTTAAACATGCTGAAGGTGCCAACCTTGTATGTTGCTCTTCCAAGTGATAAGAGTCATAAGGTGAAGTAAAGGCAGTTTGTTGAAATGCTGGTTCTTGAGCTGATGTAGACAGAGGAAAATAAACATTTCTGGTGGAAATGTCACTAAGCAAGAAATTAGAAAAACTCAGCTCCTATAGAGAGCTGTTCTTTTCTGCCCAAATATCTATCTCTAAATCCAGACATGTTTGCAGCATTAAACCACTAACAATACTGTGTTGGATGGGATTAAAACAAAGCATCACCATGGAAAAAAAAATAGTTTCTCTTCATTTTTTACAGATAACAGATAAGCCAAAGGGTTATGTTCAACATTTCCAATGGGTTGTTGCCATATTACCCTATCTAGTTTAAATGTGATTATTGTTTTCTGAAAGTAAGAAATGGAAAGAAAATTTTGTACTCTTAGAAAAATATTTCATTAAAGAAGTTGCACTTTTTTTGTCACAAACCACATGATACAAGAGTCTCTGCCATTGACTTCAAAGTTCAACATTTAAGAAATGCAGGTTGCATTTTTTTCTTTTCTTCTCCTGATGTGTAACTACTCGACGGTACAGCTGTTAACTCATTTTGAGGACATTTTTGCTATCTTAATAAATTAGATTGGAAGAAAACATGATTTATCATTTAATCATTTCAACATCATTAGTTCTGCAATGATGTTGTCAAGATTACATAACAGTGTTGTGAAGATGTTTGAAAGTATTTAGTTAGAGAACACAAATTATCTAAAAAACAACTATGAGAGAAGCAGGTAGACAGAGATGAGAAAACTGCTTTCAGTGATTAAGTGTAATTTATAAACCAAGCACTTCAGACAAAGCAAACCCACCAGTTTCTCAGGCAATGTGAAAGACCTTATATTTCAGATAAGATTAATAATTATTATATCACAAAGAAATACTTCTGTTTTCTAAGAATGACCATAACAGATCAGAACTAGTGATATCAACTATATCTGGTGCTGCACAGCAACACAGAGTCATTTATGTAAGTTATTTCCTTAATATTTACTGCATTCTTGAAGTTTTGCAATGACACCATTATTCTCCTCAGGTATACAGTTTCTGAAGATATGGATCATATATCCAAGCATGTTTCATTTGTCGTCAGGAAACAGGCATCTGCTCCATTCCTTCATGTAAAACATATTTCCAGTATAATATTTTCTTGTACAGCAGAAGTGAACAACAAGCCATACAGGTATTTTTCTGCTTTCTAAATATGTATATCCCTTACCTCTTCAGTTTTGTTTAAGAGATTCTGCCCTCTATGTAAATTTATTTTGATTTATAATTAACTTGTGTGAGAAAAAAATTATGTCACTCTAACAAAACCAGTACCCTTTGTGGCATATCCAGAACTTAAGTGGGGTTACATTCAAAGGTCCCGAAGCTGTTTTAATTTATAAGTTTCTTACACAATAAATTCGTACCTTTATTCATGACATTATTTAGGAATAGCACTCTCCAATTTAGTGCTCCCACTGAGACTTTCCAAATATCCTACTGCTGCATGCTCACTCCCTCTCCCTCCGAACCCTAGTGGTGGGTTGGAGAGAACTGGAGGCACAGAAGATTATAGCTGAGATAAAACCAGCAAAGAGATAAGCAAGTGAATAACAGTGACAGTATTAAAAACAATAGTGTACAAAAGAGAGTGATTTACATGTGAAATGCTCACTGCAGAGCCCCACGGACCCGAAGCAGCCGCACCACCCTGACCGCTCCTTCCACCTCGGAGCCAGTGCCACACTTACTCAACTAAAAACTCCTCTTCTCTGAAGAGAATCCCTTTCCCCTGCCCCTGACAACGATGTGAGATGGTAGAAAATAACCTGTGAGTTCCAGCCATGCCCCCTCCTGGCTTTTGCAAAAATTCATCCTGTCCTAGCTGGAACCAGATAATCCAAAAGCATATCAGTTTTAAATCATTTCCCATAAAAAACATAAAGACAGAAAGAGACAGAATCACTATTTCCAACCCAGTGCACCTCATGAGCTTAAAGGAAATTCGTTGACATACTCTGAGGCAGGATTAGACAGAACAGCACAGGAAAGAGGAGGCAGTCAGAAGGATCGTGGTTCATCTTTGCTTAAACTATTCCAACTACTCCCTCATGTCCAACAACTTTGACTGGTTTTTATTTCCTGCTCCAAATATTTGTGTGAAAAATAAGCTGTGCTAGGGAAAACTTACACTTACTTTCTTCCAGCAAGATGCCATGTTATCAAATACAACACGAGCTACCAAGAGTAAACCAACATTCTTAATAACTAATTTTTTAAACATTACTGGCATTTCCTTTCCAGAGAAAGATGGTGTGAGACACTGGAGGAGATGGCTGGCTTGAACCATTTCAGTTGCATGTGCGGAGTAAGCCTTGCCCTGGGGAGGCTGTGTGTTGCTCCATCCACCCCACTCCCTAGAGCCTGCACCCCAGCCCTGCAGTGGCCGAGTGGAGGTAATGTTCCAAACCTACCCCTGGAGACCCTAACCCAGCCCCAGAGTGGCTACCAGATGTCCCACCTGGGGGAAGGGCCCAAGAAAGCCAAAGGGTGCTCACACCTGAGCATGGGGCAAGCACATCTTGACCACTGGAACCACCAGTGGTAGCCATGTTAGTTCTTTTCTGTATCTCTTCTGTCTTTCATTTTGTTCTTTTTCTTCCAATTCCTTCTTCTTGAAGTCTAAGTATCATAAAATCAGATGGGTTGGATTTTGTCAGGTTGAAACTAATGCTTTGTGAAATGCTTCATGTTGGTTCAATGTTGCTTTAAACTTTTGCCAAAGTTCCCTGATTTTCTGAAGCTGCCAGTAAAATTTTTGCTGTTTTGACTCTGGTGCAATATCCTGTCAGTATATTTCCTTTGTGTCCAACTCCGGGTAAAACAAAAAGCCAACCCGTAAGGCCCTTTAAGGGACTCAGCAAGAGAGTTCTGGGGCCTTGAAGATGGTCTGTGACTGGAATCAATTTCATCACTTGCATGACTACAACTGCCAATTTTCTGGACATAATTGTCATTTAAATAGTAGATAAAATTTATAATACAAAACTAACAAAGCTTAATACAAAGCTTTATTACTATTTCATTTGTGTGATTTATTTGTTTGCAGTAGGCTTAAGGTATCTGAAAAGCAAGAGATTTGCTAGGGCATGGTTGTGAGCACAAACTGTGAAAGTGGAGTCAAATTGATGTTGATTGGCTGACCTGAATTTTAAAAAGAGTATGAACCCAAAGTAAAGACTGAGACAATCTCCTCCTCCTCTTTCACAGGAAATTGTAGATTAAGGATTGATATGCTGTTTGGAATAGGAATATTTAACATTTACATACCAATTTTCAGACAGAACTGTATTTTCCTTTTGGTGAAACTAAAGCAGAACAAAGTAAATTACTACCTCTAGACTATGTCAAGCTAATTTACACATATCCCTAAATAAAATCCATGTTGTGTGACTCTTTTTTGTTCAACAGAGTCTGCTTCCAACCCCATGAAAAAATAGGGTGATTTAGGAAAAGACTGTATCTGTAACTCCAAACCTCTCTCCTCTCCAAGTGAAAGTGAATTTAAAACCTAAACATTTCAAATGACCGGGAAAGTAGGAGAAATAAAGAAGCCAGACTCAAATGTAGACTCTGGTTAAGGTAATGGGTTTAAGGCAGAAAAAAAAAGAAAAAGAAGAGGAAAAAATGAAGAGAAAAAAGAGAGAGGAAAAGAAAATTAGAAAAAAAGAGAGTTCTAAGTACAGAGAATGAAACTCTAAACATTTTAGGGTGGATAATTGTCCTACTAGTAGGACAATTTGGAGAGAAATTTTGAGAGATTAATTTGGAGAGAAAGGCACAGATCATAAGAAGAGAGTTTTAAGAATAGAAGCAAATGCTGAAATTTTCCAAGATGGTGCCTGGGAAAAATGCTGCGGATGGATCTTTCCAAAACAACCCTCCTTGTCCAAGCTGGTACGATAGAGCAACTCTGCACACATCATAGCATCTAAGGCAAAGGGAGACTAACTTGTGATAGATGCAAAGAGTGGATACAAAGTCAGCACTGGTACTCCATCAGTGGTATGGTCTTGTCACTTGGTCATCAGAAGATACATGAACTCTTGTTTGCTTGGGTCATGGAGAACTTATTGTAAGGCCTCAATAAAAGGACTTTGCAGTGGTTCCTGTAGTCTGGGTTAGATATATGGGAGAAATGCCAGCCAGATATTCTCAAGAGGTAAAAACAAAAGTTCAGTGGGAAACTTGAGAAAAAACAGATAATTTTGGCAAAAGATTTAGTACAATATTTAATTAATATAAAACGCTTGAACATTAATTTGGCCCATCCAAATTAGCAAACTTTAAACATGTTCAATGTTAAGCTACTTAAAGTGTTACAAGAAGTGGGAATTGGAAGAAGAAAGCAAGAAAGTCAGAAAAGATATAGAAAAGCTCACATATAGCTCTCAGCTCCTGGGTTCCAGTGGTGCCCAGATAGAAACTCCAAGATGGAAACTCCAAGATCAGGTAGGGTGAAGACATTATGCCAGTCTCCTGCCTGGCCTTAAATACCCCTTAGGCTTCATGGGCCCTCTGCCCAGGTGGGTCATTTGGCTTGTCATCTGGCTATTCAGGAATCTTAGGAAAAAAAATCTCTATTGTTTAAGCAGAAGCTTATGTAAGAAAACTCTTCAGATGATTTCAATAATCGGTGTCCAAAGTTAAGTCCATAAATAAGCACCCATGTCATCCCTCAGGGTGACTCAGCAGAAGACTCAGCTATACACAGGGCTCTAACACTACAGCAGACTTCCCTTTGTGGACTGATGAAATAGATCTAGAAGTAGTTAGTAGTAAATGCATTAGTCCTTTACTGGCAGGAGTATTAATGACACACTGGCCAGAAAAACATACAGACGCAGACTGAAATGCTGGTTTATACTCTGGCCACTGCTCAAAACCCCACCTCAGTAATTACCTTCCAAACCCTAACCACTGCTTTCTGTGAGGCCCACAAAGAAGAAGACAGTAAGCCAACACTATTTCAGCTATGAAGGCATTTGATCTACTTAAAGTCTTCTGAATCTCTAACAAAAGGCTTCAGTCCCGGTGACAGACATCCAGTTCAGTTTTTGTTTTGTCAAATGTGGGAGATATGAAATCCTGTTCACTTCTGGTGAGCAACAGAAAGTACTCTGGGAAAGGTTCAACTAACAGTGAGGTGAAAAACACGTGCTGTAACCAGAGAAGGGGTTGTGTGGCTAGCAATGAGCAGGTTGCAGCAGTGATTGTTTGGACACTACATGACCAGAGAGCTGGTTGGGTAAAGGGACGCATGGAGAACGACACTGCAGTGGCAGGCAGCCAATGCACACTGGGCATGGTAAAGTTTGGAGCGTAAAAAGGCTTGGTTCACTGCAGTAAACCATCTTCAGAGCATGCAAGAAGGAGGTCTGTGTCTTTGTTCTCCATTGCTACAATCAAATTCTCAGGTAAATGGAAGGAAAACAGACAACCATGATGATATTGTTCTCTTAAAGCTGACTGTGGAAGCAGGTCTGGAGGTAAAGCTGAATGGTCTACGGGAACTGGAGAGGTGCATGATGTGACCTGAGACTGGCCTCCTCATTACATCCTATAATCAACTGAGAGAGTCAAGTTATTTTATCTGTTCTTCCCCATTGCAGGGTATCACTCATGGAGCAGCACAAACACATTATTCTTCCCAGTCCTTAAACTGAAAAAGTATGGGAAGACTCTTGGAGATATTAAAACTTTTCAGTGGGACCTTAATGATTCAGAAGTTCCCACCCTTTCAGTAAGCCAGATTGTAACTATTGAAAGTCTTGAGACTATCACTTATTTCAAATAGTGACAGATAGTATGTGCAGCAGGCAGGTACCTGCATATGCTTTCTCTTCAGCATCAGCAAAACAGAAAACCTGTTTGGTACTCCTTCCATTCTGAAAAGGAGTAACAGGAGCAGGCTTCCTAAAAGCACTGGCACCTCAGACATCAAATCCCTGGGTTATGTAGATAACCAGAACTGAGCTCTTAAACTTTGGGCTTCAACTTCATCCATATTACTGGGCACCACACCTTTAGTGACCATATTTTTCAGATACTATCAGCTGTTTAAAAATGCTCCATATGTCATCTTTAAAATCTATGTGCTAGCTTATGTCTTTATGTGTGCATGGTGATGAGGCCTGGCAATAATTGCCCATGCCTAATTGGAAATCAGGTGGAGGATTTTAAAATATGGAGAAAATCACATAATAATGAAGAGTAGGGTTTTACAGAGAGAAATTATATATTATTATATATCATGATTATTAAAGAAAGAAGCAATAAACTTATTGCCTAGTAAGATTACATATTTAAAAGAGCAGACCGTAAGCACAGCAGAAATTATATAAACATGTAGAGGAAAATACTGAAGTCTTGGTAAAGAACTGGTAAGGAGAGACTTGTTTTACCATTGCCCAGCCAGTGTTAAGATCTGCAGTTGAAGACCTGGTGTGATAAGGGGCCATGAGCATCCACTGATAATGGTCTGGCAGTGAATGTGCTCGGCTGCTAAAGGCGAGTGAACAGCAGGGCCAGCTAACTGGGTAGATCACCTACCACAGCAATATCCTGTGAACACTGTGGCCATGGGCCCAAGGTGGAGGGGTACCACCCAGCTGCTGCCATAAAGCACCACCTAGTCTCTATGTAAGTGAATGCACAGCAAGTTTGACAAGAGCCCTCCTCACCAACAGACAAAGGAAGAAGGATCTTCACAGGATGCCACAGATTCTTGGTGGTGATTACCTTTCTTGCTTTCTGTAATTCTTTGCTTTTTCCTACCTTCCTGTTTCCTTTCTTGCTCTTTCTTTGATAGTGAGTAAATGTGTATTATCATTTTTATTATCAACATTTGACATCTTTTGTGTCTTGATCTCACTGTGGATACATTGGACTCCCACCCCTCCCTGTGTATGCAGCTTAGGACACATTTCCAGGTTGGGATAGACTCACAGTATATGAAGACACCACACCTGTGAGCATGAATAACCTGCTCTTAGCAGTGGGGCTGGACTAGATATCTCCAGAGGTCCCTTCCAACCCTAAGAATTCTGTGATTCTGCATGAATACCACAACAATCTGTTCTTCCTCAAACATTACACTGAGAATTGATAAAAATAATGTTGAACCTTCTGTGACTTTTTGGCAGTACCACCTATGTAATGAATTAGATTTTTTCATGGACTACTCCAGTGCTAGAAGATAAATATAAAATTATGGGGGGGGTGGTGGTGTGGTAATGTCAAGAGCTACAGTAATAATTCTAAAGAAAAAGAAGATATTGCAAGATTTCTAGAGTAAAGAAAAAAGGTTGTAATGGCAATTATGTTTAAATTGAGATTTTTTTACTATTGCTCTTTATTTTCTCTTTCTCCCTATCACATTTCACAGTGTTCTCAGTGCTTTTTAAAAAATATGTGCCTTCCTGACCTCTCCTTCACTGCATATTTGAATACTGTAAGGACAGCATGCCAGATAAAAGACAGAAACATGAAGGCAACAGAACCAGTTTATAGAGTGACGTGCCCTTCCACCAAAGAGCCATCTAGTGGAGAGAAACAAATACTTAAATTTTCCTTGCATGGTACTTTGACTAATGCTAAATCTTTATGAGGTGTTCATTTCATATATACTCTAAGTAAATATAACACTTGAAAAGGGTGAAAGCTTCTTTATTCACCGTGATAGATTCAGGAGCAAAAAGTCAACATTGCCAAATTTTGCTATGCCTTTCTTGGCCTTATTTTGGAAGTAAATTCATAGAACTAAGGTGCCGTAGAGTTAAGCACGAGGGTGATTAGAATACACACAATGATTGTGCTTTAGATCAATCTTTCAAATATCTGAAATTCTTCTTTCAGATGTCTTTTCTCTTTGCCCCTTTGAATATGCTTAAAGAAGGGAACAGAGAATACCTTACTTTACCTGAGTCAGAACGACACTGAAGCTTGACAGTCATCTCATTAAGACTCCTTTTGTACCCAGCCACATCAATGTAATCCAAAAGTGGCTAACACAGAAATCTTGCTTTATTGTGCATCAGCTGTTAGCAGTAGTTAATTTAGTCAGAATACAGTCCTGGTATTCTGCTAAAGAACAAATTTTGGCCATGATTTTACAGTTGAATTTGTAAATTCCAGTGGTCCTAATGCATTTGCCCTATGCTGAATGCAAAACTGCAATTAATAAGGTGCTCATTAATGCAGCTCTCCATGTTCTATACATGTTGTATACAAATGTGAGGGATGATAGACACAAAAGTTAAATCTCAATGGTCTAATAATACTCAAAATGTAAGGAAAGAGCCTGTTAGTTTTATTGGAAAGAGTTATTTTAAATAAGAAGAACCTTGATATGCAAGAGCCTGGAAGAATGATGAAATGAAAACAAGACATACCACCCAGTATAAAAACTCTGCATGCAGGTAGGGATGAAAGAAACCAAGGGAGAAACCAGAAAGGGAATGCTGAAAGACTGAGCTTAGCAAAACATCTGAATCATTGAGATAATCTATAATCGTTGCTTATCTAAATCATACACACACGTATTTGTTGTCCACTCATTATCAATAAGATAATAAAAAAAAAATCATCAAAATAATACAGTACTCTGTTTTGAAAGTTAAAAGTAGCCTGAAAATTTATCTTTCAATAAGTGCCTATACACGTCACTAATGGATATGCAGGGAACTGATATGCAGCAATATTGCTGGAGTTAGTAATCTAAAATTTTAGTTACAGTTCTGAAATGCATTTCAGAATCCATTTTCTTGGATGTGGCAGAAGTAAAATTTAATTTGATATTTTAGTGTATGTAGAATGTAATTTTCATTTTCTCCTTGCAAATAGTACAATGTTAAACATGCTTTTGCATGAAGGACAACATTGACTATTCAAGATTACCTCCACATTGGGCTAGGACACTCTGCATCAAACTCTGCATTTAGTTTTAGATTTACTGCCTCTGAAAGCATTCCAATCCTTGTTGATAAGATATTGTGATCTTAGAACTATTAATATGTCTTGCACCTAAACAAACAGCTCTGGTGTTTCTCTCTCAGACCCCCCACTATTAACAACATCTTTAGATCAAACACAGAAAAAAGTAATTTCGTATTTCAAAATTCATGTGATCACACCTTGGACTGCTAATGTTTTTGGTTCACAGAAATCACAAGAAATTCCTTCCCCTGAAATTTCCTTACCCAAACTAGCACACATAGCTTTGGTATTAAATTTCCTAGGCCCGGTCAAGCAGACTGCTAAGCAGGAGCAGAAATGTCCTTACTGTTGGTATCTGCTGCCCAAACAGTGCTCCTTTGGAATAATTAATCCAGACTTTTTAATGTCTGTTTTAGATTGCAGAGATTTAACTCAATGGCAAGTTACTATAGGAAAAAATAAACAAAACCATTTTCCTGGGGACACTATTTGTAAAGAGCAACTGCACAGAGAGATAAAATTCATAGTGGCTACATGACCAATCCTGACATCAACAGTGCCCAAAGAACACACCCCAGAATCTGAGACTCTTGATTGCTGTCAAGTGATCAATCATAAGGAATAAGGTCTGGAAAAGAAAAACATTACACCTTAGCTCAGCTAAACCAGCAAGTATAGATTGTCTGAAAGACTTAATTCTAAACATGAACCTACAGCAATGAAGATGAAAATAGTAGTATGTGAGATCTGGTTGGCATTCTTTGTATGAGTTGAATGTTTAAAGGAAGTAATCTCGAAAGTACTTTGGGACTGAAAAGGATGGTCAAAAGAACCATGAATATTCAAAATCAAAAAGAACAATTCCATGAGCATGATCACTGGCACTGTTACTTTAGCCCAGAAGAAACCCTACGATGTCTAGAGTAGGAGAGATTACATGATGTTATAAAGACAGATATGTGTATAAAAAAACATTTCAAACAGCAGGTACAGTTATCGAAGGAATCTATCAAATTGATAAATTGAAGAAAGAAGGAAAACAAGCCATTCAAACTCCTTTTTTACATAATTCCCCTGGATAAATGTTCAAACTCTGCTTTTGGAAAATTACATAGTGTAGAAAAATTTGGCATTTGAGGCAAAACAATATAGAATGGAAGAAACAGCAGCACATAGAAAATAACCCTGCAAATCTTCTGGTGGTACGGTGGGCAAGGAACCATGATGAAACAAGAATTCTAGTGCAACTTTTAAGAAAGTCTGAAGAACAAACCTGAAATTGTTCCATTACCCATTTTCTTTGTATGCTTACTTCACTGAAATCAGAAAAAAATGCTCCAAAGGAAAAAAAAACCCCAACAAAAAACTCCCCCAAAAAACCCTCCCAAAACCCAAAAAAGACCCCAAACCAAACCAAACCAAACCAACAAACAAAAAAACACAAAAAACCCACAAAGAAAAACAACCAAAACAAAAAAACCACCCCAACCAACAAAAAACCCCCCAAAAACCCACCCCCCCCTCCAAAAACCTGCAAAGCTCCCCAAAAGCTTCCCCAAAATCCCCAAGAGATACACTAAGAAACACACAAAGAAAAAAAACGAGCCACAAACCAAACCCCACCCCTTTCAATTTGTTAGCAATCGCTGAATTTTTTGTAAAGATCTAAATCTGAGCCATGTAGTAAAGATAGGGTGGTACCGTGAATATGCAAAAATCACAACATATGGTAATTTGTAACAATGTTCTTTTAATGTCTGCCCACTACAATAGTCTGTTCTATATTCATTTTAAATATGGTTCAGTATGCTAATTTTGCAGAAGGAAAATGCACATATTTATGCTGGACCACAGTAACTCACACTCTGACTGAAAACTGCGAGAGGTGCTCACGTTCTGGTGATGTACTGCAGAGCATAACATCAGAAAGAGAAAGAGTAGCTCAAAGGCATTTATTTACTCAAATGTCTATTTTTTTCCCCAGAGAAACAAGTATTTGTGGCTTAGGGAAAGGCTTTGTGCACTGCCTGTATGTATCTGTTACTTCACAATAAATGATGTAGAAAAGCTACTGGCTTGTCTTCAGTCACTTAAACTGAATTTCCTTCTAGAATTGAATAATAAGACTTGCTGACTTGAACTGATAATGGAAGAAGCTGCTTTGAAAGGAAAAAGGAAAGCAAAATGTTTTTAAAATTCAATACAAAATCCATATGATTACTGCAATGTTGGAATGACAGCTGAAAAAATAAATGGCAGGAAATACAAATGTTTCTCATTCTTCAGGAATGACTAACTTGGCCATTGAGCACTCATGACACAGGAGGCATACTGGGTCATAGATGACACTATTTGTACTAAATCTTGCAAAAAAACCCAGATGAGATATAGCTAATATAAGATAAAAAATAGGCATTCAAAAGAATTTATCTGCTTTCGTGAAGGAACAAGTAAGCAAAGTACTCTAACCAGTCACCAAGTGACATATCCCAATCTACAATTCCCCAATCTACCATTTTTCCCGTCATCTCCTAACTTGCATAATGCCTATTTAAAAACTTTAAAGTACCAAGATCAACAGATATACAAATGCCAGATGAGGAGGGCTGAGAAACCTGCAGCTGACAGCAAACTAACAAATCATTGCTCTTTAACAATTCAGAGTGGATATTGGACATTAAGCAAATGAATGAATGAGACAGACTCTAGAATAAGCAAAAAGGGGCACCCAACAGCACTTAGCCTGAAAAGCTGCAAAAGAGCTGGCATTCAACCCATGATGCATCCCTGCTCAAAGGGGATGCTTTTGAACGCAGAATTATTTCCAGTAGAGAAAACAGGAAATTGTAAAGAGAATTGAAGACCCTCTCTTGCCTCCTAAATTCCTGATCCTTTTGCATCATTTTCACAACTGCCAGGGATTCGTGTAGGATGGCATCAGCTTCAAAGGTTTGCTGGCACCAGCTGTCTACAGATGCAGAAGCACTGTGCCATCTCCTGCTTCTCCAGCTCCACTACTGCTGCTCTGATGGCGGGTGTTGTATAGCGCATCATCCCTAACAAGGTGCAGACTGTTTAGGATAGCCTATTTTATTCACAGAGGCCTTTTCAGCAGAGAGGACAAATTAGCCCTCCATACTTAAAAAGCTTGCTTCTTCCAAAATTTTAAGCTCATTGCTTGTTTTTGTGGTACTCAGAAAAGCAACAACCACCAGCCACACTGAAAGAATTCAATGACAGCTCTCTTCTTCAACCTTCAGTAGTCTTTGTATTATTTATTGTCTAGTAAATAGAGTTGAAATGCTTTTCAGCCTTGGTTTCAAACTCAGTACCCAGTTGCAGTCCGACAACAGCAAGGAATAAAGCTGCCAATGTAAAATATCTCTTTTTCTCCTTTGTGACTGCCTTCTGTAGATTTCATTATTTCTCCTGGATCTGCACTTTGTCATATCTGGGGCACAGCAATACTAAACAGGGAGAAGGGATGTGAAATTTTTATCACAGAAACAACTGGCTAGGAGGTTATACCATATTCAAGCTTTTCCCAGAGAAAACATGGAAGAGAGCAGGCACCATTCTTCTAGAATGCTGTGCTATTCTAGCCTGACAGTTTGGGATTAAACATACAGACACTTGAGGTGTTTAGACTTTGTGTGGCACAGCAATTAACTGAGAGGCTGTAATAAGCAACTCTATTGGATTAAAACAGCTTTTTGAAAAGCAGCAGCTTTGTGTGATGCTTTGCCTTTGCTATCAAACAGAAGGAAGGATGGCTCATGTACATGGATGTGTGCTTGTGCAGAAACAGAACGCACAAGAGAAATTAGCACATTAAGGTGAAACGGTTACACCAACTTCTCCAAATATTTCTCAGGCTTTCAGAGAATGGTGGGGCAGGAATTTCCACAGCTGTTTGTTCCAAGTTACTCTCAGTGGCTTTTCCTTCCCTGAGCTTGGCCACTCATGTTGGACCTGCATAAGCTTCAAGAACCCATACCACTGTTTGTGTTTCAACTATTTCTCCCCAGGTTTCTTCAGAGTTTTTAGGCAAACACCATCCAGTTCTGATAATTTGTTATTATTAATTTTGCTGATTTTTTTCTGTAACTTCTTTTACCAAAACTTGCTTTGAAGCAGACAAACCCTATGTAAATTTCACCAAGGTCTTTCATAATGAATACATGTGCAAGAAATTATGGTCACATCTTAAATCCAAGACCTGCAGGTAGGTTGTTTTGCGTTCCTAGTACCATACACTGAAATTTGAAATTTAGTTATTACAAAGTTCTTGAAACTTTTTAGAATTTTAAAGCAGTCAAATCAAAAATGAGAAGGCAAATAATAATTTATATTGTGTTCAAAATAAATGTTAGGCTGTTGCTAAAAGAAAAAGGATATCAAAATAACTATGCAAGGAGAAAGAAGTAAAAGAGCGTATTTTGTATATATATACACACTGAAAGACAAATTGTAAAGATTGATTGAGATGATGTGTAACATATTTATAAATCTAGATTAAAAAGAAGGAAGATTGAGATGCCCAGTTTGGAGGTGACAGAATTAAAGATGTGATATCAAACTTCTGACGAATATAGTGAAGTTAATTAAATTACTAACACTAGTAGTTTACTTAGTGCCATTGTACAAGCCTAATAATTTCAGCTAAAGTACTGAATCCAAATTAAAAATAAAAAAGCAGATTCAGAAAAGCAGACATGATATTTGAAATAATGCAAATTATGTGAAGAAAATTAAGATGATGAGCAACAAAAAGTACTAGGACATTTTAATTTACACAGAAGATGAATGAATATAATCAAGATACTCAAAATAATGAATGGTTTAGAGAGAGTAAATTGAGACTCTTAATTACTCTCATAAGACTGTAGAGAGAAATGCTCTAAGAACTTGAAAGGCAGAAATAAAGCTGATAAAAGTAAATACTTTTTTTCTATTCAATGGAAAACTCACCAGTGGACCTTGCTGACAAAGCAGCATTAATATGAAGACCTTCATAAAATTAACAGCAGAATTAAATACATATATCATAATTTTTGTAGTAGGTAGGGCAACTATCCATCACTTTACACAAAAATTTGATACTTTAGTAATATCTTTTGGAACTCAAACGCAAGTTTGAGTCAAAATACAGAGCAAAACTTGCTATGAAAATTAAGTATAAAGAATATACACATGGATGATCTTAAAGGCCCCTTCTAACCTAAACTATTCTAAATGATTCTATGAGCTGAAACCTTTCCTATTTATTATTTGAGGCACTTCCATATTTGTTAAAACATTTCAGAGGAGAAGAAGTAGAACAAGAAATCAGTAGACAGAATCATGGAACTTCTGACATTTTAGCCTAGACAGAATATACTGAGAAGCACTGTCCACTATTTTCTATAAAGGATTGTACAGACATATGGTAAAAATCATATTCAGTCATATAGTAAATCATATAGTAAAAATAAACTTCCCATGAACTTTCTGAACAAATAGGGTAACAAAAGTGTTTGCCAGTGACAGCAATGATTTCTTTTCGAAGGAAAAAAAACCTTGCAAATACACTTTTGGCTAACAATTCTCATCTTAGGTGAATAAATTTGTAATTTTATTGTGTATTCTTTTTCTGGATATGAAAACTGGGACTAAGAGAATGTCTGGCTTGCCTATGGTTGCAACACTAATCACCAATCCTGATGTCCTTAGACCTATATCATGTACCCTCCCAGGTGAACTCTGGCAATCCACGCTTTGAAACATTCATTTTTACTACACAGTTGTATAATAGCATGTGCAAACCAAACATGTAAGAAGAACTCTGGTGTTCTCAGGGAAGAGAGGAAATCTGAATACCTAAATATCATCAACCCTGCCTCAAACTGAAAATCACATGAGACCCTTTGTTTTACATATCAAAAAACAGCACTGGGGAGGCCAGGGAGGGTGGTGCTGTGGGGTTTTGGGCTTGCTTACTTTTTTAGTAGAAATCAGCTAACTACCAGTCAGTACCTCTGTACTGTGTAGCAATTTCTTCCTCCTCCTCAGATACTAAGCCTCACCCTCACTTGGACTCCAAGCTGTGTAGAAGCTGTCACTCCCATGGGGCACCTTACTTACCTTTTGGCCCCAAAATCTCACCACCTTTTTTTAAACTTTAACGGTCTTGATTCCTGCACAGCTGAAAATACTAATGTGGTGTAAAATATAAATATAGTGCTACAAGAGAGAGAAAGCAAGAGAAAGCTATTCACTAACAAGCCTTACTCAATACCAGGGGAGCACAGAGGTGTGTAGAATAAAAAACATTTCCCTCCAGTATCTGGAAGGGATATATAACACATATCTGTTATGTATCATTATAACCTGTTATATCATTATACTTGTTATGTATTATTATAACAACACCCCTGTTGTGTTATGATAATACAAAGGGAATGTAGGGAAAATCCTGTGACAACCTGGCTGGGTACCCTTCTAGGGCTGTCTTTGAGATTGCTTTCCACCACACAGAGATGTTGAAAGCTCTATAGTTCTATTGACATTAGTCTGTAATATTATTAATATCAATAAATAATTACCATCATTAAGACTTTTCTTTGTTATTTGCCCTAGGTAGGGGAGGGGGCACCTGTCAGAGCAAAGCCTGCTGGGTCCCAGCATCCCCAGAGGATGAGTCTAACTTGAAACCGGGGGCAGAAAAACAATTATCTGCTCCAGAGAAGGTGATTCCAGTGTCAGAAGGGTTGAGGTCTACTCAGTGGTGAGAGGCTATTAACTGTTACACCCTTTTGAACGGCCATGTGTTTCCAACTCTTTTTATATCCCAATTTACATTGTATAAATCCACTGGCTGCTTCCAGTGGCAGAGTTGCTCTGAGCTTTCCCCTCCTCACTGTGACTAATCCTATGGAGCAAAACAGAAGGTTTGTTTTTTGCAGCACTGTGTTTTAATCTCAACCACAACACATTTAATTTTCCTTACAGTTCCTACTTTTGATCAACATTTTTAAAACCTCAGCCACCACTGAAGAGGTTTAAATAAGCAACTCAACCTGTAAAACAACTAAATGCTGCGAAGTATATGTAGTTTATGGTGGAGATAATTTAGTGTATATAATCAGAGTTTCAATTTTCTCCTAGAGCATAAGAGAAGGACAAATTATTTGTAGAAAAATGGACAGAAACAAGAGAAAATAAAACTTTCCTAAGCACAAACACTTTTCATTGTCCTAAGAATGGGTAACGTGTTTAGAATATCATACTTTAGAACCTTCTGTCAGAGCTCTAGCTATGCTCCTGCCTTGTGTCCTTACATGCCTTTTTGGGATACAAATATCTGAACTCAATATTGAGAGTGATCTGAAGAAAAGTATATTGAAAACACCATCTCCAAAGGGAAAGAACAAACTTCAGAAAGGGCAAGATCATATAGCAGTGTTGGAGTGCTCCCCATCCTTGACTAACCCCCCTGCTACCTATCATGGGAAAAGCAAAGCAGGACATTGTACGAGCATGATTGTAACAGTGTTCTGCTGAAACTAAAGCTTCATCCCTGATGAAATATATCCTTTCTGACTCCCTGAAAGCTATCATAGACATCATCCTTACAAATTACCCTATTCAAAATGTTAAGGAACATTGAAATAAGACTATGGTGTAAGATGTCACTGACTGCAGATTGTTTTATTTTAGTGTTTTTTGAAAGGTAATACTGTTTTTCTGGATGTTTTTCATGTTCCAATTATAAAAAAAAATAATTACTCCAACCCTACACAATTATTCTGTACATTTTATAGCTACTCTGATTTGGTAATCCAGAAAAAAAAATCTGGTTTTGTTCTACATACTTCATCAAACCTTGTATATTGTTCTACTTTTCTTTGCTTTACTGTAATGCTGACCTGCTTTTAAAAACCAATGGTACTTTTATGAACTCAATAGATAGTGTTTATTTGCAGTGACACCTTAGGTCCTAATTGAAACATTAATTTCAAATTACAAGATTTGCTGAACTTTCCCTATATTACTGTCCCAGCAGGCTCCCAAGAAGGGGTTGTGCTGTCCTTTGACCAGATTCAAAGGTGCCTTGTCAAACTGCTGTGTTACGAAAGTGTTTCTCACTAAATTCTTTTGGGGGGTTTCAACAGTGTGAAGTGCTCCTTTTTAATCTGCTAGTTTTGGATTGGGCCTTTTTGGCATTATGTAGTTCCAGGAAGTCTAACTGACATTAGAGGAAAACACAGCCACAGACCAAACTGCTGTGGTTTCCTTTCAAAGGCAGCCAATCTCAAAACCAAAGAAATTCCAATGTTCAATAAACAGACAACATTTCACTGGGGGAAAAAAAAAAATCTTTAGCACTTTCAGGGAATGACATTTTTGTATTTATGCATTAAGACTTCAAAATTCAGCATGAAGTTTTTCTTTCTAAAAATATCAGTGTCAAAATACATTTTCTTCTGAAAATCCTGAAGTAGATGAGTGAAAAGGATTACACAACATAAGAACTGCTGGAAACAATTGCTTAGTAACAAACTGGCTCTTGGTCTATAACATTATATAATGTAATTTCTGATAATGCAGCTTCAAGCCCTCCCTGAACAGACTATAAAATCTTAATCTTGAACAGACTATATAGAAACCACAACCATTACTATGCACACCATTCTCCTACCGAAATGCAGGGGTGTGTATTATACTTCAGAAAAACAGCTGAGTAAACTGTTTCTTGATCTTCACTATATGCTGTGTATTGATCTAAAATATTCAGGCAGCATTTGTTCTTTGAGAATGGGAAGGAAAACAGTCCCATGAATACAGAAAATACAAAAGAAGATGCTTTGGTGCACATTTTTGAATTATAGCTAATACCATGCTTTAAAGGCATAGCAAATGTGTAATATGTTGAGGGTAGGAGGGAGTGTATCATTCTTATGTGTAAACTACTAAAAAGCATATCTGCTGAGCAATTGATCTTAAATTACTATTTCTGATTGCAAGAAACTTCAAATTAGCAATGCTGTTCTGACTCTGCTAAAGACTAACTGAAAACAATACTCTTTCAATAGAATTTTTTCACTCAGAGCTCTCTCTTACTCTGGTATTGAAGTAACTATGACACCACATAAAGGACTGGTTTCCATTTTGTTTTTCTAAAGCTGTTAGCCTTCAGAACAAAAACAGTTTGCTAGGATAAAATCTGTTTTTCCCATCCTGGACTTAGTTACCTTAGTACCTGAGCAGGCCAAGAAAATACAAGAAACAGTAAGGAAATAGGAGAAAGAGAAAGAAGCAAGAAACAATACTTAAATATTTATTAGTAATTCTTCTTATATATTTTTGATATGTATTAAAATAATCCATATACTTTTCTCAGCTCAATTACTTACAAATAACTTATCTGCAGAATCAAGTAAATCTGTCAGCTGTGGAAGTTTATTTTTCCATGTGCTATCTTGAGATAAGCAGTTCTGTAATATTATATTTCCACTGACATAATTGTGCATGAATTCTGATCTGATTTAGTATTACATGGTGCAAAAGGTGACACATTTTCTTTAATACAGCCCATTAGAAAAGGAAAGGAATTGCCAGTGTATGAAATCTAAAGAGTTTGATTGAAAGACTCTGGGACTTGGGGGTCAACTCAGTGGAAAAGTAACTTGCTCAACTACCCCAGGCACTAAGCACTGTGACAAGCAAACTTAATACCCCAGTGCATTTACTGAGACAATCAATAAAAACACTGCACTATCAGACTGCTACAGCTGCACATTAACCTATGATATTACCTCAACTGCTCCTGAACCAGTCCAACATGCATTTGCTGATCATGCTGATAATTCAGATACCTCTCTGGTCCTTAAGTCACATTTAATACCAAGTCAGAGTGCTAAAACAACCATTTATTGCTTTTCCATATGCCATAAATTCTAATTTTCAAGTCTATCTAAATTGTACACCGAAGACTACATCCAAAGAACTACTGAGATGGCAAAGCCAACTGCTCTAAAATTGATGTATGGGAGATTTAAGGTAAACTCTGCACATTCCTTATTGGATCCTCAATCCACACCTGTTACCCCAGCACATCTGCACCACCTGCGGTTTTGTGGCCTCCCCCTGCCCCTCTGCCTTCTCCTGATGCAGGTCTCAGCATCATCACATTCTTGCCTGCCAAGGCCTGGCCATTTCTGCTCCCCAAGTTGTCCAAGTTTATTTTTATATCTTATTTCTGCTACTCTTTCTCCCTGTTCCAGCTTCAGTTCCTACAGACTCCTCAGCTCAGAGGTGCTGCAACAAGGTTCACGTGTGGGCATTGGTACTCTTGCATCCAGCCCAACAGGAAAGTCAGTAAATCCACACAAAAGTCATGGCTCTCTCTGGCACTTGGTCGCAGTGCTTGACCTCTTGAGTCCAAGCAGGAGCAGCGTGGATACACTTCTTACCTTTACAACTTTTCTAGTAGTTACCAGTAAATGCACAGAATTCCTATTGCAACAAAAAATGAAGACAGAATGAAGCAGTTGTATACACTATTTGTCCAAAAGCTTTATGTTAAATTTGCCCCTTAATTTGCCAGCAGATTACACCTGAGCAGAGGCAGACCTGCTCTGTACCATGCTGCAATGTGTCCTAGATGCTGCTGCACAACACCAGCTTTTTAATTCCATACCACATTGCTCTAGGACAAGCTTTATTCTTAAATACTTTGGGCACTGGTGCTTCTTTCATTTTGTCAGGATTTTATTTTGCCTAGATGATCTGTCCTGCAACTTTATCCCTGATCTACACATCAAGTAAACAATATAAAACTTTCCACTGACACGCAGATATTTCAAACCAAACAAAATGCATGTTGCATATTGTTTGCAAAATCTTGCAGTTTATTTTCCTGTATTCCTGTATTTTCCTCCACAAAGCACAGCAAAGCCTGATCAACTGTCCTGGCAAATTTTTGTAGTTGAGATTACAATTTTCCTCAGAAACCTATCCGTGAAGTCAAAGACAAACACCTAGCTTAAGCTGTGGATTTTCAGCTGTATTGTAGTGTGAGCCTCAGCATCAAACTTCAGTTGAAAACCCATACTACAATACAGCATCCATTTTACAACCATGTTGCTGAGCACCCTCTTCTCTCACAGCATCACCTCTGCCACTCATTCATTCTCATTCACAGACGCTGTGTTAACCACATGCTCCACTGGGAACTGCATCTATGCAGCACTTACCTCATGCTAGCACACCTCAACCACCACTTTTCTCTACAAGGCTTCCAAAGTTGTATCTTACTGTAATTAAGACATTTGCATAGCCTTTGCATGACCAGGTTTTGGAAGTGGGTGGGCTACAGAGCTGGCTTTTCTGAGAAGCTGCTGGAAGTTTCTCCTGTGTCTGGCAGAGCCAATGCTGGCCAGGATGGACCCACTGCTGGCCATGGCTGAGCTCACCAGCAGCGACAGTAATTCCTCTGTGATAACATATTTATGAAGGAAATAAAAAAAAGGTATTCTATGGATGTTGTTGTGGCATGGGGAAATGAAATGAAAATATGTGAGAGGAACAGCTCAGCAGACACTAAAGTCAGTGAAGAAGGAGGGAGAGAAGGTGCTCCAGGTGCCAGAGATGAGATTTCTCTGTAGCCCCAGATAAAGACTATGGTGAAGCATCTGTGCCCCTGTAGCCCATGGAGATCCATGGGGATACCACACCTGCAGCCTGGAAAGGAGACCCAAGCTGGAGAGGGTGGATGACTGAGAGGAGGCTGTGATCCTGTGGGAAATCCATCCTGGAGGATGGTCCTGGCAGGGCCCTGCAAACCCATGAAGAGAGGCGACCTTGCTAGAGCAGGCTTCCTGGTAGGACTTGTTAACCCTGCATAAGAGCAACCCATGCTGCAGCAATTTGTGGAGAACTGCTGCTCATGGTATGGACTGAGGGTAGAGAAATTTATCAAGGACTGTCTCCTCTGGAAGGGACACCATGCTGAAGCAGGGCAAGGATTCTTCTTCCTGAGAGCAGTGGCAGGAACAACCTGTGGTGAACTGACTGTAACTCCCATTCCCCATCTCCCTGCACTGTTAAAGCAGAGGAGGTAGAGCTTCGGAAGGAGAGAGAAGTGGAAGTAGTTTTAAGATTTATTCTCATTATCTTGCTCTGATATTATTAGTAATAAATTACATTGCTATCCCCAAGCTGAGTTTCCTTTTCCTGTGATGGTAATTGGTGAGTGATTCCTCCTTGTCCTTATCTTAACCCATTAACCCTTTTGTTCTATTTTCTCTCACATGTCCAACTGCAGAGGGAGTGATAGAAGAGCTTTGGTGGGTGCCTGGAATCCAGCCAGGGTCAACCCACCACACTTACCCATTACCATCTCTGCTTCCTGTGGGACTCAGAGGAAGATGTGATGTGTATTATTGGCTCTACACTTCGCTGTAGAAAATGCTCACAAGGCATTTCTCCAAAGGTGTTTGGGGCTGTCATTTTGAAGGTTGAAAAAATGCAGTTATGAATAAACCTGAAGAAACATTCAAATCAGTGCCTATATGGCTTGCTTAGAGTTGCAAGTGGCTCACAGCAGTAGTTTAAACAGAACTCAGATCTCATGATTCTGTGTGAAACTACTTCAAAGAAATTCTATTAGAGAATGAAGAATGGTGATGGTCCATTCTTACCACTTTTAAAACCAAGTGGAGCTAAGGTACAAACCAACCTGCATATGTAGGAAGGTTTCAAAGCAAACCCAGAAGTAAAGGGCTGCTGCTGTTCCCTTTCACACTCATTATTTCTCTCCCAAGTCAGGGAAAAGACCACACAGATGTTTTTAACTACACCCTAAAGTTACTTTTTGAGAACCTAGGTGAAAACAGCTCTTCACTTGGCCTCAGAAATTTAAATCTGCTTAGTTACATTAAGAAATAATAGTAAGTGTAGCAGAAAAAGTATGCCACATTCTTAAATAGCTAACATAATTTAGATATATTCTTTATTTGATTTAATAATTTATAGATTTATAATTGGATTGTTTTGTAAGGAACATCACCCACATTATATTGGTCATAGGTGAACAACACCACGTTCAAGGGTAAGTGTAATTTATTCAGCAGTTCATAGACTGTACTGGGGTAATCCATAATGTTATTACATTCCACAACTCTCTGTCCCCATAGCTTGTTCCTGTATCCTTCAGACCCTGCAAACGAGAACTTTGTGTGTGGGGGGTGCTTTTAGGGGCTTTCTTAAAACCGGCCTGCCCGGGCAGCTTCCTGCGCTGTTTGCTTGGCTGGCTCTTGGGTCTTTGCTTAGGGACAAGTTTTGCTTCCCCTTTTTGGCTTCCCTTCTGGGTTTTTTTTCCCCTTTTCTCATCTCGGAGAGGCCGGCTTGGGGCGGTGTCCACGGGCGCCCACCCGGTGCTGCCTGGCGGGCATCCCCGCTGCAGCACAAGCCGCTCCCCGCACCGCAGTGCCCAGCAGGGACGGCAGACACAGCCGGGGACAGCCGCTTTCTTCTGCCCTCCTGCCATCTCCTGCCGCAAGGAAGGTGAAAGTGCCTCCCCGAGTTCTAGCCCCTTGATCCAAAGAGTACCTTTGGAGCTGGGGCTCCAGCTGTCGGGGAGATGAGCAGAGCAGTGAGGGGGCAGGAGGAAAGCTGACACCAGCTTTTCCCTTTGTCCTTGGAATCACGCACTCGACTGTGGAGCACCACCTTGGAGGGGAGGGATGTCCCCAGCATTTTGGGGCCTCTCTGTTCTCGAGACAGAGCAATTTTGCTGCTGTTTTTTGCCTGTTGCTGTTACGCTTGTTAGTAAACTGCTGTTTTTTCACTTAACTCTACTTGCATTTGTTCCTTATTGGTGGAGAGGGACTGGTTAAACCTATAAAAGGAGACAACTCATTCCAGAGTATTCTTTAAATTTTCTCAAATGAAGACATAGACCCATGGTCCCCTAGGGACTGTCACATACACACACACAGACATGGACACAGACACACACAGACACACGCCTCCTCAAATGCTGAACTTCAGATACAAGTCTCAGATTCATCTCATTAATTCTTATTTTACTTCACTGATTTTGATAGTATTTCAAGACTGCACCAGGACAAAGAAACCTGATCTCATTAAAACTAAACCTCTCAGAAGGCTGTCCAAGTACCTGTTATCAAAGATGTGTACGTTAATGATGAAGACTATATGATGTACCACTACGGGGCAGGATGAAAACTGCTTTTTTGTGAAAGTTGCTATGCAAAGGCTCCACATGATCCAAGGTATATCCAAGCAAAAGTAACTTCATGGCTGTGACTTGGGGGTGATCCAATGATCAAAACCAGCTGATATTCCAGAGTACAGGCTAAAGCAGACTACACCATCAACCCATACATTAGGTACAGTTTTCAACAAAAACTACACACCTCTTACCAAAGTCTACATGAAAAACTAAACTGAGCTGAAACCAAACTGTACTGAGAAGTATGACTTCTGCAGCCATGTACTGTAGATTGTCCTGTTGCAGAGATTTTTTGTAAGAACACACAGTTTCATAGCTAAGCTTTGAGAGGATAACAGATTCATACATAGCTACAGTTTTCACTGGAAGCTGCGGTTGGTTTTTTATTTACAATTAGGATTTAGATGCTATGTTCATGTAGAATTTAGTGGTGGAATCAAGCTATAGGTGGACCAATAAATTTACTCATTCTGGAATTTTAACTCCACTTACTCTCTATTTCTCTGTATCATTTCCCCACCATTTATTTTACAGAAAATAACTGCCACTGTAATAGATCACAATCTTCTCTTTTATAGAATATAAATATGTAGTCTACATCAGAGCTATCTTTCCTCCTCCTCACAATCTCCTCTCAGTAAAAATGCAGGGCATGTTTCTGAGACAGGTTACAAACGTGTTTTGGCTTGAGAACAAAGTTAGTACCTCTCAGCAGCAATGATTAAAAGCTTTAAAACATATTTTAATTTGACTCAACTATAATTCATTACAAAAGCTGCTTATCTTGAAGTATAATATAACTGACTTAGAACTGCAAAGAATTTTTCAAAGAACAAAAGGCAAAACAGAGAGTAACCAAATGTGCAAATGTTTTGAACATTTTTTCTTAATAAAATGGTAATATGAAGGTAAAACAAAACAGTATTCATGATGTGCATCTTCCTCCCTTTATTCCTGCAAAGGTGGCAGTTCTTACTGGTCTAATTCTGTGGTGTGCTGACGGCTTCCAGCAAAATGCTGACCTGAAAATCTTTGAGATTATCTGAAATCTTACCTGGAGCGTGTTAAAAGAATAAAACTATGTGAAGAGCATATGTGAACTTCTTAAAATCTAACTCTTAGATACACAGACAAATCTTAAATACATAGATTATGCATATTGACTACTACATTATTCTAATATAACTGTGTAAAAATCTTTTTGATAGCTTATTGATAACTTGACTTCATGTAATTTAACTGACCCTTATTTGCTAAGATACCATATAAGCCAGTGCTTGGAAGGGAGTCAAAAGAGAAAAAGAAGAGAGAAAAATCAGATTAAACTGTAAATCTGTGGTTGGCATAGGTTTAGCAAATGTTACAGAACATATGGAACGCAGAATCCAGTGTTATTTTTGGAAAAACTAGTATTAAATGAAGGACAAACGCCTAAACAAAAGAAATTTTTTCAACTCCTAAATACATAACAAGACAATGAAGAAAAACCAGAAAAAAGTGTCCCACTGCTAAGCACCACTCTGTAACCAGTACAAGCAGCATACCTGCTGCTTTAGTTTATTTTTCATATTGCAAGTGAAGATGAAAGTTAAGATTGTCCAGTAAAAAAACACATCCTGTGGCCTTAAATTAACAGTCCTGTCTTGACTGCAGCAGAGGGTGAAAACAGTTACTAAAATCCAGAACATTAGAATGAAACATGGTAAGTGCAAATCCATCTTGTCAGACTCCTCTCAGTATTGTACACTATTACTAATAAAATGCATTACATTAACTAATTTCATATATTTTGGCATTCATCATTCTCAGTTTATTACTTCTGTAACTCTGCAATTTCTCTATCAAAAAACTCTATCAAAACATCGAGCATCCTCCCTCCATGTCACATAACCTACATCAGTGCAGGCCTGCACTGAGGTCCTCACGTAGCAAGTCACTGATACCCAAGTCAGCTCTAAAGAAAGACACTTTTCATAATCGCCCAACAATCTGATAAGTGAAAACACATGGATAGGTTTAGGTAAAGCCTGCAAGGAGCCTTTACTGAATGGAAAACAGGTGCTCCAGTCCCATGCCATGTAATACCCTATTGATCATTAAGTCCAAAGGTTACAGGACTAATAGCTTCCTTGTGGTAATCAGGGAGCAAAGATACTGGCCATGGTCAAACAGCTGGGGCATATTTTACATATTTGCAACATATGCTTCAGTTTTAATGAAAGTTAGGGTTTGGCACATTTATTAATCTTGTAACTTTCTTCACATAAGGACACTCATTTTTCTGAGTTTTCTATTATACCCCATGAAAAACCACAGAGAAATAATAAAAGCCAGTACCAGCTGGTGTTACAAAATGTGCATTTGTTTTCTCACAAAAATTCATTTTGCATGTAGCTTTAAGAAAACACACACGAACTACAATAAAACAAACTTGCATCCCTCCATTTAGACAAAAGATGTAAGAGGAATAGCAGTAGTTAAGAGTGTATGTCTAGTGCACCAGAAAATACCCCAGCCTACTAGCTTCTAGCAACAAACAAGTTAGTCCCAACCATGTGCTTATTATTTACAATTTAACCTAGTGCAAAATAACTGCAAACATACTGAATAAGTAGAATAGTCCATACATGCTTGTTTTATAAAGTGTGCATTTTTTTCCAATTCAAACAGCATATTTAATCTTGAGAGCTCAAAATATTTGCAATAATGAAGACAGCTTTGAATTTATAAAAATCAACCTTAACACCTTCTTGTATAGAAAAACAGCTCTTAAATATTCAATAAAAGGGCTCACTGAATGCACACGGTAATGTCAGTACTCACTTTAATTCAACCTTGGTAACTAGATCTAGAAAAAATGTTTGAACTCTGGTGTCAGTTTGAGAAAGCTGAATATTAGATCACAACACTGAAACCTAGAGTGATACTTCTAATTAGGGGCGTTTGCTCAGAGAATCATCAGAGAATCAGGGGGGAGGGAGGGGTTGACCTCTGCCCTTATCTTCTCCTTTAAAGGAGTTTGTTTAACAATTTCCAAAACCCACTAAGCCGTAACTACACAGGATGGTTTAAATAACAAGCAGTCAAGCACTATTCTTTGTGAATTAATTTAACAGTGGTTAAAATATCCAGGAATACACACACTACTGGTATGACACATTTGCACCAGATCTAACAATAACGCAGAAAGAAACAGGAGAAAATGGCCTCAAATGGGTGGTAAATCAGTGTTTATCAGAAAGTAAATGATGATTCAAAGCTAGCATATTGAGATAAAATTCAAGCTCTCCACAGCTACATGATGGACTTTTACAATAAATCATATATTTTATTGCTAGAAATGGATGCTCATATCATTTAGCATCAAAATGCATCACATATGTGTTTTGTAAAAGAAGATTTTGTAAGTACAGTGTTATGAAATTATGTAGCTAACAATTTAGGTGATGTATAGAAGAATTTCACATAATAATTGTAAAATTTTTGACCTGGCAATGGAACAAGGAAAATACTCTTATTTTTTTATCATCTCTTACATCTTAGGTGTTAGCTAACAGAAAAATAATCATTGAGGGGATTAACTAATCACAGTGAATTTTCTGACATTTCAAATGCTGCTGCCAGCATATGAATTCTTACAGTGGTGTATAAATGTACATCTCAGCCAGAAAAAAAGGTCAAGAGCATAAATTAAGATGCACTGTTTTTCTCCTCTCAGAAAAAAAAAAAATTGCTATAATACAATAGAAGTGGGGGAACATCCGTGAAGGTCAAAATAATCTGAATTTTAATACAGAGTCGTTGTAAAAATACCTGTTTTTTTCCTTTTTATTTTTTCCACAAACATCACCATTCTGATAGGAAAATATGAGCAAGAATTGGGCTGTCTTCACTGCACTCATCTTACCGCAAAGCAATCCTGCCAGTGCTAGCCATTGCTTCAGTGGTGCAAAGTCATTCTGACTTATTTTCTTTCTTTTTTCCCTCTCTCTGGGGGACAACAAATCCAAGAAGTCCCATGGCTTGGCTCAATAATATGTGGAAATGTGTTGTTATTTACTGTGGCTGCAATCCTCAACTTAACTAGCAGCAACTAAACTGAATTGTGTCCACTCAAATACGTGAATGATCTGCTGTGGTTTCCCAGCTTGCAGGGCCACAATGCAAACTTCAAACCAAATGGTATCTATGAGAATTGTGGTTATTTAAATGTCATATGGAGTGCAAAACATTCAATACATTCTTCTGTCCAGCAACTCTTCGAAAATTTTAGATGTCAATGTCCCTTCCTTAACAGTATAGAGTTGCTATTTCCACACCATTTTCCCCCTAAAGTGCAGCCCTATTTGTAGTATTCAAGACAGGAGGAATTTTTGTCCTTCAGAACCAGTTGTTATTGTCACAAGAGCTATCAAGTTCCAGACAGTCTGAGGTATTCTTGTTTCTGGCAGAAAAAAAAAAAAAAAATTGCTCCAGCTCTGGACCAAGAAAACAGAAAATAAAATAAAAGGAAAAAGAAGAGCAAACACAAAAATATGAGAAAGAAGAAGAACGAAGAAAAAGCAAAAAGGAAAAAAGAGAAGAAAGGAGGAGGAAGAGGAGAAGAGGAAAGAAGAAGAAGAAGATAAAGAAGATGAAGAAGAAAAAGGAGGAGGAAAAGAAGAAAAAAGAAAAAGAAGGAAAAAGAAAAAAAGATAAAGGAAAAAGAAAAAAAAGAAAAAGAAAAAAGAAAGGAAAAAGAAAAAGAAAAAGAAAAAAAGAAAGAAAAAAAGAAAAAGAAAAAGAAAAAGAAAAAGAAAAAGAAAAAGAAAAAGAAAAAGAAAAAGAAAAAGAAAAA
>CM031878.1:57541042-57662185 GCA_018697195.1 Certhia americana
AAAAAGAAAAAGAAAAAGAAAAAGAAAAAGAAAAAGAAAAAGAAAAAAGAAAGCCAGTTTTATAGACCTCTAACCTTTCCCTCAACACACTATGGCATTATTAGGATGATAAACAGCTCTGTCCAATTTTCTGGACTAAAACACATCAACTCCTTTTTTAACTGTCGGTAAAAACAGTGTCATGTCTAAATTCTCCCATCCCCAGATACCCAAGTGCTAGGAAAGATAATTACCTTGTCATCTCTGTCATCCTCTTCTTCCTCGTCCTCTAGCATGTCCTCCACTACCTGCAGACAGAAACAGTAGTAGTTGTCATCATTTAAAAAGAAAGAGTTTTGTTCTGTCAATTCTAAGCCTTTTGTAGATGAAAACTTTATTAACATTTGAAATAAATGCACAGAGGGAAAATGTACAACTAGGAAAAAACACTTGATCTAGTGATTCAAATTTAGGAAAGTGTTATAGCTTTAATTGACCTACATTGGGGAATTATATACTGAAAACTCTTCCTTTGCAAAACGCTTGCTTGACAATTTAAGTATTTAAAAGGTAGTTCAAAATTCAGTATATGCCTACTTTAACTAAAGGAATCCTTTGTCAGCTCCACTGGTGCCTATGCAGCACACACACATGCTCACTTCAAATTTAGGTAGCCTACACAAAAGGTCAACACTTTTAATAGAAGTTACAGTATTCACCAAGAGATTCTTGAAGAATACAAAGCCAGAAATAAATTCATAGTAGCTCATCTCCTTATCAAGTTCAACAGCAATATACACCATATATATATATATATATATATATATCAACATTAGCCCTGTGCTTCTTTAATGGCATTTTTTTACAATCTGTGCATCCAACTTTATGCACATTAATTGCTAGCTACACCTGCCACATGTCTGCATCTATGTGTTTTTCCATATATAGTTTTCCAGTCCAACACTTGAAATATAAACATACATTAAATTATTTCTCTAAATATTAATAATTATTAATCATACCGTCAGCATGAAATAAACCACTCAGTTTAGTTTACAGGAAGGTCAAATGATTTTCCAAAGATGGGCCATAAGAGATTCAGAATTAAAAACCTTTCTCATTAAACTGTGATCAATGACCCTTACAGAAAAATTCTCTGTTGATGGAAATTTGTACCTTCTCATAACCAGAAAACAGTGTGCTTCTTTATATCTTTATGTATATGTGTGTGTATGTGTATATATATATATATATATATGTATGTATGTATGTATGTATATATGTATGTATATATGTATAAAAGTAGTTATTAGGATATAAGAATATCCATAATGAAGGTCAGCAAAGATCCAACTAACCCAATGTCCTATTATGGATGCAAAAATTTTATACTATGTATTATAAAACATGCATAAAGAGGAAATGTGAAGGCAAAACTCACTGATATGAAACAATTTTTCTGATTTAAGACAACGTACTAAAATTACCACTTCATAGCCACCCCCTCAGATAATGCTGCAAGGGTGTTCCTACATCCATGTGCAAGAACTTAAGGACTTTATCCAAGAGCCAAATGTTCTCTTATTCAGGTAAAAATAAAAAAATAAAATGAAAAAAAACTGTATGAATCAGTTTCCTTTCCCAGAGTTAGTTCTACCATCAAGAAGGTCCCAATTAGCCATGTTACATGGGCCTATGCACAGCTTAAACACACAGTTTGATGTAACATGCCCATCTAGTAGAGCACTGTGCATACACGCAAGTCACCTGCCTAGTTCAAAACATTTGCAGTTTCAGCTATTGCTCCTTGTTTGAAGCCTGTTCCAGAACTCCTCTAACAACAGTACTTTGGAGGGGAATCTCCAGTCCTGATTACTGGTTGCTAGGTCCTGGAGTTTGAATGAGATAAAACTAGAAATGCAAAGAAATCATAAACAGCAAGCATGACCAAAAGCATGAGAAGGAAGCAAGACGTGAGAAATGAATGAATCACTCTTAAATTCTTCCCTGCCCAGAATAACAATTTTGGCTGGAGGAGCCTGACTAAATCTCCTGCAGCCTCAGACCTGGCACCAGCCAGGCATGTGTACTTCTGAGTCCCCTCAGGCAGAAGAAGGAATCCAGGCTGTGCTCTAGCTACTACTCCTGAAGAAGCCTCCCTTACCAGTCTATTGGCCTTTTAGGCTAACTCAGTTCCATCTCTCAAAGAAAGGGGATCAAAAACAGTTTTGATCACAGAGAAATATTGAGAGCACTTTGCTGAAACACAGGTCGCCCTGCGTAGTTCAATACACCTCTTACATCCCATTTAGAGATGTCTGAGTCTTCACTGACCACTGACCACTCTGAAACAAAGGCATTTTCTGTTTCCCACACATTTGCATCACCTTCTTGCTCCTGGTTGCTTATTGTTTTATTCCCTGGGCTGTTCAAAGTCTTTGGGGAGCTGAGCTGTAAACTGCTTCACTGGAGTAACTGAGTTCTTCAAAAACACACATCCTCAAACCTTTAATGCAGTTGGTTCCAGTGACCCAGTTTACTGAGCAGCCTCACCAGTTCTAGGAAGAAAATGGTAAAATGAGAAAAGAGGAGGAAAACAAGCTGTTTTAAGGGCTGCAGCAAGATGGCAACTCTCTTAGATCAGTTTTTCCACATGCAAACTTAACTACACCAGTAGCTGACTACAGATATAAATCAGATCTGTTGACTCACACACTGCCTAATACCTAGAGCTCACTTAGTCAGTAGGTACCTTTCAATATTAACATTCCCTAGACACCTAAGATCTCTTTTACCAGAAACACCAGAAATTCATTCCATTGTCTTGAGAAGATTGAATAACAGGATGCCTATCTCACATAAGCATTAAAGTTAGCATGAAGACAATTAGTTGAACTGGAAATCTCTAAAATTGTTGTAAATGAGGGCACTTCACAGAAATCACTTGCATGACAATATCCATTCTAAATTATCCAGATTATAACACCTCAGACTCAGGTGTGGGGTTTTTTTCCCCCCATCTAAGGATCTCAAACTACTTTACAAGCTTCTGTAGAGAGGCAAAATGTTAACTTGTTCAAAGGGCATAAAAAGTCCTTTGAAAGTACTTGAAGTATCAGACTAAGATTTCCATCTCCTCCATTCCATTTTTTAATTCAAAAGCCACTACCAGTCTATGCTCTTTTTCTAGTTTAGCCATGCTATCAATTACAGTTAAATTTGGAGTCTTGAATTGTTTAGGAAGTAAAAATTCAATTTTTGTAGCAGAATAAAATATAATGAAAATGTGCCAATGCCCAAGATGCATAAATAATTCTTTGAAGTATATGAAACATATCCCATGCTCACTTGCCTTGAAATTCAAAGGAAAGAGCTAACAGGAAAAAAACTCAACACACGCATAACCATTAAGACAATACAGGTATGATAATACAATTCATTAAAGCACCAAAACAAGTGTTTTCAGAACTTGGCCACAAATTAAAACAATGAAAGTAGATTCTTCATAGTCATATGATATATGAATTATTGGCACACTGAAGCCTTACAGAATCTGTATACTGAAGTACAGCCTAGTCCAGAATAAAGCAAGGCTGTTCAAGAGAGGTACAGTAAATCTGAACACAGATTTCAGTTTAACATTGTATTAATAATACAGTAGGAAAAATCCCACAATGGATTTTTTAATCTGTTGATTCTGCCTCTGTTCAATTCAAATAAAGTGCACATGTGTCACTCTGTTTGGAAGGAACACAGTAGTTATTTGGATCAAGCATTATACCTACAGGAGGTACAAGGGAGGGAGGGACATGACAGGGAAGGAGGAAGAGGAGAGCGAAGGTGGGCAAAAAAAAGCAAATAAAGATAAAATGCAATGTTACATTTATTTTAATAACAGTTCTATGGCAAAAATCTTACATTCTCCTTAGAACAATCACTCTAAATGATGCCTTCTGATACCTTGTTTGATATCAAGTACTATTAATCAAACAATGGAAGGGCACTAGGGAAATCAGAAAGATCTAATGCAAGCAGTTAAAAGTGACATAACCTTCTGTAACATCACTAGTCACAGACATATATGCTGCATACTGGTAGAAGGTCTTGAAAGAAATTGTTTCTTGGTACTGTTCCTTGGTTGTAGTGCACATACAGATGACATTTTTAAAAATCACACATAGGTGGCCTCAAATACAACATGAAAGTTACTTCACAGCCCAAAGTTAAGGAGATGGTGTTTAAATGTTGCAAAGTAAGACCCTTCCTCTTCAATATGTCCCTATTAAAAGCTTATAAATCAGAAGCAGCATGTAATCAAATTCCTATATAGTGCCATTACTCCTGGTCCATTCCCACTATCTTCAAGAAATGCAGGCCAAATATACTGTGCAGCTCATAATCCATAACAGACAGGAGGACCATTGCTCTGTCACAGCAGATACCCTACACCAGGTCACCAGAAGGAAGCACAACCATCACATTTGCACACCGAAGAAAACCTCAGCATCCCTCAGGTGGGATAAAATGCAGTCTTCTGAGGAAAATTATATTAAATACAAATTGTGTTTATTCTAAAGATCTGCTGACTTAAAAAAGAGGAAAGAATTTCTGAGAAAATAATTCATTTTGACTTCTAACCTCAAAACCTGCAAAGCAGAGTTGGATTCTAGTTATTTACAGGCATGTTAAATCAAAGCCCTACAGCTGTAGAGGACTTAGAAATACCTCCTGAATCTAGAGAATCAGTGGAAAAATGACATACTGAAACTTAACACCACTTCTAATGAAAGGTCCTTCTCTCTTAGCATCTGCCTACTTCTGCACTGAGAGGTAAAATAAAGAAAAGGGGGGGAAAAAAAGGCACTAACTCTGCAGATAGCCATGATGAGTATTACCTTAATACTTTAACAATGCCCCTCATTAGAATTTCTCTATGTCTGTTCAGATCTTACTTGATGTAGTCCTTCAAAGCTAGGTGGTTTGCAATTAAAAACAAAACACTTTCTATGCCACACACGTTATGATCTCAAAACATCTACAGACATTTTGTATATTCATAAGTACTAAAATTACAAAAGAAATCAAAAGTGAGGATGAGATTTGATTCCAAATTCAAAGCATTTTAGATGTGCAATTAATGTATTGACAGAATTATACTGTTCATGACTGTTTGGATTAATATTCTTATTGTCCCGACATAAAATGTTCTGTAAACTTGCTCGCCATGCAACTCAGTGTATACCTATAAATACAATATAAAATTATGCAATTTGTATGGATTAAGATTTTGCTTAATTCAAAGGAAAGACATCTATTGTCCACAAGCCCATTTCAGCAGCAGTTAGGTGCTCACCTTCACAACGTGACATCTGCTTCTTTAATGCAATTGCCACGGAGAAACTTTACAGAAGATACATCTTCATTAAAATGTAAAACTTTTATACCAGATTTTTAAGGAAAATAAAAATCAAATTAACAGATTCTGATTTAGGAGTGCAGTATATCTGGGTACAACCAGATTTACACATTTTGATCTTGGGGTATCCATCTGTAGTAATCATCAGAATAACTGAACAACTAGATGTGATAATTAGTGTGATAAGCTTCTCAATAACATTGAATATATTGCACTAGAGAAGACAGGAGAATAAAAACAAAAGCATTAGTATTTTTCTACTAAATTACTTTCTGGTTTTTACATAGGCAGTCAAATTATGTCTTCTAACAGAATGCATTTTGTTAGTTTATTCTGGGAAGTGTTCATAATGTAATTTAGCCTGATTCTTAATAGGAAATGAGACTAATATGGCTATCAGAGGCCTTTTTGATGCATGTTGCTGATTACACAGAGATCTCTAATGTCAACCACAGAATTTTTATTTACAGTATAATACATTTCTTGGGAACATGTATCAGCAGTAAATATAGTTGATTATACAAGAACATGTAATCTTTTTGCCGCTGTCAGCTTTATATGCCCTCAATATTCAATTGCCAATGTAGTTAAGAGTAAGTAATTTTTAACATTACAATTGTACGAGTACTATAGCATTTCTCTCATTTTCTTTCAATATTTGGTTTTCATTTATTTTAGTTTTCTCTGGTATTTACACATTGCACTGTGAACTGTATATTAGGTGTTTATTTGAAGTATGTCTCCATCTAAAGGCTTCAATATGTACTATACACTTGAAATGTCAGATCTCTTAGATCTGATCTTAGTTCAGCAGAATAAAAATAACTGCATTCTTTGCTTGGCTGAGTATCAATAAGAGATTACTATGCATGACTATTAAAAATAACATCTTCACAAAATATTGTGAATAAGAATTCTTAGGCAAAACCTTGTGATAAACTATATTATAAAGAACATAATGTCTCTTTATAGGTTTTCATTGATATTATTATTTCTTTTCAAATATATTGTTTCAGATTCCAGTAGAACCAGATATACTTCTGTTATAAGTAGCATTTACCCAAGTTATTTTAAGCTTAAAGGTGTGCCCCAGTATATTACACTCAGATTTGAAGCTGACCAGCTTTTTGGTAAAAAAAAATTATGTTACATACTTTAGGTGAAAATGTATGCAATTTCAGTTAGGCACTTTTTTTCCCTGGTATTTATATACTTCTGTAAATACAGTAAAATCCCAAAGTTCTTAAAGTCTTGGCTTCATTAAAATGTGCTAAAGTGATAGAAAGCAAAACAAAAGTGAATAAAAATCCCACATTACTATGGGAATTTTTCTAGAAACTAAAATGATATTACGTTATATAGTACTGATTATTTATAATAGCCACTACAATCTGTCTGTGAATCTTGTTGCCATTTAAACCTTCAGGCAAATGCAAATGCAAAAAAAAAAAAAAAATCATTATAACAGTCTCATACAAAAAAATGCCTCCTCTGTGCTGTGAACTTCAATTTTATTTTAGATGGTAGCACTGAAAGACCGTGGAAATAAAATGGGGCAAAATTTAAATTAAAAAAACAGTGGTTTCTGACAGGAAAGAAAAATACGATTTTTAAAAGAATGATGGAGATATTTAGGGTGGGGTTTTGGTCTTGGCCTTTTCTCTTCAGGCACCCAAAACAAAGCATTCTAATTTTGTAGTGCATTTGGGTTTTGCAGCTGTTGCTGGGGTAAGAACAGGCATGTAAAGTTTTACCAAGGAGTTTACTACATACTCTGCTACTGTATGCAAACCTCTGACACAGGGATTATGACTGCAGCATGGACAGCCTCTTGTATCTATAGCCCAGACAGCCACTTGCAGCATCCCATTTTTATGTTACACTGCAGAAGAGAAATGCCTATCACCCAATGTAGATCTTTACATCATGTACTGTGGGACTGTTGAATTAGTGCACAATGCATTTAAAATATTTATAGTGCCAATATTTAGTTAAATAATCTTTATGTAAGATTTATGTTGATTTGTTCAAGTCTCATTTAATGGCAAATTAGGAAGAGGATGTTTCATAAAGATAATTCTCCATTTAAATGCAGCAGGCCACCAAACATTATGATGCAATCTAGAGCAAATTTGTCCAGCTTCAGTGATTATGTGCACTCATAAAAATTAGACTTGATCAACAAAATTGAAATGCATGGTTAAGCTAACATTTACATGGTTTTTTTGTGATATATTAAAAGAAATCCCACCCTGTCCCATTGTGGAGCACTACATTACAGTTTTATTTCCTGACTGTAGGGATCACAGAAAGAAACCCAAAAACATTTGTGTGGAGACAGCAATGATTCTTAGTGGACTACATAGTACCAGGCACAGGTTGCCAGTAGTCTTTGTTCTTGTACAGCACCCACCCTGCAGCACCCACCCAGCACCACACAGACAGATTATGACTCATTTGCAAAAGTCCTTCTAACTTATTTTATTGATAACAAATGAAGGCAAAGTTTCTGATTAGTTAGGAGCTAGAAAATAAAAGGCAAAATCAGTTCTGCATAATACTGTAAATAATTTTATAAAAACAATCATACTTTCCTTACTTTTAGAGTCATAAATCTGGCTAGCTTCCCACACATATTGTTCTGTGGCTAACTCTGTGTGCTCTGAGCAGTCCTCATGCTGGGGGCGGGGGTTGTGGCTACTGCCACTGCTGTCATACCAGAGGGAAAACCCAGGAAAGAACAGCAAGAAAGGAGGCAATATGTACTTGCTCACCTGACAATATCCTTTTGTATCTTGTGAAAATGACATACTCCAGACACCGTCTAGGGGCATTTATTTTTCCCATTAATTCACAGCAAGAATTTAGTTTGCAGTTAGAAATCTCTGCAGACTCCCTGGGAGAATGGAACTTCTGGACTTGAAGCTCAAAACCCGAAAGTACCACACTGGGAAGGGATCTGAAGCACTTGATATTTGTCCTATATTTATCTGCACATGAAAGCCTTTGTACATAAGGATCATAAGGACTCAGTCTTTAAGACCATAAAGTGAAGAAACAGAAAAAAATCAAATTCCTGCTTTCTTTACTTACTCGGTAACTCAGTTTTCAACTTCTAGGAAAACAGCTGTTAGTTTGCAGTCCACACCATGCCATGCTCTGTTATGTGTAGGGTCAGCACTTCCATGCTACTCCCCATCACACAGATCCAGCACAGACAACAAGCAGCAGCAGGGAGTGGTGAGAGATACACAGCAGTGGTTGATACCTCTCCACAGAGAGATTGATACTTCTCTCTACCTACCATCCTCCACAGAGGATGTGGAAAAGATGACTGAAAAAAGGCAGGAGAAGAAAAAGAAAAACTCAGCCTAGTAAGATTCACTCAGTTCTAATCTTGGTGTTTAGGTGATCATGGTGATTTAATATAACAACAGCAGCTGTGCTAAAAATAAATTATTTTTTGAGGTCAAATACTCAGGATTATAAGGAAGTGTAAATATCTTTGGAGAAAACAGCAGGGTGTACTTCAGGCAAAAATATTACTGCAAAATTAAGAAGAAGGCATTAAGAATGCCATCTTAATTTTTTCCTCACTTAATACTAGCAAGAAATATTTATTATGTGATTTTTACACCTGCCACATGACTCAATGACAGAAATTCATTTGTTAAAGTTCAGTTCAGAACTATCCACTGAGTCTACATCTATTTACAGTCACACTAATGTTTAACACGAGTTCCTATTTCAAAAGAGTGTATCTTTCAGAAATACAACTAATCTTGATCAAAATGTACAAAAGATACGGAATCCAATGTTTTTTTTGGAAATTTGCATCAATGTTGGACTAAAGCCACATACAAGGAGTCCAACTGAATCCATGGAGGAATAGTATGCTGCTTCATCTCTCTGCTGGGTATTCCAATAGACTTATCTCCTACTAGGAAATACACTTGAGCCTCCCCCTTGCCCCAACCATACTGCACTTTGAGTTCAAGAAAGGATTCGTGTACATAATTAATTAGGAGGTGGAATAAATGGCAATATAACCATACTTGCATTCAAACAAGAACCACAGGTTCATGAAATACTAGAGGTACCCAGATACTTGTTTGGCTGGTAAATTTCTCCATGAGGAAATAAGTTTTCAAACTACTCCAAAAAAAAACTAGTGCCCAAGAGGAAAAAGCAAATGGTACCTTATCTAGAGAGACAGTCAAACAAGGATGAGTTAAGGCTGGTCTATCTGCCATATCCAGACAGAAACTCAGCAGTCACTAATCACTGACCTGCAGAAGAAGTGTGGTACCTAGCACCTGGACTGATAAGACAATTGACAATTGTTTTCTCAAAGAGATATTACAATGGAAACCAACTTTTCTGAGTTGCTTTGCACGGTCCCAAATTTAAGTATGTTCCATAGATATTAAGCAAGTACATACCATATACAATTTTTAACTATGCTTGTCTAATATTAATCAGGTTAAGAAAAGTTCACAAATACATTTATCTTTGTGTCTTATCATTAGCCTTAGGATTTCAAAGTAACCTGCTGAAGTTAGATGACATTTCTAAGGTGAGTAGCCATTGATTTCACTGAGACACACAAGGAATCTCTGAAACTTGGGAAAAGAAGCCAGATCATGTGGTCGCTGAAGTATCCTCTATCCACTAGGAAACACAGTTTAATTAATTTAGATAGATCTACAATCTGCATAGGAAAACATAAGTATTTGAATGACTCCTATTCTAATGCTACTGTGCTAATGACCTGAGCTAAGGACCCATAATATTACTGAAGACTCATGAGTTATTAAGAAAGGCTTACTTACAATAAAACTGCAAATGACTTCACTCAAGGCAGATGCTAAACATGAGGATAACCAAACTTATTTAAAAACAAGGCCATTAATGGCACAGATACCAAATATTCGGGATCAACGTTGTTTGATACAGGCTGTATTAGCTTGGTCTGAAACACTCTCAGCAAGAGGAAAGTTTTAGGAGCAGCATTTGGTATTCTTAACTGTGAGTCCATCACCAGCTTCATTATTAGTTTGTTAAAAAAGTTACATGAACAGATAATCTGCCCAAGCAGGTGGTATTTCAGAGAGAAATTAAATGTATTGCAGCTCACAAATGAAATTTCTCCTTTCACCAGGGATTTCAGGTACTCATAAAATCTTCAGGTTGAGAAGCTTTGAGCATTTCAGCCATCAGGAGACAAGGGGCTATGTTTTAAGTATTGCGTCTTTTAAATCTTGATCTTAGGCTTTTTCCATAAATGTAATCACATTTGGGATTAGGGAATATCTTTATCATCCCCACCCTTATTTTCAGATGATCCTCAGAAGCATAACAGTCTTAGTGATGTAGACAGGTAACAACAGTGGTGGGATCAGGGCTATATGGGTTCTAGTAATTGCAGTTGCTGGACATTAGGGAATCATTCAGGCTGGAAGGAACTTCCAAACTCCTGCTTGAAGTGGGGTCAGCCATTAGGTCAGGTTCCTCAGAGCTTTACTCAGTCAGGTCCTGGAAACTTCCTGTAGCAACTGAGTTTCCTGAGCAACCTCTTCTACTGCTTAACTATTCTCATGGCAAAAAAGGTTTTTCAGTCTAAACCTCTTTTGTTTCAAATGAAGCTTGTTGCCTCTTCCACCACAGATCACTTGTGCAGTCTAGCTCCATCTTCTTGTTAACCTCCTTATAGGGTGTTCCAGTCACTAGAAGCTTTCTATTCTCCAGGATCTTTCAAGTCCACCTCCCCCAGCTTCTCTTCAAGGGCTGGTTGATGAGTGCCTTAAGCCCCTGATCATGTTGGTAACCCTTCACTGAACATGCTGAAGTCAATCAATGACTTTCTTGAACTGGTGTGCCCAAACTGGACACTACTCTAGACCATTCCGGCAGGTACTGAGGAGTGGAGATAACCACTTTCCTCAATCCATCAATACCCATTCTTCTGATTACCACGCTGCCTTCTAAGACCCCTAGGCCCAGTTCAGACAGCTGTTTTCAGACAACCAATTTCCACTCTATCACTGCAACAGGTTATTTCTCCCCAAAAGCAGGACTTTCCCTTCTGAATTTCATGGGGTTCCTGTCAGTACATTTATCCAACCCACTTAGAACCCTTTGAGTGGCAGATCCAAAGTGTCAAATGGTCACACACACTTGATGTAACCCAAAAACTTGATGGGGTGCACTATCATCTCCTGTACATGACTGAAAGAGACGTTAAACAGCACCTTGCTCTGTGGTAGTCCACTTGTTATTGACCTCCATTCACATTGTCCTCAGAGACCAATTACCTAATTTGTTTTGGCTTTTTCCCCTGCCCATTCAGTTATCCATCCAGATCGTAAAGCAGTAGACAACATGCTGCTTTTGGGATACAAAAACTAGTACAAATATCAAATTCATGAGCCTCAGCAGTACCACATGAAAAATCCTTTATCTGCCTGGATGCTAGAAAATTTGTACAGCATAGAATACCACCTCAATTTTTAATATGTACTTCTGAAAATCTAAACAATTTAAATGTTATTAATAAATGCCAGTTATTAGTAAATGTTTGCTACATTATATCCCAACTACATCTATTTAATTAAATGATGGCATTAAGTGAGAAGAAAATAGGAAAAGGCTAATATTATTATCAATGAATTTTAATGATGAATTGTGAAATACAGTAAAATGTGATAAATTCTGAAACTGTTAACAAACTGAAATAATTTTAATCTTTAACTTCAAGATGTGAAATAAAAAATGCAACATAAGGACTTAACCATATAAAATGATTTTCAAGGAATTTTCCTTTTCCTCAACTATTAGCCTCTCTGCTACCACACAAAACAGATTCTACAGATAGAGCATGCTCTATTGTATTTTTACATGACATTTCAACAAAACCAGACCTACTTATTGGACAGCCAGAATAAAATTAAATTGCAGGTGGGAAAACTGTCCATCGAACATTGTGAAGGGACACATTTGGAAAAAGATATCATATTTAAAACCAGTTTAAAAATTTTACCTAGTTAAAAAAAGAAAAGGACATGTATACCCTTGAAGTATAGAAGACTTACTGTATCATGTTGCCTGTTATCTTTTCCTGATACGATCAAGAAGTAGTTCCATGCCAGCAGCAACAACAAAGCCAGTGGTATCATGTAGAGCTCAAAGTTCCAGACCACAAAAAGGAAAAGCTAGAAGACAGAGAAGAAAAAGAAGTGATTGAAATCAGCATTACATTAAACTCTTGTGTGGAGTTAAGACCAATAAATTAAAACAATTCTAAAGAAATCCACCTCTCCTTAGACAGGAGCATTGTTCAACCACTTTGCTGACTCACACTTACCTGCATGATACAACTGCTACACCTCCCAATCCTTCCTACCTGAATTATTGGAAAAAATTGTTGTACTGTCATCTAAGAGGAATATTAAAATAATGCTTTTGAGAATAATGCAAAAAAAAAGCACAAAAGTAAGATTAAATTTTAAGAAAGGTTGCCTGCTTTCATGCATCATTGAATCATAGAATGGCTTGGTTTAGAAGGGACCTTAAAGGCTACCTAGATCTACCCCCCTCGACACAAGCAGGGACATCTTTCACTAGACTGCTCAGAGCCTTATCCAGCCTGGCCTTGAACACTTCCAGGGATGGGGAATCCACAACTCTGGCACTGTTTCAGCGCCACTACCATCAGCAATAAGGAATTTCTTCCTAATATCTATTTTAAATCCCTCTTCTTTCAGTTTAAAGCCATTACCCCTTGTTGTATCACTACATACCTTTGTAAAAAGTCCCTCTCCATCTTTTTGTGGATCACAGGGATAGGGATGTGATTAATTTAAAGACCTCAACATGTTATTGGATCTGGTTTTAGCTCTGAAACAACCCTGTAGCAGTGTGAAGGTGGCACAAGAATTGACTAAAGATTAATTTGCTATTTAAAAAAAAGAATATAATCATTTTGTAGTCATGTCATACAAACACACAGCAAGCAGCAGTCTTTTGCATGGAAAACTAGCAAAAGACCATAGTAAAAGATAAAATCATATGATTATTTTAATGAAAGTATAGTAAACAGAATTGATGACAGACTCATAAAAAATGGGCTTAAAAAGAATGCTGAGAAGCCACCTAAGTTCACCACTCTGAAAACTCTGACTTATTGCAGTGTTAGCTCAAAACAGCTAAAATGCTCTGTGATGAGGGGCTGCCAGAAGCCTGACTGGGTTACATCTCCCAGAGATGTGTGCCTAAATAACTGGGGCTGCTCTTCAGCATAGGATGAACCTGGTGATCACACTGCTGGAGAAACCCATCCCCACTGCCAGCTCCATTCACAGCTGTCTAGACAGGCTGCTACAAAACTGATGGTTTACAGGAAAGAGCTAAAAATCTTTGGACTTAAATGGGGTCAAACTGAAACATTTTTACCTCCAATTTTCCCTATCAATGAACCCCACCTTTTATTTAAGCCAGCTGTAGCCACAACCTGCATTTGTATTCTTCAACAAACAACAAAATAGTGAAGCAAAACAACAACAAAATTAGTGAAAGCAAATCACACTATCTACCACAGCTGGATAAACATCCAGAAACTTTGATAAGCTTTTGAATATTTTTACTTTTAATACCTTCTAAAAGAATTGTGCTACAACTCGCAAACCTAAGCAGTGCAAATACCTAGGTAAACCAAAACAGAGATCATTTTCCCAAATTAGTTATCAAGATGTATATAAAGATCAGTAACAATAAAATGTATACTTTAATAGTTCTCTGCTAGATTTTTGTTTGGAGCAAAATGCTCTTATCAAATACAAGCAGCCATGTAGAAAGCAAAACACTAAGTCTACTTCTTAGATAATCTCTCTCAAGATCAGCTCACTTACCACCATGCTTTCTAGCAATCTGTACTATGTATATGCAAGCCTATGAACTGCAAGACAAACATGAAAATCACTGAAAGAACTGAGAAAATGTGTATGACACAAAACGAAGGATATTGGTCCTTCTAAAAGCTTTTCATTTGAAAGAAAAAGGCTTTTTTAAGGTTGTTTAGTTTAAAAGGAAATCCGATAGACATGATAATGCATAAGAAGCTGTGCTGGTTTCGGCTAGGGTAGAGTTAATTTCTGCCCAGTAGCTGTTTTGGATTCAGAATGAGAACGGTGCTGGTAACACACTGATGTTTTGGTTTTTTGCTAAGTTGTGTTTCTCCAAATTCAAGAACGCTTTTTCAAGTTACCTCATGCTCTGCCAATGGAAGGTATTCAAAATAAACTGGGAGGGAGCACAACTGAGACAGATGACTCAAATGGACCAAAGAGGTATTTCCACACCACAGAGTATCACACCCAGGATATAAACCAGGGGGACTTATCCAGGACGGTGGGTGATCTGCATTCAGGAAGAGGGGTCTGGCACGAATCAGTAGGTGGTGAGAAACTGTATTGCATTGTTTTTGTTAAGTTTCTTTTTTTCTTTTTATTACCATAATTATTTTTATTTACCATTATTATGGCATTTCACTTTGCTTTCATTATTAAACTGTTCTTATGTCAACATAGAAATTTTACTTGAATTCTCCTCCTCATTCCACCAAGATGTGGGGGAAGAGAGGAGGGGTTTGAGCAAGTGGCTGTGTGGTGTTTCATCTCCAGCTAGGCTTAAAATCACAATATAAGCAAAGAACATCTCATCACATTCAAGAACTGTTCTGTGACCTTGCTGTCTGTAAGAGAGTGGTAAATTAGATGTAACCAACTTAAAACACATTTTGTGTCTCAAAAGAAAAACAAAATATCCTTGCATGCTTTAACCGGAGAAATACTCTGAGTCAATGAATGCACACTAAAGGGTGCTCTGGAAGCCAGCAAACACCACCAAGTACCAGAAAAGTAAATATTAGAGATTACCTGTTGAGAAAAGGCAACACATACAGTCTTTTTTAGAGCCCCAGCTGAACTTAGGGTGCCAACTGAACTTTGGTTAAAAAGAGGTTAAGAAAATCAAGCACTATTCAAACACTGCCCAGAGGAAAAAAGCCAACAATCTACACAGTCTCAGGAGACATGGACCTGACTGGAGTCTGAGGAACATGGTCATCACGTACTCCAGAACATCCATGAATTCTCATCCAAACACTTCTCACCTGAAGTTTCTAAATGCCAAATGACCTTCAAGGTCATTAATTCCTTACCGTACCGGACTCGGAGGGCCAGTAAAACATATTAAGATATTACCTTTTTACAAATCGTATGGACGTGCTTTTCAAAAGTGTGGATACTACATCTGTCATCTCCTGAAGATGATTTTGCTGACCTGCCACCTTAATTTACGTCTAGTCTGGCTAAATTTTAACCAGTTGATCCTTTCAGGCAACTGTCTCAGCCAGACACTACACAAACATTGTAACACAAATGAGATGTGTGCTGTCTGTGACCAGCACAGTTAAGGCCCTCTGACCTAAATGACCTCATTATTCTTCTCAGACAAGAAATGCACTCATGAAATGTATATGAGAGAAACAAGACAAAACTTTTAAGTAATCATGAACAAACCCAAAATCTGGCGCAGAACAGCAAGAAAACTCCTGGACTTAGTTCTTATGGATAAAAGGCCTGATAGTTGAGGTGAAAGAGAAGGAGGAAGTGATATGTACAAACCTTCATGAAAGGTGGAAAAGTAAACAAACATTTCATTAAGCAAGTATAGACCAAAAAGTCCCAAACCCAAACCAAACCAAACCAGAAAAGCTAACAAATAAGTATAAAAGAACACTTCTGGAAGCTGCCCATATCTGTAAATCATTTAGTGGACTGTATCCGGCATGGTATCTTCCAAGAAAATAACGGCTGTCTGTGTAAAAAAAGGATGCTCATCACTACCAAAACAGGCTAACTATTTTTAAGAGATGAGTGTGAGTCTCAAAGATTACAGTTTAATACAACTACCATTTCCTATACAGAAGAATATAAGGAAGGGCTTTTTTCATCTCTCCCATGAGGTCAAAGTTTCAGAGGCACAGGCATGAACTGGCCATTTACAACATCTCATCAGTTTTTTCTCTTAGTAAGAGACACATGCATTAAATGATCATTTAGAGAGACACATGACACTCTCCCTAGTGTACAACACTTCAAAATATAATTTAAGTTAGGATATTGAATATCCTACTCTTTTGCAAACTACAGTATATTTTAAAAAGAAATCTCATCCAAAATGATTAACACTTCCTACTGTTCAGAAAAAAAGCCTGCCCTTTCAGACTAGCAGCTGTGGATCATTAGCTTTCCAGTGATGAGATGTGTTTGATGAGTATTTTTCTTTCTAATTAAGAGATGAGATTCTCTATTTGACTATCTTCTAACAGAAGTGAAGAGAAAGATTTCTGCCTATGTGGAAAGACTATACTCTGCAGAACAATTATTTGAGATTTCTTTTTATCTACCTCCACCCAACCTCTTTACATTTTTAACAATATCCTGCTTTGAACCCACAGACTTCGCAGCATTAGCCCCTTGAAAAAACTGAGTTTTTCTCAACTCTTCTCATTTTTTCCTTTTCCTTCTGTTTTGACTGCTAGCAGAGAAGAGCATGTAAAAAATAAAAAGGATCATCCCCCACGGGGGACACTGACCTCATCCTCAGGTACAGGAGAGACCAGAGGACATGATGTAGGACGGCTGCAAGAACTGCTGTTTGAAAGCTTTATGACAAAACTAGATATGGTTCATTCCACAGAAATGCCTGAGTTCAGTGGACCAGACATTGGTGCTGGTAGCACCCAGAGCCATGAGCTGTAATGTGTTGGGAGTAAGGCAAAACATAGACATTCCCACTGCCATTGTCTCACACAGGGCATAACACTCATGCTGCAGTCTCCTTCTCAAATTGTGGCTTTCCCTGATCATTTTCATGGAACATCTTTACAGCCTCATTTACATATTATCTATATCCTTGCCTTATATTTATAACCAATCTCTCGATTACCCTGGGAACACAAAAGTTTGCTGCACAGCGTTTTGGCACAATTACAAACAGACAATGTCTATAGCTCCAAATACTGCACTCCAGTCACAGAAACTTCATTTCCATCTTCTTCTCCATTTAAGCTGAAAAGTACAATTTTATTAACTTAGGCTTTGTCCCTCAATATACTCTCACAAGACGAGAAAGAATGAGAGAGAACCCATATATCTGCTTGATACAGACTTGTGTTCCAAGTACTGCAGGTTTTAAGGCTCCTGCATGGTGTTTTGTACTATGAAACACCAGCAACCACTGTGTATTGTACTTTGGAGAGATAATAGCTTCTTCCATTATGAAAGCAGTCAGTTAGTTCTATCAACCACAGCTCCTCTGATCTTGTACAGTATTTCTATATAAAAATTAGAAAGGAAGCATTTCTTTTAGCTGCAACAGATCTCAAATACACTAGCATTAATGTAAACACTTACAGGAATCTGCTCCAAATGCAGTGCCTTCCTTCAGATAAGTCTGGAAGAAATATGCCTTTTAAATCTACTCTAAAGCATACTACAGCATGTTTTCTTATCAGACGTGCAATTTTAGTTCCAATTACCTGAGTGCTAGGAGGAGGTGCAGTATGAAAGATTTGAGTATGAAACACATTATCTGTTACTCTATTTTTCTGTACATATAAAATATTAACTTGAAAACTTGTAAAAATTAATGTGTAAAAAAATAAAGAAAAAATCCAATATAATTCCCACTTGCTTCATATTGACAGATTTTCAGTTCAACCTTGGATTAGTGTTGGTTTTCTTTTTTAAATGCCTGAGGTCTTGGGATTCTGAGAAATGCAGAATAATTAGTATTTTTGATTCTCTAAGAACTTTTCATTTATCTCAGAAACAAACATGGAATTGTTTGAATTGTCTCTCTCTTTGTTGGAGTTAGAAGAACTCAGCTCACTGCAATTTAGATTTTTATTAGCATTCTTTGTATTTATTTCATGTAGAAAGAGAAAAAAGAGACACATCCATGACAAATAAAACAAGAACTTAACAGATGGATGAAGTATTAATTAATGCCAGTCCCAATGGGGCTTTTGATGTATTTTGATGTATTGAAAGACATACATTAGCACACGTTAGAGCACTTGGGTCCCATATCTAGAAGAACACACCAAAAGAAAATTTAATTAAATGATGGTATTAGATGAGGAGAAGAAAATAAGAAAAAGCTAATGTTATGCTCAATGAATATTAATAATGAATTGTAAAAGACAGTAAAATGTGATACATTCTGAAACAGTTAACAAACTGGAATAATTTTAATTTTTAGCTTCAATATAAAATTGAAATAAAAAAATTGCAACATAAGGACTTACTAGATAGGATATTTTTGGTCACAGGTTTTCCATGCTGTGAATCTGCACAACAAACCCAAGGTTCTATTTCATCTCACTCTCTTTATCTATGTGCTGTGTACCCACTTGTTACTAAAGCAACAATTCTGACAACTAAATGTGACTCAATCTGCATCAAACCACCCTGTTTTTCTGTGAAACACATTTACAGCCAGAACAACCTTTATACTTATACCGCTATCCAATCAAATCACACCATAATGAACATTTCATGTCTACAAGACTGTCAGCACCAACGAAATATTTTATTTAAATCCTGAAAAGTTTTATGTAATTATTTGCTTTTTTTCCTTACAACTTCTAACAGATATTTCAAAATCATTTTCCAGAAGTACCACGATCTTTACTTTGAGATTATCAACAATTTCAAGAATGCAAAACTCAGAGCATGAATGCAGTGCCACATTAAACAGCACATGGATTACAGATATAAAATTTGTGCTGCTGTAAGCAGTTGCTATTACAACTAGTAACAAAAAGCTAGGTTGAAATAAAAATGACACGACCCAAAAATATTTTTAAAATGTGGAATCTCTTGGGCCATTTTTTCCCCTTCACCTAAGAGTTTCTGAGCTGCATTATTATATTTGCGTAGTTATTATCCAGGATAAAATTAAAAGGCAAACTATAGTTCACTGAGGTAATTCCCATATATGCAGCCTCCTGCCATTCTCAGGCCATTTCAAGATGGATTTGTTCTGTCAAAGTGTTAGTTCTGTCAGATCAACAGCACATCTGAGAATGGGGCTACTAGGGTCACTGTACCTCCATCCCATCTTAATACCACATTTTCTGAACAATACCAAACTGTTCACTGAATGTCTTCATCTTCGTCTAAGTGACATTACCTAAAAACTACTCTACATATTATTTTTCATGTTAAAAAGTTCTTTTAATGTCCCCAGATTGATTTTCAGAGAATCACAGAATAGTTAAGTCAGGAAAGGACCACATCTGGTCCAACATCTCTGCCCAAGCAGGGTCATCCCAGAGCACACTGTTCAGAATTGTGTCCAAACAGATCCTGAATATCTCCAGTGAGAGAGAATCACTTCAGAAGAAAAATCTATTGTGTTGATTTTGTGAGAAGTGTAAAATCTCAATATGGATCTTGCTAGATGGCTACAGCTATTTATGCACAATGGATTGGTGATCTTAAGGGGTCTGTACAGTTTTAAATTGTGCTGTGCTGAAAAAGATCACATGCAACTAAGGATCTACATATTCACATCTATCTTCCTTCATTTTGTAGACATTTTATCACTTTACCTGGGCATCAATTTTCTATGTCTATGTCTTGCAGCTCAATTTGGAAAATGTAATTTCTTCAGACAATCCAGGGACAAAATGTTATCATTGCCCCTTTCCTTTCTTACTTCCTGATGAGGAGCTGTTGGGCTTTGAACCTGCCTCCTGGTCCTCCCAAATGCCTGAAGATTGTAAAATTAAATTGTCCATCAAAAGTTATTAAACTGGGTATAGAGGAAAAATATTTGGTACCTTCTTCAGCTTAATTACACTTCACTGTACATCTACCAGAGTTCAGACAACATACATACTCCCCAGATACTTGTATGGAAGTTGTTAGAAATACTGTTTTCTGTACATCACATACTGCATCAGATTGACTTTTTCTTAATCTGCTCCCTTCCTTATCTTCTATCCACTTTTGCAGATGAAGGAAATTCATCTAACATATTTTAAAAAACCCACTATAAAACGTTTAATAGGGTAAAAATAGTCACCATTACCCAAATACTAGAAAATACAAAACTTTCAGACTTACTTTTTCCAAAGCAAAGTATAAAGTATTTTTTTTAATGAAAAGTAGTTCACTTTAAAAGTTGTGAATATGAATGACATAAACGTCACACATGCTTAAACTGTGCCCATATTCATTGGTATGTCAGAAAACCAAAATAAGCCCACCTCACTATTCATTCATGAATAAATACCACCAAAAGAAATTCATGAATAACTACCACCAAAATAAAAGGACCATTAGGATGTAACCTTTGATAAAGTAAGACCTTTGGTTTTAGGAAAACTGACATTTTACCAGCTGTCAAGAGTGAAAGCGACAGCAATAAAATTTAAACTGTATGAATGAAGACTAAAACCACGTGCCTAAAGGTGTAAAATTAGACTGTAATTTCCAGCAATAAAATGCAAAAATACTGGAGTTTGGATTGATAACTACCAGTATGTTTGGAACAAAGAGAAACACTGGTTCCCTATGGAGAGACACGTCTATAATCTGTTCTGAAATCCCATTTCACAGACTGGAACTGTAATGCTCTTATTATATTGAAGAAACTCTGTCCATGTAGGTCTGATTATTAAATTATTTCAACTTTTCAAGACCATCAGTCAACCTCAGTGAGCTCTCCAAGCTGATTTTCATACTCATCATTTATGACCTGCTTCATTATGTTGTTCTGTGATGTCTGGATATATTGGTTGACTATAACTGTATAAAAGCAAATAAATAAAAAACCTAGGATTTGGTCCTCTATCACTGACCAGCTCTTAAGTAAATAACCTGCAACTTGTTAGTACAGTGTATGAAAATGTTTTTCTACCTTTTAATATACTTATTTGAAATAAATTTTAATTAATAAATTAATTTCAGTAATTAATTTCAGCTAGCTTGCAATTCTTTATAACTTGATCTCCCAGTCTATCTTGTAATTAAAAAAAAAAAAAATTCTCCTTCACTGATCTCAAGACTTTCCCTCCAAAACTTCAGTTTTCAGAGTTTGCAGACATATGTGTAGCATCTATAGCTATGGATGCCTGTTCCCATTCACATCTCTAATATTATTCCAGGGTTGACTTTACCAACCACTTCCTAGTCTACTTACTCTTTTACTCTTTCCCTAAGAACATCCTGTAGTTTTCCACCCTCAATGATCTATTTGAAATAACTTTGATGCCAGAGATATCTACATGTTAGCATGCAGGCTATGTGTTTTTCTTCAGTATTTACCAAATCTTTAAATTTCACTGTGCAGAGTACAATTGTAGGTTGCAGAAACAAGAACTTAGCAGAAAATAACAGTTTAGATCACAGAGTGAAGCAGATCCAGGTGTTTGAACAGCATGAATCCTATACTTATAAGTCTGTCCCCAGGCTGATGTCACTGAGACAAGCGAGTATTTTTTGTTCTCTAGTAGGATGGCTGTAATTATATTCTGCAATACTTTCTTTAAAAAAAATGCAAAACAAAACTCTCCAACCTCACTTTTAGCTGGCAATTTTTTACAGTAGGCTAAAGCAGGTCCCAAGAAAGCTAAACTATATTCACATACTTCTATGCAAAAGTTACCAAATTGCACTATAAAGAATACAATGACTTCTGCTATCACCATAAGCAGTGCAAATTCCAAATATTTCAGTAAGATAAAGAGAATGCAGAAGTTAGAATGCTGTTCAGGAAAATATACATCTCCTGTACCTTTTTGTCTCTTTTTATTCTAAAACACAGCACAAAGGAGTGGGAGGATGTTTATTAACAATCACCTCACAATTTGGTAGAATCAGTTACTACATAAATGTAATTTATAACATAATTTGAATATTTATTAGCATATCACCGCTCAGTCTTTAGTTGAGTTTGCTTCTTTGTGCCTTTGCTAAACTTCTCTGGTATGCAATTTGAGAAATCACATCAGACTCATACAGCCTTTTCTGCAAGAACAGTCCTGAACTGATAGAACTGAGTTGTACAAGAAACGGAGTCAGATGCCTGGTTAACAAATACACTTTTCCCACCTTACAATGTCTGATGCAGTTTCAGTCTCCTAAAAAGTTTCTCTCAATATCTACAAAACTGACATGCTTAATGAGAGAAAGCACAAAACTGACATCTTGGAAAAACTAGGGGTGCTTCATGGAAAGGAATTTAAAAAAAAAAAAAAAAAAAGGAATAGCAGAAGCAGAAGCAAACTTACAGACCTACCAAAGAAAACCAAATTCTTTTCGTTAAAATCCACAGAAAGCTCCCTTACATTTTGCTTAAAATTAAGTAACCATTCGTAACCATTAATATAAAGTGCAGGAAAAAGACAAGAGAGGTGAAGGCTGAAAGAGAAGTAAAGGTGAACAACATTCAGAAGTTCACATTTTTGAATCATTTACATTTAAGCAACAGCAAGTTCTGTGGGCACCACCTATCCAAGACACACATTACATTTTTTGTATTTTTAAACCTGATTTTAAGGTTCACTCCTGTAAAATGTATTGAGAAATAAATTTTTTAATCTATAATATGCAATGCAATTTTTCAAAACAAATGAATTCAACAAAAAAATATTTTCTTTCTTATGATCTTAGGTGGAAAACTGTCTTCTGCTGCTTTCATTGAGGTCATGTTTCTGCAGGAAGAAGTATATTTTCATGCTATTAAAAACACCACTTTTTTTTCTGTAATAAACTTAATTACATCTGTGTTTTCACAAACTACATTAAATCATGTTTAGCACAGAGACCTGTGTCCTGAGAACTTTCCTATTGTTTTTTATAGTTTATCTTTCCAATCAGCAAATGCTAGAACCCAAGCTGTATTCCTCTCTCCATTTTTGCAGAAGGAAGTGTTGTAAACTCCAAATATATGATGTTTCATACAATCTACCTCTCACCTTTCAGTGGCTTGTTGTTTCAGTAGAATTACATTTCCTTTATTTAGATGATTGCCACTCAACATGTTTAGCCATACTTTAATATATAAACGTTCCACAGCTCTAAAAAGCATTTATTGAGCCAGGACCATCATCAATAACATTTCCTAACCAGGGAAGAGCAGTACATTTTATAGATGCTTACTTCAATGTATATCCTTAAAATGTGAATAGGGAAATGCAGAATATTTTATTGCTACCTACAGTATAGTGTATCATCATTAATAGCCAGTGCTATATTCTCAGCTTTTTTTGTTTTGTTTTGGTTTGGTTTTGTTTGTTATTTTTGTTTGGTTTTTTTTGAACAAAATAACACAGCATTAAGAACACCAGTGTTAAAACAAGTACAGATTTTCTATGCATGTTTAAACTTGCTACATATGGCAGGAAGCAGAGAGTTCTCCTTTAAAGGACCAAACTCTGGAAACAGATATTTCATAAATTTAAATGAGCAGGGCCTAAGACCTGGAATTATACACATATGGAGTCTGTACTTTAACACTCTATTCAAGTCTCAAAATCTTTCAATCACACCAAAACAGCGAAATATTTTATTACAGAAAATCTCATTATTGTCTAAAACTTACAAGAGACTTTTTGCAATTTTATACAAATTTTAATGCATTCATTAATCATAAAAAGTCTTTGAAACACAACAAGAAACTGTCTTTAGGGCAAAGGAGTACAATTTCTTGCTCAAACCCTGAATCATTAAGTCTTAGTTGACTTATCCGCATGTGAAAGAAACCTCTCTACTCACTGTTGTGTTTCTAGCAAGCCTAAATAAAAATGACAATTAAAATTCAAGATGGAGGATTGATCTTATGATTCTCATAGTCACAGTGGATGAGGAATAACTACTCATCCTGCATAATTAATAACCCTGTATTTTTCATTAAAGATAGAGCAGACTTGAGGTTTTAGCAGACTGTCTTTTCAATGTCACTTCTCCTCCCCCAGTTCCCGAGTACGTCCCTTCCACCTGAACTTTGGCTGACACCAAGGAGAGGAAGGCAGGAATAATTTCACCTGGGTTTTTAATAAATCTGTAAAGTCCTGTGGAACTGACCTGTCACATTGCAGATTGATGATTTGTGAGCAGACCTGGACTCTTCAGAGCTGCAGCTCATGTATACCACTCGAGGTAACTCTCAAAATGGCACTGCTTGGCCAATGTCTTCACAACAGCATCTGGAGAGGGGGATAAATGTTTTGCTGATGCTCAAGAAAGCTTTCTTGCAAGACTCAGGAATTCAACTACCTGTTCTTTAAGAAAGTATAGACTCCTCTACCTTTTTGCTCATTCTTACAAGACCTATGAATGGATGTCCTTCCCTTATTTCCTTGAAGATGGCAGAATCTAACCTTTGACCAAACACCACTAAACCGACAGAGCTAAACCGTAGCACTGTCAGGTCCAGCCTGTTTTGAATACATCCAGAGATGGTCTATCCCTTCACTAGGCAGCCTGTTCCAGGGCCTAACATCTTTTCAGTGAAGAAATTCTTCCTAATGTCCAACTGAACCTCACCTGATGCAGCTTGAGGCCATTTGCTCTCGTCCTGTCACTAAATGACTGTGAGAAGAGACCAACCCCATCTCACTACACCCTCCTTTCAGGCAGTTGTAGAGAGTGAGAAGGCTTTCCACAAGCCTCCTTTTCTCCAGGCTAAACAACCCCAGCTCCCTCAGCTGCTCCTCATATGACCCTACCCTCTACACCCTTCACCAGAGCTCTGTTGCCCTTCTTGGACACATTCCCATGCTTCAGTGTCCTTGAAGCAGAGGGCCCAGAACTGAACACAGAACTTGAGCTGGGGCATCGCCACTGCACAGGGGGACAATCACTGCCCCGGTCCTGCTGGCCACACAATTTATGATAAAGACCAGGATGCCATTGGCCTTCTTGGCCACCTGGGCACACTCTGGCTCATGCTCAGCCAGCTCTCAGTCAGCACCTCCGGATCCTTTTCTCCTGGGCCACTCTCCAGCCACTCTTCCCAGCCTGCAGTACTGCAGGGGCTTGATGGGATCCAAGGGCAGGAACCAGCCCTGGCCTCGCTGAACCTCACACCACCGGCCTCAGTCCCCTGGCCCAGCCTGTCCAGATCACTCTGCAGAGCCTGCCTGAGCTCCAGCAGATCAACACTCCTGCCCAGCTCAGTGCTGGCTGCAAACTTGCTGAGGGTGCTCAGCTCATCCCCCTCACCCACACCATCAACACAGACACCGGGCAGGACTGGGCCCAGCACGGAGCCTTGGGGATTCCCAGTAGTGACTGCCCACCAACTGCAGCACCATTCCCCGCCACGCTCTGGGCCCAGCCTTCCAGCCAGATCTTCACCCAGGGATCACAGCTCCTGCCCAAGCCATGGGCAGCCAGCTTGTCTTAGTTTAATACAATTCTACAGAAGAGACACTCAAAAGTGAGTTATCTCCCCTTTAGTTTTAACCACTCTCATCAATAAGGAAAGATGAATGTGGGAAGATCTAAGTGGAAAAAAAAAAGCTTACTAAAAAGAAAAACAGCAACAACCTAGGTACTATTCTTTGTCAGTGGGACAGTGGAACAAACTTCCCAGCTGCTGCAGCACTGACTACCCTCAGAGGCTGGAACTCATAGAAGAGATGGTTGTGCTTCCTGGCATGGCACAGCAAGAGTTGCAGAATGTAGTGTCGTGCAGAGTGTTTGATCTCTCCTGGCCCAGCGCAGCAGCTGGAGAGAAAGGTATTGTGAAACTCTCCGAAGCCTGGGGAGAACAAAAGAAAACTACCTCGCCAAACGGCAGAGCATAACACAGCTGTCCTGAGAGGCAGCAGTGAAAAGTTGTTGCTAAATTCACTGAGAAGTTTTGGATTGCAAAATAGCTTCTTGGCTGCAACTCAGAGATCTATCCTATGCCACCCCTTAGGCAGCCAATGGAAGACAATGGAAGAAGAGCTCCAGACACATTTGTTTCTGTTTTTTAAAGGGATCCTGCATTCCCCCTTCTATGAACCCGGTGTAAAACACACAAGTTCAGTTTCCTGGGTTGCTGAATCATAAAGTGACAGTCCAATCAGACTATGTGGATTAACCTAGTGGAAACAGGGAATTCTTATTTTTTGCGTCACCCAGAACACAGCTTGCCCAGCAGTATACTGAGGGTGTCTGAAGTGCAAGGTAGACAACATCCACAGTCTTTCACCATCCACTAAGCAGGTAACCTCATCATAAAAGGATATCAGCTTGATCAAGCAGGATCTGCCCTTCCTAAACCCATGCTGGCTGTGCCTGATCACCTGGTTGTCCTATAGGTGATGCACAACAGCATTCAAGAGATCTATTCCATAACCCTCCCAAACACCAATGTCAAGTTGGCAGCCCTCTAGCTCTCCAAACCCTCCTTCCAATGCTTCTTGTAGGTGGGCCAACCTCCAGTTGTCTGGGACCTCCCCAGTTAAACAGAACTCATGATAAATGATGGAGAGTGGCTTGGCAAACTCTTCTGCCAGATCTCTCAGTATCCTTTGGTGAATCCCATCCATCCCCACAGACTCATGAGTGTCTAAGTACCACGGCATGTCACTAGCTCCTCCTGCGTTGCAGTGGATCTGTTCGGCTCCCTGACCCTATCAGTCCAGGGGACTGGCTGTCCTGAGGATAACAGGTCTTTATGTTAAAGACTGATGCAAAGAAGGCAGTAAGTACAACAGCCTTTCCATCATTCTTGGTGACAAAGCTCCCCTCCATGTTCAATACAGGATGATGATTTTCCTTGGGGCTTCCCTTTGATGTTCATGTACTATGAACCCACTTTTATTATTTTTCAGAGCAGTGGCCAGGTTGATTTCTAGCCGAGCTTTTGGCTCTGACTTTCTCAGTACAGTCCTAACTATATCCTTGTACTTTTCCTGAGTCTCCTGCCCCTGCCTCCGAAGGTCATAAACTCTTTTATCCCAAGTTCCAGCAAAAGCCAGTCTTCTTCCCTGTTGGCTTGTCTTTCAACACATAGAGCATGCTCTCCTGTGCTTTTAAGATTCCACCCTTCTTGATCCCTTTATTATCAAGGACTGTTTCGTAAGGGATTCTGTGTCCTCAATAGGCCAAATACTGCCCTTCAGAAATCAGAGGTAGAGGTTTGGTTAACCTCACTCTTTACTTCATCAAGAATCAAAACTCTATCACTTTATTGTTGCAGTGCCCAAGATGGGCATTCTGATCACCTCATCTCTCACCAGCTCCTCTCTGTTCATACACAGCAGGTCTAGCAGGCACTACACCTGGTAGGCTCCCTTACCAGCTGTGACAGAAAGTTCTCTTCCAAATACTTTAGGAGCCTCCCAGACTTCCTCTTTTCGGCTGTGATGAGTTTCCAGCGAGTATCTGGCAAGCTAAAGTCTTGCACAAGAAATGGGCACTTGTGAATTACCAGTCAGATGCTTAGTGAATAGTTCACCTGCCTCTTCATCCTGGTTGGCTGGTCTGAAAGACTCCAACAAGGATATCTGCACTGTCAGCCTTCTCACTAATTCTCACTCATTCAACTCAATCTTAACAACATTATCCTTCCTTCCCAAACAGCTTCTAGCTTCAGATCAGGATTCTTATTCCTTTTCTTTGCCTGGGAAGGAGAATAAAAATAGATGGGATTTTCTAGTTAGCAGCTCCTGCATGTGGCTCTCTCCCACCTGGGACCATTTGCAGCTCTTGGGGCTTCAGGACAGAGCAACAAGACAGCTGTGAAAAAAAAAAAAAATCTACAGAAGATGGCAGCCAGATGGACACATTGTACTGCTTTTGTGTGGCAAGGTTTTGGTAGTGGGGGGCTGCAGGTGTGGCTTCTGTGAGACGCTGCCAGAATTTCACTTATATCTCACTGAGGTAATGCCAGCTGGCTCCTGGAAGGACTCACTGCTAGCCAAGGCTGAGCCCAACAGTGATGGTGGCAGCATCTCTAGGGTAATGTACTTATGAATGTGAAGAAGAAAACTGTACAACTACTGTTGGAGAGAAGAGCGAGAATATGTATATTTGTATATGTAAATGTTTTCTGCAAACACACAGGTACATGAAAGGCATGGGGAGCAGGTACTGCATTGTGTATATATATATATATATGAGCAGAAATTCCCCTGCATCCATCCATGAGTTATCTCCCCTTTAGATAAAAGGGGAGATAAACAAAAGGGTTCATGGGTTGAAACAAAGTCTGGGAGAGATTACTCACCAAATATCATCACAGGCAATGATAGTGATATAAGATAATGAGTAGAATAAATCTTAAAAAACACCTTTCCCCACTCCTCCCTCCTTCCCAAGCTCCACCTCCTCCCCTTCACTGGTGCAGGAAGAGGGGGAATGAAGGTTGCATCACAGGTTCTGTCACTGCTCCTGGAGAAGAGTCTTTCCCCAAGCACTGGGTCCCTCCCACAGGACAGAGTCCTTCACAAACTCCTCCAATGTGCAACCTTCCCACAGGCACCAGCTCTTACAAACTATTGTGACCCTCTTCCACAGGGTGTAATCCTTCAGGCACAGCCTGCTCCAACATGGGTCCTCCACAGGGTCAGAAGTCCTACCAGCAGACCTTCTCTAGCATGAGTTCCTCTCTCCATGGGTCTGCTTCCAGAAGCTTTTCACAGAAGCCACCTCTGTACCCTGTCCACTACCAAACTCTGGCCATAAAATATCCAGTACACTCACATTGGATAAATTTGTGGAGGATTGCTGTAGAAGTGGCCCCTTGCTGGAGCAGGAGAAGAGTGTGAGAAATCTGCCTAAGGAGGAAGGAGTGGCAGAAACAACATATTATGACATGACTGCAGTCCCCATTCCCATCCTGGTGAAGCACTGGAAGAGCAATCTGGGAGTGGAGTTGAGCCCATGGACAAAGAAAGGGGCAGGGGAAAGGTGTTAAGGTTTAAGATTTGCTTTTACCAGGGAAAGGTTTAAGATTTGCTTTTACTTCTCATTAACCCACTGATTTGATTGCCAATAAATTCAACCAGTTTCAGATCCTAGTTGAATCTCTTTTGCCTGTGACAGTAATCACTCAATGACGCTGAACCTTGAGCCTTTTGTTATATCTTCTCTCCCCTGTCCAGCTGTGGTGGGCACCTGTCGGAGTCTGGAATTATGAGAGGTATTTCTTTGCATGTTAGAGAGATTTTAGAATCTCTGACAAACAGTGTTTTTAACCTTTGTTCATGGAAAAAGGGCTTTTAGGCTCTGAAATGAAGCAGAGTTTTCAACAGTGTATTGGATAGTAGAATAGTGTGTAGTTTTATCACAGGGTGAGAATTTTAGATATATGGGGTTTTTAGGATGGCAGACAGGTAAAGGCAAGATGGAGGAAGCACATGGCTTTTGGGTTTCTTCCTTCTTCTTCCTTGCCTCCATCTTCTGCTGTGAGGTGGCACATTATAGTTGGCTTAGAATAGAGTCTAACCTTCTAACATAGATAATAGTTATTGGAGTAGAATTATAAATACTGATTACATGGATTGTAGTATAAATATCCACGCCACCCTGAGGGTGGGAACATTTTGTATTAGAGCATTGGGCATTGGGTAGTTGAGCATTAAGCACTGGGCATTTCATAGTTAACATTTTAGTATGGAGTATGAGGTAGTTAGCTTTGGTATTTGGAGTTTTGTGCCTTGAACTGACCTGCAAGGAAGAACTCTGCAGGTCAGGAACAGAATGTAATGATAAGAAAAAATAAACTATGAAGAAAACAGTAAGAAGAAAAGTCTCGCACCCTTTCCTTGAAGATCTCTGGCTGGTGAAAACAAAATTGTACATTCTCAGGTGACAGAAGAAAAACAGCCAGCCGGCAGAGAAACCAAAAAAAAAAAAAAAAAAAAAAGTTTTATAATTCTGAGAGGCACCTTGTGATCATCCAGCGTAAAACCACGAAAAACATTTAACATGTCTTTCACAACACACAAAAGCAGGCAGCTTTCAACAGTTGGCTAATATTAAATATCAAAATCATTTAGGTCACCTTTAAGATCATCACATCCAGCTGTTAACCCAGCATGGCCAAGTTCACCACCAAACCATGTACCTAGGGGCTGTATCTACATGTCTTTTAAATACTTCCAGGGATGGTGACTCCATCACTGCCCTGGGCAACATGTTCCCATGTTTGAGAACCCTTTTCTTGAAGAGATTTTTCTAATGTATAATGTAAACCTCTTCTGGTGCAAGCTGGAGACCTTTCCATATGTGCATAAGCAGAAAACAATAGGCAAAACAACAGCATTTAATTGACCACTTTTTTGGAAGTCCTGGTAAATTTAAACATACAGGAAATACAGTTTTGCAACTATTTTAGGATAAGGACATAATTTTTGTATGCAAGAAATAAATTAACCACATGACTACACTGAATGCTACTCAATGAAGTCTGAACCTCAGAATCCTATGACTGATGAAAGTGAAAAAAACAACAAAAACAAACAGATCTTAACTACAGACAGCACTTCTGAAATAACCAATGATAAATATCAGGCAGAAAAAAGGAATTTGGGTGTATAACCAGAACAGGAATTTAATTACTGGTAAAAGTCTCTAGGGAGATTTGCAATAATCACGAAAGTTGTCCTGAGTAAAGGGCGGTATGGTTCAACCAAAAGTAATAAACTATCAGGATTCTCTTGTTACAGCCTCTCTTCATGTCTTAAAAGAATGGAATTTCTTGGGCCTTTAAAAACACTTAGGGTAATTTTATCAGTACAGATATACTGGTGTCTTAGTCCACAGTTTCTTTTTTTCTAAATACTGGTGATGTGGAAATCACCATAACTGAAATAAACACATCATAGCACCAGGAAGAATACAGGTCAACCTGAAAGACAAATGAAAGCGCTCCAAACAAAGAGAGAAATATACATTATGTGCACATATCATTTATAAACACACATTCAGACACAACTGTTTGAAAGCATTTTGTGCTCCACACATTTTTAAATTCCATTTATACACCTTTTACATAGGGCCACATATATTATTTAGCAATGGGATGAGGTTTCATTCCTCAGTGCCTCAATTGATTATTTACATCTTTGCACAATTAAGAAATGAGACAAAGTATCAAATCTGTCTACCACTTCCTACTTGTTTTGCCTAGGTAAAAAACCCCATAACTTTTTATTCAATGAAAGTAAAACAAGTCTCCATTTTACAGACAAAGCTCCTTTTGCGTTATTAGGGTGTCCCTTTTTTTTCCTACATAATTTTGGAATGCATAAAGTCACATTAAGAAGTCATGGAAGTTTTGTTTTGATGCTGCATCTACAGTTAACTAACTGGTGGTTAAATTTGGAAACTCGTATGAAAACTTCATGAGACTTGCATCATGACTCTGTCCTCACCATCAAACCACACAAAACATGGCTACACCTCAGTGCATCTGAAAAGTGCTGCTTCTAATACTAGACCATTTTAAGTTACTGTGTTTTCTTCCACACTACCACACATCTTTATCATCAAACCTCTAAATATATGCTGCCTAATGCAGATTTATATCTGGGAAACACTCATGTAAAGTGACTACAAATTATAGTATGAAGACTGTAGCAACTTATCACAGAGCACTTTAAGAGATGTCCCATTCCAAAGTAATGACCAAGGGGGATTCCTAGGAAAATTGAAATTAGTTAAATTAGACGTGAGGTCGATATTACACCTGTAAGCAGTTTATTGGAGAATGAAATTTGCCTTATTAGCTGAGCAAGAAAAAGCAGAAGCAGATGAAGGCACCAGCTCCATGAGGGGCAAAATGATCAGTGAGCGAGGCACAGCTTGGGCAGGACAGCGGCGGTGAGGCGGCAGCAGCAGCGGGAACAGCGGCACAGCAGCAGCGGGCACCACAGCGGGCACAGCCACCATGGTGGCAGGCCAAACAGTGGGACAGCAGGGCAGCCGTGATTACATGGGCTAGAGACGGATAGGCAGGGGCAAGAGGAAAGGGCCAAAGGAAAGGGCAGCAAAGACTGGGCAAGGAGGGCCAGCGAGGAGCGAGCGAGAGAAGGCAATGCCCGGCACCAGGGCTTTGCCTTGTATATGAGATGTCTCTACAACATCTTATATACTGCACAGCCCCTCCCATGGCCCACCTGTCCGAGGTAACCATTGGGCCATCCGGAGATGCTCCCCCTACAAGGAGGAAGGGCTCTCTCCGCCCTCAGGGGGAGTGGCCCAGGAAAGCCCTCCCAGTGAGAAAGGTTTTGGAGGCTTTCTCCACTCCTGGAGGCTGCCTGGAGAATTCCCACTGGGACAGAGCCCTTCTTTGTCCTCCTGCCTGACGCTCCAGTCAGGGGCACTTGCCATGCACATGTGTGTGTGCTGTTGCTGCCAAGGCATGTGCAGATTTCCTAGTACTTTTCCATTTAAACAACAGATCTTTGAACGACAGTTCAGAATAAAATCCAGTGTTAAAACATTTTCGCTCTAACGTTAATGAGTCTCTTACAAATAAGTAACAGAAGAAATACAATCTGAAACAAAGGCAGGCATCTCATGAAACAGAAAAGAGAAGCAACACCAGTACATAAAAAACATGGTGAAGCAACAGATGTTTTGGAAAGCAGTGTGTACTCCTTATGGTCTACAACTGATCAACCCATGAAGTTACAAAAATAATGGCAGTGTAAAAATCTCACCAGATAATTATATCACTTCCTTCATTCCTGTCACTTTACCACATAATGTTCAATACTATTACATAGTGCTCATTATTTGTGAAACAACATTAAACTTGCTGAGGGACAACATCTTGTATTAAATACATGCCAATTATGGGACACTCTTTTTAATTATCTTTAATATAAAGATAGTGTCAGAAGTAAGAAAAAAAATCATTATCAATAAATGAACAAATAAGTAGCATCTACACATCTACAGAGGCATATATAGGTTTTTATATATATATATATATATATATATATATATATATATATATATATATACACACACATAGGTTTAGTTATATTTCTCCATACAAACAGTGATTTTGATTCTAAGAATAAAAAGACAATTGTTTTGAATTACTTCTGCAGTGTAGTTTTATACTTGAATATATTACTTTTTAGCATTACAGAACTTGAACCGTGATGTTAGTCTTTGAATACTTAAGTAGGTGGGTGTTTTCTGTTGTTTTTCTTCTGCACACCACTAACATGAAATTGTAATTCCCATCTCAAGCAGGAAAAAAAAAAAAGGAGCAGAATGAGTTTTCTAGTAGTAAAATAAAGCAAAAAATAGTTTTGCCTATAATGATGTCTTTTTAAGCCCCCCAAATGCACTGTGAATGATGACTAGCAGAGAAGAAGAAAAAATTCATTGAAACACAACTTTAGCATACTAATAGGCCATAGTATCCAAAGAAAAAGAATTCTTGTAAAAAAAAAATAGTAAAATATTATTTACTGTCTGTATTAATTCCATTTATTAAAATATCTTTGAAACCTCTATCCATATTTCTGGAATTTCTCTTTCAAAATTCTTCTGAAGAGTGACTTCTGTACAACCCAACTTAAAACATATAAACCAGCATAACTGAAAGCTGGTTGTACAGATTGGGAAAAAGGTATATCTCCCATGTCCCATTTGGGACATGGATGCAATCTCCTCCTTGGATAATTCCTTTCAGAAAGAGCCATGTCTGCACACACAAAAGTAGACACAGAGGAAGGAGGGAGGGAATGCTGTTATGCTCTGCTGCACCCCTGCCAGCCAAGGCAATTTTTATTTCAGTGCTTACATACAGATGTTGGTGTCCAAGTACCCACACTATAGTACTGCCCTTAAAAAGCAGAAAACAGCTAATAGCTCTTCAGCTACTCCCAGCTCTTTCAAAATTTGTGGCAGCAGAGAGAATTCATTTAAGTCATGAAAATTGTGACATATCTGGAGAAAGTCCTATATGCAATTGCTGGAATATCATTTACTCTGACTGTATTTGCTTCAAACATCAGAAACCAAAAGCTTATTTCTTATGCACTTGCTTTTCGCATGAAACCCCAAATGCTGTAGAATTATTTTCAGTGTCAATTTCTTGTTTATCACATTTTCCACCCTATATGTTTTTTAGTATCTGATAAGTCTCTCTGGGATCTAGCTACATCTCTGATAAAGAGCTGTTTGACAACTGCATTCTTGATACAAGATTCCTCACTCATTTTAACTATATACAAATACACAGAAAGAGCTAACATGTATTTATTTACAAGTATGGGTGTTGCCAGTATCATATTCAAATACATACAGCGAGTAAATGTGTGTATGTGCTCATATACATACAGTAAAACAATGGGATTTCCATGGGGAAATGCAAAAGTTATTGTTAAAATGTCTGTCATCCATGTAAGAGAAACAGACATGAGCTGGGCATTAAATTTGCATACAGCCCCAAGCACAGAGGTTCCTGCATGTGTAGTGTTCTCCTGCTCTTGAAGATGGGCATATCTGGCAGGGAGAGCCTGTCAGGATTAGCTCAGGAAAAAACACCCGCAAGGAGGTAATTTGAAGACATACTGAGAATTTGCCTCAGTATGTGAAAATAAACACAACTATGCATACTGAAAGTTACCACAAACACTATGCTACACATCAGGGAATAATCTAATTAACACACAGCCATACACCACACTGTGAGAAATGGTAGCCACTTAGGATTGATTTAGGTTTTGCATTGCTTAGATTTGGAAAGGAAAGGGCTTTTAAATGTTCAGACTGAAAAAAAAAAAAAAAAAAAAAGAAAAAAAAAAAAAAGAAAAAAAAAAAAGATAAAATTAAAGTAGTTTTGGTATAAACAGGCCCAGATTCACTTAGCTTTCAAATTAATAACAAGACAGCATAAAGATGTTAATGCTTCTTACATGAAAAATAACCAAAAGATACAGTTCCTTTCTTGATTTTGAAAATTCTTTTGACAAAGCCTGTACTAAAGCCTCTGCTACAAGTTATAATCAAGATTTTTTTTTTACCCTATAGGTAAACTTGTGTAGATAGAGTGTGTCTTTTACCAACAACACTGGCTGCTGAAGTAGAAGTTATTGTGACTTAAAATTCTGGTAGAAAGCCGATAGCCATTACTGCATGTGATTCTTATTTTAAGAAAATTATATAATCTACGTGTGAAAACAACTTGATCTGAAACCATCTAGCTTAAGGCAACAAAATCTTTCTTTTTCCTTTCCCATTCTTCTCTTTTCCCCCAAATCAGTCCTCTTTTTCTATCTTTTTTGTTATGAAAGAAAGCATGATGCCATTTCATAATTTATACTTTCCTAACACACACAGACACTCAAGGAACATAACTCAAGGAAAGTAACTCATCATATCAAAAATAGGACATGAAAGCATATCTCCAAATGTTCACAGCTACATGTCTTATGAGTATTTACTACTCTTAAATAGTAATTGAAATTACTCCAGAGATTTCACACATTTCCGGCCTGCTAACATGAGTTTAGTTATTTCATGGACAGTTCACAGATACTACCAAAGGGTAATAAAATGGATATGATTGGGAAAAAACACCAGCTGAAAATTGCTCACACACCCACAAAAGGTTTAAGCAAGACTGCAAACCAAGAATATTGAGAAGGGGTCACAGAAGTAACCAAAGAAAACTGAGGTAATATCTGTTTATATCTGTTTATACACTTTCAGAATGTGCTCAGCTGGTGTTGACTTCTGTGCTTTGCCTTGCTCGAAAAGGAATGGCTACAGAGGCATGGCTACAGTCTGAGCCAGTGACAGCCGATCTCCAGGACCTCTGCTTGGTTCAGCAACCTTGTGCCTAGATGTGACACCCAGTCTGCTGCCTTGCCAACAACACAGACAAGAGCTGGACACCCATCTCAGGCTTGGGACCCCCCCAAATGTGAGTGTACCCCCTGCATTTCTGGTAAAAGCAGAGGGGGGCAAGACTACTTACTGGGTAAGAATATAAAAAATAATAATCTAAATCTACTGGAAAAAAAAAAATTTCTAATTACTGCCAACCCTCAAATAAAAAGCGTGTCCTTCAACACACACACATGTGTCTTGGGGGGGTCTCGTAAGGATAAGGTATCCGAGACCACCCAGGCCCGAAGATTGTTACGGAAGGTCTAAGACTCGCAGGAGGGCCCGTGTGTGTGTGTAGGCAGTGGGCAGGCGGCATCCCTCCTTCCCCCGCAGGTCAGGAGGTCGCGCACACCGCCTGCAGAGTTCCCTGCTCCGGCCGAGCCTTCGCGGGGGACTGGGCACCTCGGGGGGGTGCGCTGCAGTGTGTGTGCTTGTGGGGACATAGCTGCGCTGCAGCTCGGCACTACCATAGCATCTGCCTGCCGTGCCCCGTCTCTGCCTGCTGCCGGCTGCGAGGTGGAGCAGTCGGCTGTGAGTTCGCCAGAGGGGCCATTTCCCTTCCTCCCCGGCCGGGGCCTCAGCCACCATTACCCTGGCGGGGCTGGGGGCACCACACAGCGTTAACAGGCCGGGCGCTTGGTTTTGCTGTGTTTGGTTTGCTCCGCCGTGTTATACACGGATATTTTCTAGTAAGGAACTGTTACTCTTGTGTTCTACGTTTTTGCTTCAAGGCCCCATTATTTCCGAAGCTACAATAATTCAGAGGGAAGGGTCTTCTTTCCGTGCCAGGAAGGTTCCTTGGTAGACATTTGACTTTTAAGACATCAATTGGTGACTAATGTGAGGCCTAATTCCTTTCAAGAGGAAAGGGTGTAAAGAGGGTAACAGTTCTTGGTTAACCCATTTGTGCATTGGTTACAGAAACCTCATTAGGCATCACCATAGTCCAGTTTACCCCAGTTCAGTTGTCAGATGATCACGTTCATCATTTAGATAGTGGGTCACTATCTAAACATGGGCCCTAAAACTAATGCCATTGTGACTGTTATCAAGTTTGTAGAATGGGTCAGTTGGGTGAGTAATTCAGTGCTTGTAAAACCTCTTTTGGACTGTGTGCATGGGGCTATCTAACTACCACAGCCTAAGATCCTGTCCTTGGGGTTTCACTAATAATGGTACCTATTTTGGGGAAAAATGCAGGGGGGTGTTTTCTCCCAGACTTTCACCCACTTTTTCAGGCCTACCACAACAGCTTTTGAAGGGTTTAAGTACCCCCCAGATGCTAAAGATACCATATTCTTGCTGATGTTTTTGCTAAGTTTACTCAACACGGTCCATTTAATATTTAGAGAGGGGGTGAAGTTCCTTGGGTATCTACCCAAAAACTGCCCCAGGGAGGAGGGGTGTTGCCCAGACACCTGCTGCAGGGGCCAAGGACACTCTCCAACAGTACCACCTGCAGACAGAGGGAAAGGTGGGTTACCCAGCAGTGCATTTAACAGATGTTACAGCTATTTTGGCTCCAGACAAACCAGAAGGGCAGCATGGCCAGCAGCCAGCACCCTACTCATTAAGCAGGCCAAGAGGGTAAAGCCTCTGTGGCATGGTGAGTGGCAGAACAAATATAAGTATGGAGAGATCTGTCAGGTTGCTGCCAGATGTCTCACACTGCCACAAACCCGCCAAGGTAAACCTCTGGCATTCCAATGGAGTTGTTTTGGGGTCTGCCAATTTTGGCTGGGGGGTAGGCTCTCCCTCTGGATTTTTTTTGGGGGGTAACTGCAGCATAATTCCATGAGAGATGTTGGGGCTGACCCAAGACTTGGCTGGGGGTTAGGGCTCACTTCCTGCCATTTGGGCATCGAGCAAAGTGGTCACTACAGGAGATGTGAGTATTCAGCTCCAGGACTTTGCTATGCTGCAATTCAGCACTCTGATCGAATCTGCCTGCTTTCTCTGCTTTTCCCTGCTGCTGCTTGGTAGTGCCAACATCGGTCTCTGCCCACGTGAGTGGGCGATCACTCCTTCTCCTCCTCACTCTTGTCAGAGGTTGGCATCGCCCCTGAGGAGGTTCCATGCTCGCCCCAGAGCACCCCATGCCATGCACGAGTGTGTCACTGCAGCATCTCTGCAGCACCTCTGCCTCGCCTGAGCCACCAGCGTGCCCTGCCAGCTGTGGTCATAACTACACCAGTGTGGATAAACAGCATTCAGTGTGTGGGAAGCATCTGTTTCTGTGTTCTTGTTTGTTATGTTCTATGTATATATTTTTCTAGTAAGAAAATGGTATTTCTTTTCTTACATTTTTGCCTGGAAGCCCTGTGATTTTCAAAGGTATAGTAATTCAGAGGGAGGGGTCTTCTTTCCATTCCAGGAAAGTTCCCACCTTCCTTGGTAGACATTTGTTTTTTAAACCAAGACACAGTGGTATAAAAAAAAGCCTTTCACATAAGAACTTGTAGTAACCTGTAAGATCTATGATGTTTCCAAGCCAATATGTGTGCTGTTTTTCAAATAGGTGAATATTGTACAGTAGGGGTTCTTTGTTAATAGACTTCTCAATACAGATGGGTTAAAGAAACCTTTTGTTTATGAAGGCAAAATTAACCAGATAGGATCCAGCTATTTATATGTATATATGAAAGCTATGTATGTATGTATGTATGTATGTATGTATGTATGTATGTATGTATGTATGTATGTATCTATCTATCTATCTATCTATCTATCTATCTATCTATCTATCTACCTATCCACAACAGAAAGCAAAAACCAGAGCAGTGTTGACATCCCACTCCAAAACCACCACACCAAAATTAACAATATCAGGTGACAAAGAACTGGCTGTAAGCCTCTTCAGTTGTCTTCTCTTGAATCTCTATCTCATGACACTACTTCAGCCAACAGCATCCCAACAGCAGGAAATGGAAACCCTTTTCTTAGTGGGGACAATAAACATAAATGACAGAAATACATGTGGTGGTGGAAATGCACCCACAACTTCCTGATGACAGGAATCCAGACAGCAGTGACTTCAAGATCCTGTTAGAACTCACCTAAATTAATGGAAGTGTCATTGCCGTAACATGTAATTCTTTCTCCCCTACTGTCAGTCTGCCCCAGCAAACTAGCCTCAGCAACAAAATAACTAAAATTTCATTAAAAATGGTGTAAGCCAGTGGAGAATCAAACACAGGCAAAATCCTGATGTAAAAATAGCCTTACGAGAACAGAATTCGGCTGTGGGTTTTTCAGATCATAGAACAAAATAATGCCAGTAATCCCCTAAAACAGTACATCAGTAATGTTTATCCATGTCAGAACTCAAAAAGAAAAATACATTAAAAGGACTACAATACCTCATGAAAACTCATGACTGCATTCCCATTTTTTCCTTTGAAAATTTGATGTGTCTTGACAGTGACAAATTGCATGTTCTTTGCTCAGTGGACTTTCCTGATAATAGAAGATATTCTTCTCCAAGAGAAGGAATACTGCAGGTAAACACATACACATGTACTGAGTCTGCCCTTTACTGAAAAAGAGTTTGATCTAATTGGTAGAATGTCATCATGGAATACAAGATTTTAAAACAGATTACCAGGTAAACTTTAAATTATTTTTAACATTGAAAATGCCTATTTTTCTTAAGATATTATTCCTAAGATACTGATATCTGTGAAATGCAAGTTTTGCCCTGCTGTACCACATGCTTAATGTCAGCTACATAGTATCTATCTTCTGAATAATTCTCAAAACCAATCAGTTCACCTAAAAAAGCAGGAAGATAGAATAGAAAAAGAGAAAAATTGCACTATTGTCATTTTAGCATAAGTTTATCATAATGTAATTGTTCATACCCTTGAGATTTTCTTAAAAATTTAGGGGAATCTACTGTAGAGGAATATATGTGTATTTTTCGTAATTTTCTTTGTCACAAAACCCAACAAATTTCTATCTACTGTTATCTAACTATGAAAAAGTTAAAAAAGAGAACTTGCAGCCCATTCAGACAAGCAGTTAAACAGTTTTTTATCATGCTTAGGTAGGAAATAAGTGTAGCCTTATTCTTCCACATGGTGAGTATGGAAAAAGAGAAAGTAATACATAGGAAAAAAACCTACCAGCCATGCCTGTGTACACCCTTAACTTTTCCTTGCTACATAGATATATAGCTGTGTATGATCTGCATATAAAATACCTGATGCAGAAATGTGTATTGCTGTGAGGATGCAACAGGAAAGTAAAAAAAGTAAACTACTACTAAACCAAGATTTTTTCAAATGTGCATTAGATGGAGTGTTTCCTCATGTTAACATTTTTCTTCTCCTGTCTATATGGTCTGCTTTGACAACAGTCAGTCATGATGTGGTCCTGTTTTCCTTGGGTGCCCCAAGCTGGGAAATGCCTTGCCTTATGAGATCCAATATGAGCATTTGCTATGGACAGCGAGTGCTTTTCTAACTAGGCCACTGACACAACAAATTGAAGCAAGGCCTTCAGAAACAAGTCAGCTTTCCTTGTTAACCATACAGCATTTGCTCAGGCAAAACAACCGATAAAACATGCCTTCCTCTCAGATTTTTTTAAAGCTTGCCTGGATTCCTGTAACAATTTGAAAGATGAAAAGGATTGCATTTTACAAAACAAAACAAAAACCCAACCCAGACAAAGAGTGGCTCAGTGCATGTGGGAATTCAATCCGTGCTTCTCTCATCCACAACAAAAATGCCTTCTATTCTAGTGAGAAAGGGAAAGGCTGGAAACTCCCATGCTGATAGTCCTGATGTTTTTCTGCTGCTACAGTGTGTCAAAGGTTAGTTCCCTCCCACCTGCATCACACTTTGCCTCTTCTAATACACAACCAAGCATTCAGACAATACAATTAAAAATCATCTTGCTCTTGGGAGGCTCTCTCAGACATTCAGTGTTCCCTTCTCAAATATCCCAGTCCAGCACGCAGATAAAATCATTAACTTGTACCTAAATAAGAGCTTTGTGATGATTTTTTTCTTCTTAAACAATGTTTACTGACTCTCACTAAAATTAAGCACAATCTTAGCGGAATCAAATAAATGTCAGCAGTTTTATTCAGCACACTTGTGATCATGGGTAAGGGTGATAGATAACCAGACCTTCTTTGTTATGACCTCTTAGGAGAAAAATAATAAACCTAGAGACATTCTGTATTATGTGACATAAGAGCAACTCCAAAGGAAAACAAACTGTCATTTTAAGAGATGATACACTATCACTGGGTTTTAGAAATGGAAGCAGTGATATTATGAAGCATATACTTGAGGGGGGAAAAAAAAAGAAATGTTAAACTCCAAAGAGGTTTTTTGCAGAACAGCCTCAGATTTTAAAATAATACATATGCTACATTTTTTGATATTGCATATTGAATTTGAAGAAGCAAGTAATAGCGGCATTGGCAACGAATCACCTCCTCAACATTGACAGCAAGGTTGGTATTTTTGTGCGGTAGCCTGATCCTGCATTGCAGTGGTTTTGGTGAAACTCCCTGACCATCAAGACAGCAGCCAGCACCTCTAAGAATAGTTGCTGACTGTTATAAGTGATGGAATCATGCCCAGAGGGAGAGGATGAATGGAGTTTGGTTAAATTTATAGAGTTTACCTTACTCAGCAGATAAAAGAGACCACTAGTGTCATGTATTTGTAGAACAGAAAAGAAAATGTGAAATAGAAATGCAGAATTATGCTCATTTATTAATACCTGGTGGACAGTACATTAAAACAAATAATTATGAGAGAACGTTGTACCTCTGAGGTACCTCATGAGAGTCATCTGCTGTTTTAAGATCACATATTGTCATCAAAGTCTGGAAATTATGCAAATAGTACTAGCTACATTTAGAGGTCTGCTCAAGTAAAGACTTCCTCACCTAAATAGTAATTGTCTCTCAGGAAAGGCAATGATTTTTGTGTGATGCAAAGGTGCTACCTACAGGCTTGAGCAGAGAATGACATGCAGGGAATCTCAGGAAAAAGGATCCCATTTTATGAGGAAACAGAACAGAATTAGCATTACCACTAAACTAAATACCTTTTAATTTCAAGCTAAAGAACACATGTTCTATGAAACTTTTAAAACCCCATAATATCAAAGATTTTTAGTTAACCCAATTCTATTCTAAATATTACAATGCTGTCTGTATTTTTCTGTGTTTATTTAAATCAGTTACAGTACCGTAAAAAAAAGAGGCTTTCTTTTTTAATCAACAAACATTAAATCATCTGTATGCTCTTCTGATACACTTACTTCAGGCATATTTTTATTAATAAATAAACTTGGCCACAACTATCATCTGAAGATCAAAATTATTGTTTGGTCTTACAAGTACAGTTAAGTACCAGACAGGAGGTATTTGTACCCTATTGAATATGTATCTATCCTATACCTCTTGTACAAATGTTTCATACAATACAGTGCAACTGTACTGAGAATCACCTAAAAACAACAGCATGTGCAGTATTTTTGAGACATTGAAAAATGCTTGGGAAAGTGCTTTAATTTAAGAGCTTGCATTCTCTACCTCTGCATCTTTTACACATTTGCACCCAATCAGATCAGATATGGCAGATATTTATGAATGCGTGTAGATTTACTGTTGGGGATATTCCTACTGATTTGAAGGAGCTTAATTATATGAATTTAAAAGCATAGGCCCTGTTTGTGAACTTTTAGGAACAAAGGTGTGCCAACACCCTGTACCTGCCACTGCAGTACACGTCCAGCACATAATGATAGCAGCAGTAGCAGCAGTGTTTGCTTGAATTTACCTTCAGCTAAGACTAAAGCAAAAAGTGCAATTGAAAACTAATACATTCTGCCTTTCAAAAAAATTTTTACAATCTTTTTTTTATTTCCATTTTTGAGGGGGGGACAGTTTCAAAAATAAAAATAGAAAATAAAAAAGATAAATATTATTAAATGCATTTTGTGTTATATAATAGAGTAATAGTTGAGAATATTTTTCCTTTCAAATATATAATTCAGCAGTTCTGTATTTAAAGGCTGTATTTTTCATATCTATAGTGACAAAAAGACAGCACTCTTGTCACAAGTACAATTACATAAATTTTAGAATCCCTACCACGCTATAAAAGCATGAATTTTTAAATATGATTTTCTTTTCTGTCCATTTGTCCAAATTCTGAATTCCTTTTAGGGAGTAAATGTCTACATACATTTTTATTTGTATCAAATAATTGTGACATTCAGAGCCAATTATCTGATGAGCTGAAAACGTGCCTTAGTTTACTGTCTCAGATGAACAGAGAATCTAAATTAAAGCCCTATTCTAAAATTCCACTTTTGTCTAAAACACTATTCTGAAGAAATAAACCACAACATAAGCTTAAAAATAAATTAAAAATAACTTCAAAGAAGAACCAATGGTACTGATGTATGCCATAGAACAATATAAAAAGTGTTCAGTAACAATACATATATTTTGCTTTATTCTTAAACTACTAAAATCCTCTCTTAAGGACAAGATCCTATTCATACTGCTACTGACTGTAGATTCAAATTATTATGCAAAATATCTAATTATTCATGATTTTCAGATGAAATTTCAAGAATGGTCTGATCAAAACCTATCAGTATTCCTACTCCTATTTTTAGAAATTGAGTAAAAAAAGTTTATATTACTGTAATCCTAAATATACATTATTCTCCATATAAAATAATACCATCACAATTAAATAGCCTTAATTCTATTTTATTTATGATGATAATCCTGAATAATTTTTTAATAGAAATATCTCATTATAATTAAACTCTTCAGAGTACATTTTAATAACCGTTGAAGAGAGAACCACACAAGCTGTGGCAGCATGTTCCTAACAACTTTGCTGTGAAATTAATATTTAACTCATTTTAAAATACTTAATTCCTCCTATATAGTTGTCTGTAAATTAGTTCAAGTTGCCTTTGCCACAAATTGAATTTATTCATATATTATTCTGTTCTCCCAGTTTTTAATCAGAAAGACCATGAGCAGTTGGTGGCAATGCTCATGGGTAGCTGGAGAAATAGCAGTAAAGAGAAAAGTTCTTACTAGATTTCTCATTATGATAACTAAATTTTAAATGATATGCCCAAATCCTTCTGTTAATAACTTGCCTGTGACAAACTAATGGATCAAAAATGTAACACCCCTTTGGTACCATCTATTCTTTTAGATGCAAAGATATTTTTTCTCCCTTGTTAGATTTCTTAGCCTGTAGCAAATATTAAATTCTTCCAAAGAGTGGGGATAGCAGATGTCTATAAATGCTCCTAGTTTCATGATGGAAAGAAAACAATGGCTTGTGGATTACTGCAAAAATATTTCTGATAGGGAAAAATTCAAAATTATTCAGTCACATGCAAATATTCTTAATTTTGCTGCATGTAGACGCAATACAAGCATTTCTAACTTTTAAAACCTAACCACAATTAGATAAATCATAACTGACTTAACTGAACATTTTTACCCTGCTGTAATATTTCATGTATGTCCTAAAATTGATTTCTTCTTTGAATTGCTGTAACAGAATTTGCATGAAATTCCTGCCAGGAAAAGGACTGTTATTTTTTAATTTGTACGTTTCCCTGAAATGTTCACAGAGTTCTTCAGAACACTGATCAAAACTGAAAAAGTAAAATAAAAAAAATTCCTTTATGAATGTTTGATGATCTTTGACATCATTCACTATTTAGAGGCCCATAAAAGAATAGATAACATATATGACTCACGAATTACCAATTACAAAAAATTATCTGAGGTAGAATGCTACACTAATGCAAAAAGATGGATTACTTGTCATAAACCAACACAGCTTTTGCTTTCAAATCCAGTATCTCACTTCTTTTGTGTTGGGAAACTTGAAATGATTTCTAAACTGCATTAACTTAAAAAAATGCAGCCCATCGTACAGGTCAACACTGAAAGTGACCCAGAAATAATCTGTCATTTTTTAACCAATATATATTTTATATTTGACTATCAATTCAAAAAAAACTAAAGTCAGCAGAAATGAGATACATCACAGAGCAAGCAGATAGTCCTGTACTTCAGAGGTATTGGAGTTGCTGGTTCTACCAGCCAGATCTTAAAGTGGTCTCAGAGAAGTGCAGCATTTGTCATTGCCATATAGGCAACAGAATTTAATTAGTCAATAATCACATTTTAGAGCACAGGCATCCCCTGTTTTAAAACACTCCTCCTGCATTAGTAATTCTTCGGGCTTTTGGGTTTACTTTCTTCTCTGCATCTTGCGGGAAACAAATTTTTTGATTTTTAATAGACATAACGTGAGAATGAACGGATGCCTGCAGAAAATAAAATAAATACAAGCTTCAGAGTACCACAGTGCAGTGTCATCAGCTGTTGAGGAGTTATCTACGAAAAACTCTGTCTGGTGATCCAGCCGAGCATTCGTTACACTCTCTGACTGGCAAATGACAGGACTGCTCAAATCAGAGATAAATCAAGATGAAGTTTATTTGCATACAGAAACCACAAACTCCCTTTCAGCCTTTTGCCTTCCCTGCAAAGAGTGAACTCACTGCTTGTGGCAAAATGCTGAGAGAAAAATATCAGCAGGAATGCTTCTGATGCTTATAAAACTAACTGCTGTATCTCTCAGTTCCAGTTTAAGTGCTGACTCTCTTTTCAAATACACTTTTTGCTTTGCCTGTTCCAGAATCCACACTCATCTTTGGCTTACTAACTTTGGCCCAAGCAAGGGGGGACACCTGATTTATAACACCACCAGTTACAGCTCTTAACTGTCTTGCACTGTGAGAAACAGTGGAATGATTTAATTAAAATAATTTAATTCAAATCAGACATATCAGACATTGTAAGTAAAGGAGCAGAAGGGTGAGCGCAGTGATCCGGAGACAATGAAGCATACTAACCAGAGTTTCCCAGGTTCAGATCCCAGGTCAGATACATACTCCCTGCTCCCAGCTTCAGCCGAGAGTGTGCCCGGAGGTGGCTGCTGCTGCTTTGGGGAGAATGGAGGAGTAGGCTTGTGTGTCAGAGTGGGGAGGAAGGGGGGATTAGCTGCATTGTCACTCACTAATGACAGCTGCCAGATGATTAGAAACCACATTAAGTTCTTAACTTTAACTTTGCTAATCAGCAAGATCAAACTCCTACAACTGAACTGGGGTTTTTCATATTAAAAAAAAAAAAAAAAAAGAAAAAAAAAAGAAAAGGGACAGTTAGCACATTTGCCACCTAATCAAGATATAAGGGGATAGAGGGCAGTGAACAAGCACACATGGTTGTAAAAATGAACTTTGATGAAATAAAATACTTGACTGATTTGGATTGGCCTCAACAGCATCATTTGCAATATAGCTATGCATACAGGACTGAGGTTTTAAGCAGCATTATTTCTTCCTATGAAATCATGACATTCAAGAATCGACCAACAAAAGGGAAAGTGTATTTAAGCATTTTGACATCATATTCTTCAAAAAAGCGGCGCCTGAGAACAGCACAGCTGTGCTACATTTACTGTAAAAAAGCAAAACTAAACCAAACCAAAAACCTGCACAGAAAGAGCTGAGTAACCTTTACCATGACTATTCTCTGAGCAGGCTGTTGGCCAAGGCAAATGTACATTAACTTCTGGGAAATGTGAAATTTTGGTATATTCTCCATATAGACTGAATGCTTACTTCTTTAACCCTATGTCTGAAGCAGGTTCAAAATAGCGGGTAAAGCTATAACAAATGTATTTTCTTGAGGTTTGGTTAGTTTGTGGGTTTTTTGTTTAGGTCTTTTTGTGTTTTGTTTATTTGGAGGGTTGGGGTTTTGTTTTGTTTTGGATTTTTTGTTGGTTTTTGGGGTTTTGTGGGTGGTTTTTTTTTGTTGTTTTGATTATTGTTTATTGTGTGGGGTTTGGGTTGTTTTGCAGGGTTTTTTTTTCCTTTTTTTTCTTTTTTTTAACTTAACCTATGGCTTTGATATAGCTGCTTTTGGATATACAATGGTTACCCAACCATTTTATGGCTTTAACAAACCCTTACTTTCTGCCTCGTATTCTATACAATGTAGCCTCTATTTGCACCCAAGTGGTACTAAATTACAGATAAAGTTACAGCAAATTTGTTTTCTCCAAAAAGCAGTGAAGCCTAACATCCCTTGAGTAATAACAGCCTTGCTTTTTAATTCAGAAGTAGAACTGGAATAATTTTCCCTCAGAAGGTGCAACAATAGAGCTGTTCTTGCAGGGCTGAATGGGGCATGGCTCAGCTTGCAGGTGTGCAGGTGCTCCAGGGGAGAGGCAGAAGGGTGCCTGACCTGGGTGGGCAGCCCAGGCTGTGGTAGGTAACTCCAGACTGGCCCGCCATCCACTGGATGGGGCTGGCAGAGCTCTCAACTCCAATGCAAAGAAATACACTCCAGTGAATCAGTAATTTATAGAGATGTATCTTGCTCATACTGATGAAATCGAAGTAGCTAATAAAAACCTGAAGCACCCTTGGAGCAAAGCAGAAATGTCTTAAAAGGTTAAAACTCCATAAATCACAGCCAAAGTGATTCTTGAATGTGGAAATACTACATTATAAAGACCTACCAGCACACTGAAGTTATTTTCCAAATGTTCCAGCCAATAGACTGTGATGAAGAAATATCTTTTTTTTTTAATGTGCTTCACTGGAGTTGTGTTAAAGAAGCTTAATATTCAGGATTAGAATCCCTATTCCTGCTGATGTGAAGCTGCAGTACTATGAAGAGAGTGATATAATGCAGAAACAAAGCTCAAACAAGGCGTTAGTTACCTCTGCTGTAAAATAAATCACTCCAATACATTTCCATGTTTACTTGCTGCAATATTATGATACTATTTCCAGGAGATGAAAATCAAGCACATTTAAGGAACAAGCAGTAAGTGCTGTTAATGTGGTCTTATGCTGGTAATCATTGTCTTGGGAAAAGTATATTGTGTTTTATATACTAATGCTATGATGTGTTTATTAACTCAGAATCCCTCTGCTAATGGCGCTTTAAGCAAGTAATAATTAATATAGTGGCAAATATTAAAAAAAAATACTTTTAAATTTAACTCATGTTAAAGGGATATATTATCTGCTGGTATTATTTCTTATCAAGAGAAAAGAGCAAAAAGAACACTGTATACCAAGCAAAAATTACTCAGTCTTTCTTTTTAAAGGAAAATATCCTTTAATAAACATTATTGGTATCCCTTACAGTATTGACTACCCATTTTCAAAGGAATTACCTGTTTTTAATTTTAAAACCACATATTTTCCTGGAAAATGAAGCATTTGTCATTGGAAAATAAAGATTCAAATGCATGCACCTGTGACTTCTGGACAGAGATAACAAAGAGATTTTTTCCTCTGCCTTGTAAATAAGCACCAGAAAGAAACAGAGCAAGAACAATTAAACAGACACTGTGCACTTAAGAACTCAGGAGAAATGTAAGGAAACACCAAAAGTTCCAATTACATAATATGAGTTCTAACAGATAACTCTGCAGTGCTAATAACAGCTGTGAGAGTCATGGTCAATCCCAAATAAATAAGAATAAATTATGTCAATATTTTTTAAATTTTTGAAAATCAGTGGGTTTCCAGACAATGCTTGTATCCCTGGAAAGCAGTTGGTTTCTTGTAACTTCAGAACTACAGTAGTAGTGTAGATGTTATTCATGGAAATGTACTAATTCACAGATACGACATACAGTTGTAAGTCTATTCAATATCAGCTGCAGCCATTAATTTTTATTTTCTTCAGTAACAATCTGAGTCACAACATTAATTATTTCTACTGATAAGTGTTAATACTTACCCTGAAATAAATACAATCTACCACTGAACCAACATTAACAATACTTTTAAAATTACGTTGCCTTCTTTATTGCAAAATATTAAACAGATTCCATGTATAAACACCTTTTTTTTTCCATTCAAAAAATAAATAAGCTAAGAATAAAAATAAAAACGCTGCTTTCATCAAACAAGTGGTTATGACATTTACAGGCTTTTTACTTCAAAGTCAACTGAAATGCTTCTTTCCTGCAGAAGTTAAATCACTTAAGCATGACGCTTGGTAAATATTTAACATTCTGTCCACACTGTTAAGTGTTCCACATATTAAAAAAACTATCTAGACAACATTTTTTCTTGCTTGGACACTTAATTATAGTGATCTTTGAGGCAATTTTTGCTTTTCTTTATATTGCCATGACCAGTACGAGTACTTACTGTGCAAGATGTGCCATTGCAAATATGCAGGCTTTACCACTGCAGACTAAAGCTACAAGAACATTGTCTTCACAAAACTGCAACCACAAATTTGGCCTTCAACTGAGAAATGTAAGAAAACATTCTGTCAGGAGAGTAATCTGCATGTTTCATCCTTGTCACTGAGATCTTTAGGTGCTGCCTTCGGAGGGATTGGGGAAAAGCACATAGAAAAATATGGGAAGCATAATTTTTCAGAAAGAAGTTTTTTAATTTTTTAGGAATGGAAAACAACCCAAGTGGAAACTTCATTAACTTTGGCTGAAACTATACCATAAAAATTACTCTAATAAACTGTGGTATAGCTCATACATAATTTAGAAGAAAAGTAAAAATATACCCCCTTTCTAAACTTACGTGTTTTTCTGCAACAGCACACTTCAGAGATTTGTCCCCTTGACATTAGGACCCTTTTCTCAGTATACAAACTTGTTACCCCAAGCAAGGGATATCGTCTAGTGCTATGGCTTTTTCACACTCTGTCACAAGGAAATTTTCCTAACTCTGACAAAAACAACTGTGAAAGACCAGCACTTTCACAGGACTTTCCTAAATAAATCTCAGTGGAGTTCCACTGGAAACAAGGCTTCTTGCATTGGAAATCCATCTCACATGTGGGCTATCATCATCACCACAAACTGCATCACCACACACCAAGGATTTCCAAGAACAAAACAAGCTATCAAACACTTTCCAGGTCCAAACCATACATTTATGGAATGGGAAGCATGCAGCATCGTTCTTTTGCCAAAAATGTAGGCTAAAGCTATGTGTGGCTGACAGTCCCTTTCTAGGAAAAAGGGACAAAACTTCACATGTAAATCTTGCAAGGACCACTTAGGGTTGTTGTTCTTTAAAGGCTTTACTTACATCATCAATAAAAGCAATTATTGTTAAAACAACATATAGCATGTGTGGCATTAGTAGACACAAAATATGCTCTAAGGCTTTTTCATGTTAACAGCCAGGATTTCCTATTCAGCTACCAAAACTGAAATTATAGAATTGTTGAGTTAAACGATATAAGCAATAGAAATATATTTCTTATGCATATTTGAAATGTTTCTAAATGAAGTGTTTTCACTCCAGTAAAGTCTAGCACCTTGAAAAGAACTGGTTTTATTCTTAATTCTTCTACTGAGAATTCTACTGAGACACCTACATCATCACCTACCAGCTACACACCTACTAAAGAAAAAACTACTCTGCAGGGAAAAGTACACAGAAGATTCCTTAAGGAGCAATAGGAAGGAACCACTAGTTTAATTTCTGAATTTCATTTCTGTCCTTTCTAAGCCGTTTGCACACTGTATTTTCCAAAGATTTGAAACAATCTTCTGTTTGTCTGACAAACAAGCTTCTTTGTCTGATTTACCTTACTTGTGCTTTTCTTGCCAGAACAGAACATACCTGCTTCTTTTGTTACTACACTGCAACTTTTGGCAAAACCATGACATTTTAACTATTGAATGGCCCAGTGAAATCAGTGTGTCCTACAGTTCTTTCACTTCAAAACAGATCTTATAATACCTATTCCTACTAAAATAAAAAGGTATTAGAACACTCTTTGAAATGTGACTTTATAATGTGCTGGTTCTGATAATACTCATTAAAAGATGATGAAAAACTAAGATATCTTATACCTCAGTCATGTACAGACCATGGCCAAGATCTCCTGTGATAACTGTGAAATAGCACCTCAGGGAACCTGAGGATGATGGAGAACACAACTACCTTAGAACACCCAAGCTACTTAGTAATTATCCAAATTCAGTATCAATGATGTCTGAATTCCTGCAAGTGCAAAGCTTTTCATTCAGTACTGTTTTATGCACTGAAGAGAAGAGTGCAAGTAAGAATTGGTGATGCAGTGCAAGCCCTCTCTGTGGGCCCAGTGGTCCATTCTGCAACTCTTCCAGTAACACCAGGCAGTGGGGGACTGCCTTGTACGTACCTTGGGTTATCAGAAACATACTGCAGAGTAATACTGCAGCTCACACATCCTGGCTGCGCAGATTTCTAGTCACATCACTGCCTTAGCAGAAAATCTAAACTTGCCTTTAGAACGTTTTAAGTAAATTATTTATACTCTCCTAAATACAGGAGAGTAAATAATAGTTTTTGTCACATTCCAGAATTTTTTGTCAACTACAGTTCTGTCCATCAGACTTTTTGGTGCATCAAGTGTATAACAGCATTCAAAAAGATTTGGTAGTTAAATACTTTCAGAATACTGTCAGCTTTCTAAGGAAAATACATAGGAAAAATGGTATAGTATTGAAGGAAAAGTCTAAGACTTGGGATACCAATGCTTCATGCTGCTGTCTCTTCCTGTTTGATAAATTGCAAAACAAGGAATGTAACTCCCTACACAGCATAGGTGTTTTTGAGATTTAATGCCTTAAGCTTATGAAAAACCTCAGCATCTAGTTAGGTACTAAAATATATATGGAGGTAAAATAAACACCTAAGGGAGCAATTAAAGTGCTTAAAGGTAGAGCTAGTGCCACTTTAGACACCCTTGGGTGGGCAACCCAGTCACCTGGACGGTGATGGCAGAAATGACAGAGAACCTAAGACAGACACATACTCTTCTGGGACAGCAGCTGGACAGCACACAGGATGCTCTACATTACTGAAAATGGCAGTCTGTTCTTGGGCAATAAATCTCACTGCTAAACTCTGCATTCACTCTGTGAAGAAAGTCAAGTGAAATTTTATAACTTTTTATAAACAAAATAAAATACTAAAAGAGGCTTTTACATATATAAATATTCCCCAATCTTTCTTAGTATCAGATTTGCAAACACGTAATTTGTGAAACAAAAGATGTGGACTGATGACACTAGTTTTTCTGCACCAGTGTCATTCCTCATTTTTTATAGTTAAAAGGTGTATTTCTAATCATAGCTGGTGCTGGCATGTTCTTTCAATATTAATAGTTAATGGAGCTCTTTGGTCCTATATATCAGGTTTTGCTATTTTTTACTTTCCTATTCCATCTTCTAGAACCTGGCACAAAGTATAGCTAACGTAAAAAGCTCAAATTCCAGTGTAATTTTGAAGCAGTCTACCATTAGTTCTGCTGGTACATGGAAAATTAGGAAAGAGGAAACAGAACTTAGATCACTTTTCTTTTTTGTCTGCTTTACTTTGGAAAAAATCACCAAACCCCACAGCAGTCTGGTCCACTTCTTTTTCTAACCTGCTGGTGAGGATACTGATGACAAAAAGCTGAAAGACTCTTACACATGCGTATAACATGCATCAGAAATTAATCTTGCTCCTGGCTTTGCCATTGCCAAGCCACTTTACCTCTGCAAATCTCTCTTTTGAGAACAGACAGTTTTGGCAGCAACATCAATTTTTGGAAAGGCTTTTCTGGGGGGATAAGAAAAGGTTTTGCAACTACCTTATCAGCACTTACTCAAATTTCAAATTCTAGACAAGAGGTGGCAAAGATAGTTTGATGATACATTTCACGCAGGTTTAGCAAAAAAATATTTGAAGGTTGTATCCTCAATAACGGTATCCATGATGGAACATCAACAAGTTTTTTAATATATATGAAAATTCTCATCCTCTTACAATTACAGTGTGAAAAAATAAGGAGAATACGTAAATAATTACGACAACTGCATTCCAGCCCCTGATGGTATCATATCAAGTCTCTCCAGCACCATAATCTTTGTCTTTCATCTTTGAGTGAACATTGCTTCCGAAATACACAGTAGTGATTGTTTCCCTTTTTATTAGGGAAAAGATCAGTAAATTGACAAAATTGCTTTGCTGTCTCATTTTCTTCTAGGAACCCATTCTTTTGAATCCTTTTCAATTAATTAATGTGACACTTCCAGAACTATATGGTGTATGTGCAAGAGAACTAACACTTAATCAAAAGCTATGGACACTATTATGTCATTTTCACACATGAATTCCGTAATGTTAGAAGACAAAGTAAAGGTGAGTTAGACCTGACAAATGACTTGGATGCAGAGAGAGTCCTTTCATCAATATTTGAGAGGCTGAGAAAGAAAGAAAAGTATTTTCTCTGTGTATGTATGTGTACATAAAAATTCAATGAAAGGAATAAGAACAGGAATGTGTTCATAAGAATCTTTAATTTGTGTGTTCATCAGGTGAGGGCACTTTGCTTCCAAGTGAGAAACAAAATAAGTTTATTTTACGAGTAACAGTTAAATGTTCAAGTAGGAAATTAAGTACCTTACCGAGGCCATTTTGGGATACCAAACACGTTGAAGTTTATATATTCTCTCATGTTTCATGTTTAGTGTTCCACTAAGTAAAATATGTGGGTCTCTTTAGTTACTCAGTTACGAAAAGTACTTTAAAGGCAAGGGGATATTTTTGATAATGCACATCTTAAACTTTTCATTAAACTACCAAATTTAAATTTTACCTTTTTGTGCACTCTGACATTTTTGTCTGGCATTTTCATTAATTTTGCAACATACATAGCTGAAATGTTAACTGATCAATACTTTGTCTCTCTCATGTAGCACTAGAGCAAAGCTCCCTAAGGACCACAGAGCAGTACAGAAATTAAATGTGTATCAAATGTTAATGTTAAACACAGCAGTACTTACTGTATAATGACTGAAATGGTTAAAAGAATTCCAAATGGACAGATGGTAGCACAAATTATCTACAATCACATTTCAAGATTAAAGTTTGTCCCATAAAATAATTCAATGACTCACACTGAAGTGTGTCCTTTTACTGATAGCCCTATTTTCCAATTATTTTTTGGTTCATTACAGAGAGAAATGCTAGTATTGGAAAAAAAGAATACACACCTTTTTCCCCTTATATTGGCACCCACTGACGTCTATAAGAGCACAAATGTCTGATCAAGAAGCTGATGGAAATTAGGCCAAACTTAGCAGACATTTCAGTGCCCACAGTGGATTAATCTGAAGAAAAAAACATCTGCTTTTGCATACTTTACTTTCCTCCTGAAATGTTCCATATTAATCAACAAATAATAAAAAAAAATAACTGCTAAATACTGCAAAGGTCTGTTTTAAACAGAGAAAATATTTGATTTTATGGCAAATGCTCTCTACATATTCTGATTTTTCCCACTGTATTTAGGTCTTAAGAAGCATAAATGTAAGTACATAATACGTTCTTGATCTGCCTCTAGACGTGTGATATAATAAAGCTGTTCTGGAACTGAAATATTAACTTAATATCATTGTTATGCACTTCTTTTTTTAGCAGGAAACAAATACAAAAACCTGGAGAGAATATAGAATTTTCTAATTGCGCTAAGGCAAAGTCATATTTCTAATTGCTCTAAGGCTAGTCAGATCAACCTATGGCCCATGAGCTATTTATTAATAAATAATTTATATTATTAATAATAATTTAGTAATAGCTTTAAGTATTTAAAAAATAACAGCTATTAATATATCACAGTTATATCAGCATGAAAATAAAGTACATTTATATATATGTAGGAATTTTTCTTTTGCTGTGAATCACCAATGTATAGAAAAAAGAAAAGGAGTGAAAAGTCAGTTATTCAGAAAAAATCCCCAGTGAAAGTGATGAGCTTATGAGTTTAATAGAAACAGGTAAAATATTGTTTAGTTGAGGAAATGCATAATCTAGAACATTGAAAAATTAACTTGAAGCTTCTCTCTCTCTATGAACAGCAAAGTCAACACTGGCCATTAAGCTGATGCCTTCAGATTGATTTTAGAAAGAATCATCCTAAAACTTCAATACAGCATTTCAATACCTAAAATGTTCCAAATAATGTAAAAGTTTGAGATAGCTAAGCTCAGAATAAAGCTGATAAATAATCAGTAAGCCCTTTCAATGAACACTGTTAGCCTTGCTGACTAACAGTGTGACTCTCCAAAGACAATGACTTTAAAAAGAACTGTAGTGAAGAGTGCACATAAAGGCATATAAAGCATTTAACAGAAACTTACTATATTAATAATCAAGGTTTCCAAGAGTTGTTCTCCTTTCCTGATCTATCTTAGTAATTACATTTCTGAAAACTGAGCTATTCTGCCAGAACTTCCTCACCTGTAGTCCTGCACATACCTATCAGAAAAAAAAGCCATGTGGTGAAAAGTATCCATAAGTGTAATGCTGGACGTGGGGCGTTGGGACGTACAAAAAATCAACCTTTACATACGCAACTTACCTGAAATGACTGTAACTCTGTATCAGGATGTACCCATCAGATATATTTTCAAATCCAACACCATAGAAGTAATGTGTTAGTTTAAAACTTGACTTCTCATTCGTTGTTTATTTGTCTGCCTAAAGAGCTGAAAGCCTCCAGAACAGCCTGCTTCTTTCTGTTTCCTTTCTGGAACTGACATTTCACTGTGACATTTTCTAGCCTCCAGAAGACAACTTCAAGAGGAGACATAATTTGTGCAATAGTGAAGAGAAAATGAAACATATATGTACATTTATTTTATACACTCTATTAAATTCAAATGTACCCTTAGTGAAAGTATAATTCACCGTAACACAAGCAAGTGGATCACTCTTGAGATTTCATCAGCCTATGAAAGTCCAGAAACCATCTAAACCCAAAGCTTATAATCATGATAAAAATTCACATATATTTGACTTGGCCAGCAAAAACTTCTTTTGCCTGACAGAGGAATGATTTGATCCTTGGAGAGAATAACATCAGGTCAAAAAGCACAGGATGCACTTTTGATGCAGAACAGGAATATATCTGTTCAATCACAGCACTGATGTAAACATAAAAATCTACTGCAACACCCACATAGCAAAACAAATACTGTAATAAAATCAAGAAAATCAGAATTTTGATATATATCTCTCTCTATAGAGATAGGTATGAAAAATATGAATATATCTATAAAAATATAATCAGGAATATGCTTCTACTGCAATACACTGTAACTATTATAATAACATATATTGATTATTAGCCTCCCTACTCAAATTCTCAAATTGTGTTTTACATACTACTACTACTACTACTACTACTACTACTACTACTACTACTACTACTACTACTACTACTACTTATTATTATTATTATTATTATTATTATTATTATTATTATTATTATTATTATTATTACTACATTAGTTTTTTTCTATGACCAGAAACAATTACAGTTTAACAGTTACACAACTTTTTCCATAGCCACAACAGTGTGCCATGGGGAAAAAAAAAAAAATTTGCTCAAAGAATAGGATGTCTTTTCCTTTCTTCCACTGGCAACAGCTGAGTGTTCCATACCCATATTAAAATCTGATTTAGGTTGATGAATGCTTACTAACTGAAGCAGTAATAGCAATATGAACATTTGAGTTTTATGTCGAAACCTGCATTTTCCTATGAAGTGCTGATAACTTTTAAATGATAGATCACTATTCTACAGCAAACATTAGCAAGCATAATTAATCTTTGCATACAGTGCCATTACTACAGAGTGAAAGTACAACCCCCTGGATAGGATGTGTGTCTCCTGTACTCCCAACAAACATGGCAACCAAGGACCAACAGCGTGTGTCCTTGGCAGGCACACAGGGGTTTAACAAGGAACACAGTAAAAATGGAGCCCAGCTAGAAGAAACTTTCTGCAAAACAGCGTGACACACCCAGACACTCCATTGTTACTGCACAGCCGGCTCCAACACCTGGTTTGATCCCTCCAAATTTGAGGCACCTGACCCTCAGGCACCCAAGTAATAAGTACTGTCACCAGACAATGTCTATAATTTTTCAAAGTTGTACCAAACCCTTTCCCTGTTCATAATCATGGTGGAGAGGCTCCTAATCTGGTATTTCAGCCAATTTAATTAACTTAGAAATTTCAGAAAGTGTGTCCATGCATACATTTCTACTTTCTAATGAAAAATTAATGGTCTTATTTGTAGCTCTTATGATTCTAAAAATAAAGAGGTATTTATCTGGGTAACACAATGCAATCTAAAATTGTGCTTGGAATTTTTAAAATTTAAAGTTTTTAAATTTTAAAAATAAAGGTTAATACCAATGAAGATAATGTTCATGAAGAAACAGCAATTTTGTTTAAATAGCTAAAACCAGATTCACTTAAAACCATTCACTAAAAATTATGACCAGAGTTTGCTCCTTAAAAGGTACTAGTTTGTTTGAATTTATGGTTTTAACGTTGAGTTTGTTTTATTTTGGTGGATTTTTTTTTGCCCATGAACACCACCTTCGAATAACTAGTAATCAAAAGTACTTTAAGAGTCATTATTCAGTATGAAAGGGGACCAAACAAAATTAAATGGAAGTAATTTGTGAGAAGCTTAAAATATATTATCCATAGATCACTGACTCTATTTTGATTTGGATCACCTGCTTGTAACTTACATAATCAATTACTTTTTTTACTATAGATATAAAATTATAAATTTAAAAAAACACACCCTATCTTGTTTGTGCAACATTCTAAACTAAATTACTTTAAAAAAAAAAAAAAAGAATAAATGTAACTTATCGATTCATGACAATGCAAACTTTTAAATAAATTAAAAGTAAACCACCCATCTACACAATAGTGTCCCTCATTCTAGAACACAAAAACACTGGGATGGTTAAAAATAGTATAAAGAAGATCATACCAAAAAAGCAGCTAGACTTCTTGGTGGAGAATCCCAGTCAAAACAACTGCTAATATAGCAGACAGCAGTAACGAGCGCCATGATACAATGCTTCATCCGGATGAAGTTCCTTAACAGTAGCTGTTAAAAAGATGAAAGATTGAAAATATTTCCAAACCCCGAAAAGTTTCAGGAGAGGCTCATGCTAACAATACTGTCATTCGCAATTTGGGTGAAGGCCGAGAAAATATTGAGCTCTCTAGCTCACAAATTAAGCAAGTTAGTTTAAAATCTGAGACTTGGAAGAGAGAGAATTTGCTAATTGTGTCAATTGGTATTTGCTGAATTTAATTCTACATGATACAAAAACTGTTCAACATTTAAAAGCCACTTGCAAAATTTCACTAATTATTTTGTTAATTAGATTTGATTAAGCCTTAACAAATGTTAGCCTTTTTAAAAAGATGCTGCAGGACACTAACCTGAAACAATGCAACATTGCTTTAATATAATTAAGATATCTGCACCATTTAACATTTTAACAAATTTGTCTGCTGTGATGTATTTTGAAATATTTTAAGTAGTTACCAAAGTAATCTCCATACTGTCAAATTACAAATACGTAAGACATGGCAACTCTAGGTTTTGATTCATGGAAAATGTACTTAAATCCTCTAAAATGGAAACACACATCACCACTAAAAATGAACAAGTGTACTTAGTTGCATAGAAAATGGTCATTCCTCCTGCCATCTGCAAAAGTTTCAATGCCATTTTCATTTATGAAAGTGGGAAGAAGAGTGCACCTTGAGTAAAAGGCTTTTGTTCCTTCTTTGCTGAAACAGTAGTGCAAAACACAGCTTTAGTAATTGCATTACTCAAAAGTGCAAATAAAGAAATATTTTGCCTCTTGAATTTTTTTTTTTAAATGAACTATATCATAAACTGATATAAAATTCATCCAGCAGGTAATTTACACCATGCTCAAGTCCTCAAGCTTTCAGAAAAAAAGAAAACAGTTCTGAGACCTTTGACTTTTCACTAAAACAACAAAAATCTTGTTCCTTTCCTACAACCAATTCTCTCCATGTTAAGATACAACATTTGTGGAACATGAAACACTTGAGTCCAAAGTAGTTTGAGTGCAGAGAATTGTGAGTGTTTAAATAATTTTTTACCAAAGCATTAAAATTGTATGTAGCAAAAATATGCAGAGAAAAAAGAAAGAGTTGAAACATTTCCTACTCCTGGATTCCATAGAGTTTTAGTCTGTTTTCACCTTTGATTCAAACCTTACTCAAGTAACTTCTTTGAAATCTGGCTAAAAGAATGCTGACTCTTTACTCTGCAACAAATAGAGAACTTTTGGGTCAAAGTTAACAGCAAAAATTTATGCAAGACTTATTTTACATGCACCTGTGCAATAATCTGATACGTGTGAAACCTGATGGTTTCTGCTGTGTTCTTATTCATGTATTTCATGGAAATTAGGCAGCAATTTATAGAGGAGACACATTAAACCCATGTATTTTGTTTCTGACTTCTCAACCTATCATATTCTTTCGTAAACATATAACTAAAATGTTATTCTTTACTCTCAGCAGTATGACACCAGATATTTGAATGTGTACATTTGATATTAAGGATTTTAGAACAGATTAGTGTTTCCTTACTCTTTACCTGTTTAGACAGTCTGTCTTCCTCTTCAATGTACTTCTGTTCTTTGGGCATTAAGGTTCGAATGCTGGCTTTCACCTATGCATTAAAATGCATGTCAGTACTTCCAGTTTACTTGCTCCTCGCTAATAACAGAGGCTTCAGTTCGCAAAATTTACCAAGTTTCAAAGTCATGGCTGCCAAGCTTGGGACACATAAGCATACACAGAGACAAGAGTTGCTGCTCTGTACATTAGCAGCCATAGCGGCAGCAGCAGCAGCAACAAAAAGAGTGGGTGTGCCAAGCACTGGCAGAAGAGTATTCTGTAGTATACATCAAGGCTTAGAGAAAATGAGGAATGACAGAAATTCTCTACAAATCAGGAACAAAAGCTTTCATGAAACTGAACTCTTTAGCAGTACAAAAAAACCCAAAGTTAAGACTTACAGCATTAAAAATCACATCTATTTCAAGATAGATGACCCCCTTTGTTGGCCCTGTCAGCTGCTTGTTTTTCAAGACGTAGGCTTTCTGTTCACCATTTTGAATCTGCAGGAAAAGGACATGACAGCCGTCTGTCTTGTGGTCTCCGCTGAATACACCCCCCCGGTGACCCCTGACCCCCAGCTGCTGAAACTGACAGAGAACCCAAAACAACTGTGGCAAGTCTGACAAGTACCTGTTCATTACCAGGACCGAGTCTGTCAGGAAAAATTAACTATCATGGGATTCAACATGGCCGTGAATAGAGTATGTTAAAATTTTAGTGTTCTTATTACAGACCTTGGTTGAGAAATGACAGACTCAGAGCTGCAAATTTTTTTTTTTTTTTTTTTTTTTCCCTCTTTACCCCCTTCAGCAGGAAAAATTCCGAGCAGTATGTCAGGTGAATGAAGCTTACAGACAGCAATGGTATAGCAACTTTGCCTAGAAAGTCAGCACTTCGATCGCGGTCTTCGTCGTAAACTGTCACTTCAAGCACTGAGTGGATGTCCTTTATATTGCTACAAAGAGAGAAGTACACACAGAAGAAAGAAGTCACTTACACCAGCGGATACCAAGGACAAAACTGTAAAAGGTTAGCACAGATAGCTGTCTGTTTCTCCAAGCCATGGAGGAGAACTTAGCTTAAGTAAATGAGACATCTCTGCATATAACCAAAACGCTTTCTAAGGGATGAAATTATTACTCTCTCTCTTTCTCTCTGCAAGGCTTTCTATAACCAAATACTTTCTTTTTCTGCAGTTATCACTTTTCTCTCTCTGCAAGACTTTTCTAGCAGAAGTTTTCTGGTGGATATTGCTTTAAATTTCCTACCTGGGGTTTGTGCAGCATGACCTGCAAGGAGCAGCACTGAGGGATTTACAGCCACCAGCAGAAGGCCAGAGAGCTTTTAAAAGCTATTCTTAAACACCACTACCCTTGTGGCAATTCTTACTGCAAATACAGTGAAACCTGTAGGTTTGTAAAGGGAAATAATTACAAGCTACAAGAGCATATCCTTGCACTAAGAACAAGTTCTTTGTTTCTGAATTCCTCGTTTAATTACAAATACACAACAAATTACAGCAAGTAAAGAACAAACAACACGGAACAATGCAACTTTCAAGTACAGCTGAGGAAAAAAGACTGCAAGCTATAAAACGCTCAACTGCCATTCACAGGAAATGTTACTGAACATTGTGACATTTTGGGTAAAAAAATCATATACTTTATTTGAATAAAAAAACTTATTTGAGAACTCATGTTTGATTGAATGGCTGATCCAGGAAATACAAATTCAAGCAAAGCAGCTCAACTTCAGTAAAATACACTCCTCCAGATGAGGGATAGCTAGCACAAAAATTAATTAAGAAATCTGAGGATAAATGCCGATGTACATAGAAGGAAGGCCTTGAAGGCCTTTAGAGGTTTTCTGTGTGATTTCTGATTAGTCTTTTGTCCTCTACAAATCCAGGCAATTCCTTATACAGAGAACTCTGCCAAGAAGTAGAGAATGATTAGTTATTTGCTCTATTGGTAAATAATTAAAAATACATGAATGAACAGTTTAGTGTGATTTTGCAGATACAGAAATGAGAACTACTACAAAAAGCTGTTGAAAAGTACAACTACTGTGAGCTTTTTTTCTTTGTTCTGAATTAATTTCGGAGCGCTTACTGCAGGTCAAGAAAACCTGAGGATACTAAATATAAGAATGACAAATCTAGAGGGGAAAACAAAAATTAAAATCACACTGAGTTTTGAGATTAAGGGCAAAATATAGCATTTTCATATATGATGAAGTGAAGTGTACACAAAACTAAAGCTTCTACTGTTTTTTGCAGAGGATTGTTTCTGATTTCAGCAGCAGTGAGACCTACTATGATCAGTTTTTCTAGTCACTGGTGTCACATTACAGTCAGATAGAGAGAAGGGAGTGAAAAAAGGCAATTGAGCAAGGCAAACAAGGACATTTTCTCTGTGAAAGACCTTTTTTCCATTTTGTCAAAGCCTTTAACTGTCTTCAAAATCAGACAAGGATAAAAGAACCAATCGCATCACTTTCCAATAAATTGTTTTAGACTGCATTTTATCCAACAGCTGGATTGTACTAGTATGATACTAGATGATATTGTGAGAAGGGCAGCTGGTAAATGGAAAAAAGAAGTGGAAAGTATTTCATCATAATTCAGAGAAATATAAATGCATGTAGAATTTCTAACTTTATGTAATTATCTAATGTTTTTTACAGTTAACAACCACATTTTAATGAAGGTCATATTCACAGTATCTGTTTTTCCCCACTCAAAACCTAAGGAGCAAATCCATCACACTGGATTTAGCCCTTGAAACTCTTGCTGAACTTGACAGGAGTCTGGTGTGCATAGCATTATTCATACCTGGTTTCCAAGAAACATACCTGGCATTTTTCCATTTAAAATGATACCACTTCTCTATTCTTTTTCTCAGGTTTTTAATCCTCAAAATGCATTTGAATGTTTAGTTAAGAAACATCAGGATGTCATCACTATTCTTCTTTAGAACTACTAGTAAGTCTTTTCGTTCCCTCTCCAGCACCCTCACCTCCAAAAAACTACCCCAAACCCACTGCCCATCCCTTCCTCCCACCTAAATCCAAACACCTACAATGTGAAGATTTTGTTCCATTCTGGATTGAGGTTCCTGTAGACAGTATGTGTCAGCAGCCTGTCATTGTTCAATTCAACTACACAAAACGGGTCACTTTTACCTGTAAGGGAAAATTTGGAACAAATTTTATGAACTAAGAAAACACATGATGAGCGAGTTAAATAAAAACAAGTTTGGGGGGTTGTTTCTCATTTTTTGAGCTTTACTGTAATGGTCTGCACTATATTCAAGATATTCATAACATGATTCATCTCCATAATCTATTAACATTCTTTGCTAAAAGAACAATTCTCTTGCCTTAAAAAAAAAGGAGGGGAGGGGGCAAAAAATCACCATACAGACTCTTCTGATGAAACACAGCATGTTCCTAAGAGTTGCCAGGCACCCTTGTGAGACAACTAAAAGAACTTTACTTCAATGGTACCAATTCTCCACTGACTTTAAAGATAACATAATGAGAGTATTTTGATATGAAGGAACTGTATTATTCTGTATTATTTGTAACAACATAGCACCTATGAAAATTATCCAAAGACTATTATGCTGTATTATGTTTCACGCTGTACAAATCCTCTCCCCAAAATCAAAGAATCATAAAGACAGTCTCATATAAAAGCCTAACACAAGACAAAGTGGGCAAGTACAATTAAGGAATGAGATGGTATGGGCTGGAATGATGGACTGTAGTTTCAGCACAGCAGAAAGGGAAACATGGTTGATATTTTATTATACATTAAAGTTCAAAAACGTAGTTTTGGATATATTTATAAAAAGATCCCTCAGCATGAAAGCCACCAAAGGAGAAAGTATGAAGTTTCTGCTTTGAAAATGCATTATGTAGATAATTGAAGTGGGATAATGGAAATGGACATCTATTTGTTTTCCTTTAAAGGAAAGTAATGGGCAAAGCAAGTGTGTGTGTGTGTGTGTGTATGTGTGTCCTTAAATATGAAATAGGCAGCTTACAGCAAAAGACTGCAGGCAAACAGTGCTTAGATGCTAAGGAAAGTACAAGAAAAACGATCACAACTGCAAGTTTAGGGGTAGAACATAAAACTGACACTAACCCTTTGAAGGTCTGGTTTTGGAAAGGTGTTGTGGTTTAAGCCCACCACCAGTGTTAAGCTGCACCCTTTTTCCCCATCCCCTCTTTCAGGTGACAGAAACTAAAGGCAGAAATTATGGGTTGAGGTAACAACTTACTGGAAATGGCAATGAGATAAGTAAGAAAACATTAACAGTATATAAGAGAGGGTGATTACTTGCAAAATGCTCACTGACTCTGACACACTGCCTCCTTCCACTCCACCATCCCACCACTTCCTCCGCCACATTTTTCCCCACAAGCCTGGGACAAGGAAAGACAGTGTCACACTAACCTTCCACACATGCACTTTTCCTCCCCAAGACCAAGGCAATGAAAAAACCCACAATGTTAGACAAATCCTCCAGTCAGGACCAGCACCAACCCACTATTCCATTCACCACACACTCCCCCAGAAAGGGAGAAACTGTCTGCTGAACCTCTGCACTGCCCCCGTTTTCATCTACCAGAAGCCATGACCTCTTCCTCTTGGAAGGAGACTCCCTGACTTCCACACACCCGTGATGATTTGAGTGTGTAGAATAATGGCCTAGACAGGCCCACATGGCTCCAGGCTCTGCCCTCGCACATCCCTGGCCTAAACTAGGACAAAAGGGTAAGAAGAAAAGTAGACACATGAATCTGATGCTTTCAGACAGCTTGGCTGTCTGAAAAAGAAGTGGGAGAAAAGTGGGAGAAAACAAAAGGTGGCGGGATTGGTATCTTCAGCATTTCAGGGCAATTGTGAAAAAAATATCCTAGAAGGTTGAGGAGGGGTAGCAAGGTAGACCTAAGGTACAGCTAAGATGGAAAGAACACTAATGAAAAGATAAGGAGCATGGTAGGAAGACCTCTTTCAATAAAGAGGCAATAAAGGGAAGAAATCGTATTGTGGACTAAATTATTTAACTCATATATCAAATTATGTCAGTAATGACAACTGCTATAAATGCTGTCCAAAACAGAGACATACTATCCTGCTTTTATATTATTATTTTCTCCAGTAACTGAAGGGAGTAACCTTTGCCTTTGGCAGAGTACAAGTGTACACATTATTTTCATGAAAATAGAAAGCTGAACAACAAATTGGTGCTTCCTGGATCCAAGGGAATTTTGTCTGATGTAAATGAACAATTGAGTTGTGTAGTACCTCATGGCTTGCTCTTCTCTCCAGACTTTCTTTGGGAAGTAAACTGTTCAAAATATTTTGAATGTTGGCATTTGCCTTCCACAATTAAATCTAACATACTAGGCAATCGTGTTTCTGAGTGTCTTCAATAACTCGGTATTATTTTTTCATGCACTATTAGAAACCATAAACTGAGCAGCTACAGTAGCTACATTAGTGAGGCTACATTAATGATATTAGGGAAGCACATAATTTGTTTCATACCTTATACAAATGACAATGAAATCAATACTTAGACAAAGCTGTCCAGGGACCACATCTCCAAAACTGCAGTATTGATTTTGACTACACCAAGGGTTTATGTGCATATTATTAATTTTAATGATAAAGTATAATTGTTTAAACACATTGTGAATTATAGTTAATTGATGTTTACCTTCTCTAGAAAATCATATACTGCTGAATGTTTCCCAATTTTCTGAAAAATTATACAAATCATTAATCAGCAGAAATGGATGTACCACACATCTCAAGGTTCCTCTATTTCACAAGGCTAGAAAGTGATAGGAAATCTAAACCATTTATATTATTTGAGTCCTTTAGCTTTCAGTATTTGAAAAAGAAACACCCAGAAGATACCTAAAATAACAAGGCAGCACTGGCACAGCAGGTGGACTACTATATCTCGCTTTTTAAAGTATTATCAATCATACTTGCATATGGTGGTACAATGTGAGTTGAGCTTATTAGACATTCAGACACAGTAAATTACACTGCAGCATATACAGGCCATCTTTTATAAGCAAAGAGAGGGTATTTACTACATTTACTTATTTTCTGTGCCTCCTGGCATGCACTTTTCCAATGACTCTTCCTACAGATTTATATGGATATCAATCAATAATATGTAACATTAATTATAGAGCTCTTCAATCAAACCAAAGACAAATGGCTTTCAGAAATGAAAAAATCCCTCACTTAACACCAGTATTTCACACCTGCTTCCTCCTCATTTGAAAATACTACAAGAACAAATTTGAACAGAGGCAGTATCATGACATGGTGCAATGGAAGATTGAAATGCCATGTCTGACAAAGAGAAGCTTCCCAGCTTTGAACATCTCTGCTAAGGAGTGTTGGTTGTATCATATTTACTTGGTTACAAAATAAACCTTCATCATTGCCCCTTCACCATTGCCTATGGGCACTTCTTCCATATGCTGAAAGACTCATATCCAAATAGGGCTTCTGAAAGGCACCACTCATTGCTGACATGCTCAACATAAGTTATGTGCAAAGATTATTAAGATAGTTACCCAAATAAGTGAACATGATCCAGAAAGACAAAGACAGAATAATGCACGAAGACTTAGTGAAATTAATATCTGTCATCTTAAAAGTTTTCATTATTAGAAAGAGTAACTGCAATCTTAATTCTCACTGACAGCCTTGGCAACCTGCATTTCCAGAGTGTGCAAAATAATGGGATCATTTCCAATGAAAGCCTTAAGAGAGCACTAAAATATTAAAAAAAATGTCCTTAGGTCTCCTTGGTTTCTAGAAGGACCCCAAAGATCCAACAACACTCTGTTGTTCAAAACCAGTACCTTAAGCACAACACATTTTAACAAAGGCAGCCTCAGACAACTTCTGTCAATTAATGCTATTTCAAACAGGACATACAGAAAAGGTTTTCCTCATTTTTTAAGAAAAGAACACACATGTTCAGAAGAGTATGTGTTCTCCCTCCTCTAGCCTTTCTAAAAGGATGCTTAAAACCCCGATTAGTCTTGTGCTGCCTATGCTCCGTTGTATCATTCCATATTATATTGTCATGACAACAATGCCTTTCACTATAAACTAAACCACACCTGTTGCATATAATTGTCTATAATCTGTCAAGCATCAAGAAACTCTACCACACCCTCTGCATCTACTGATTATCTTCCAACTGGCAATCCCTGCTCTGTGCTTTTTGTAGACCTCCAGCCTAAAGTCATTCCAGTGACTTTAGAGATGTTTAGCTATTGATCAGGCAGACATCCACAACAAACCTCTCAATACAGTGCTAAGCAGGTGGTGAGTGCCATACAAGAACAAGATGACCACCACCTGCCTAAGGCAGACATTAAAAGTATGCTCCCAGCAGCACCAACACCAACGCTGAAAATTTTGAATATCCCATGACCACAGTGGTGCTAACTGCTATCACACCTTATGACTGGTTGCAGGAATTCATGATAAAAGTAGGTAGTGAAAAAATGAAGTACACCTTCCAAATTACTGAAATCAAACCTGCAGAAAACCTCAATACAAAGTTAAACAAGTATCACTTATCCATTTACTTGCTGTAATGTCTCGTGCTTTTTGGTCTCTACTTGTACAGTCCTAAGGGCTCCTGAAATTATAGAAAGAAACTGCTAATTTACTTAATATGCATAATTGGAAGGAAAAGCAACTTCTCTTTTGACAGATCTCCCTCACCTGTTTTTCCCCCTTTATCCATTACAGAACTAGACTATCTGAGAATGAACTCTAGGAGTTCTGCTTTGTGTATGCCACCATTGAAAAAAAACCCTCTAAAGAGCTACTTATATTTTGAAGCTTTGAATTCTATCTTTATTTTTAATCTTAGAAGCTTTTGAATTTTAGGCCACATGTTGCATCTAGTTTGACAGACATCTGTTTGTGCTATGCTATGTCTTTAGACAGTGCAAGACCAGAGCACAAACTGGGATTACCTTACTTAGATCTAAGAAGACTATTTTACTGCAGTCAGCACTGTGTCCCTCACATTGCACATCATGCACACATTAATTTAAATCAGTCTTTTACTTGTCACCTTATTTCTCAGATTTCCCTGGATGATCTGTGCACCCATAACCTGAAATCTGCCCCAGCTCTCCAAAAGAGGTAGCAATGAGGAACCAGAGATGTGTTACTTGCGGTTTTGTTCAAAACCTAAAGTCCCCCTGAGACCAGGAAGTCCTGGTCAGGGACTGACCAGGAAGTCAAAGTCAGCTGGCAGCTCAGATTCATTATCTGTTTTGGTTGGTCACCTAAACATTTGTCTCCTGCAAGAAAATATAAAATGCACTTTTTCATGATGGAAAACGGACCTAAACAGGGATTGATAGAAGCAACCTTTAATGGCTTCTCAAAATATTCAGAAAATCAAAACAACAAAGCCTCAATCTCCACACAATTTCAGCTTCTGGATTTTCTACTCAAGTAGCCACAGCACCACACAGCCTGTGTTTTTCTTTAGTGGAAAAGTTTGGGAAAGGTTCTTTCCATCAGTTTAGACACCACAGGAATTTCGTCTGGCTCTCTGTGCTGGTACTCACAAGCAAACACCAAACATATCAGGTGACTTGTGAAGCCCTGTATTGCAATGGCCATGGGCTGGTGGGCTAGTCTCACGCACAGGCGATGCAGCTCATCCTCCAGGCTGGAAGCAAACTGAGCCATCCAGTCTAGGGGGCAGCTAGAACAGCAAACCATTGGGTGTCATCTCAAATTCAACCACAAAAGTACTAATTTTTCACAAGAGATGGTAAAGACATGTGACCAATTCAGATGCAAGGATCTTTTATTTATTTATTTAAACAACTTTTCCTGAGTTTTAGAGCTCTCAAACTGCAATATGATATAGTTTACATTTCTGGACAATTTATATATGCCTTCCCTTAATGGTCCCCCATGGTGAAAATCATCCAATATAAATTTTTAATTCTCAGCAAACTGTTTTCTAGCAAAAATTAATTTTGGTACATAGCAGTACTTTCAAACAGACTTCAATTGAATATAACTGCACTTTTGAACTCACTTCCTTGCTCCACTTGTATACAAAGCACACTTTTCTTTGAAGAAAAGCTGTCAAATCTTAAATTTGATCAACTTGCTTGCCATGTCTTGTACTAGTTTATCAGTAATATTTTTTATTATGTAACTCTATTAAATACATGCATTTGTTTCCAGAAAACTGCATGACATCTGCTTATTGTACAGTTAATATTGTAAACCAGGAGACTTTAGTAAAAATAATATGGAAACATCCATATTTTATGCAGTAGGATAATTCTCTGTTTTAGAAAGGAAGAGAACACTTGTGTACAGTAATAAACATCATGCTTCTCTATTGTCAATCACTGAAATTTCTGCCTGTAGGATTGAAAATGAAAAATTATCATAAAGATCATCAGTCACTGTACAAAGGCTCTTACTCTCTTAATTAAGGCTGCCATGGATTCTTCCTGTGAATTACCATTGATACAATTACTCTTCAGAGTATATGCAAGCAAGAGAGCACATGGCAGATCTACCTGTCCTCTGAAAAACTTATTGCACTTCTGAAGTAATAGCTCACAAGGGACAGCAGATAGCATTGGGTTAGATTGCCATTAGTCCTTCAGAGATACTTCTGCATGGCTACTGAAAATATGCATTGCTTCAGTATAACTCCAGGGAAACAAATAATTTCATAATTTTGCCATTTCACAGTCCGTAAAGTTACAAAAACTGATAAAAAGTCAATTTCAGCATTAGCTAGACCATGAACCAATTTTCATCAAATCACTAGCCTTATTCTAAACTAAATATTATATGAATTTTTGCATTAATTACCGAACTAAATGCTAAAAATGCTTTGGACAGTTTAATAAGGAATTTCAATTCCACTTCTACATTCAAAAGTCAAGTTGTCAAACCATAACTTCACAAAGATCAAGAAACTTTAATGTGGCTATAAAAGTCAAAATATTGTTTGAATATTTCATAGGCTATTATGATTCTCTCCTACCTCTGGCCATGCTTATCCATTACGGATCTAAGACCCCACCGCAAAAAAGGCCTTTATTTTTTTAGAAGACAAGACAGCCAGTTCATGACTCTGGGGGGCAGTGCCACTCATGCAGACACTAATGTCACTAATGTTGTTCCAAGCTCCCTGCCAGCCAGCTGCTTGCAGCAGAACAGTCAGTCTGACCTTTGGCCAGGAGGAGGAATGGCTCAATAGCACAAGAAGCTGCCTTATCTAATGGATTAAGTGCAGAAGCCAAGCGAAATGCCACCTTTGACAAGGACTTGCTCTGTTGGCCTTAGCTGAGTCAGTTAACCTTTCTTAGTTTTCCATCTTTAAAATGGGAATTATAATTCTACTCCATCTGTGCTGATGCAAACATGTTGCAACAAACTGATACCATGAATGCTTAAGGTATCTTAGGAGGCAAGTCATGTAATGCCATAATCAAGTTAAACTCATCTCCACAGAATACTTGAAAAAACCCCAAAAACACAAGCCATCCTTTAATTGTACGTATAATTATAAATGTTCTGGTTAACAAAAAATATCTTTCAATAAAATATCTTTCAAAAATATCTTTTAAATCCTGTTTTTTCCATTACTGTGCTAGAACTGGTTCTTAAAACCCAGTATTTTTGTGTTTTGCTTTACATGATATTAGACCAAAGTCTTCAGGTGACCTATATGATAGGATCTGATGAAATGTTTTATCTACCATAGAATTCTGCACATCTACTAGATTTTTGTACTTTGTGGAGATAGTTCAAGTGTATATTGAAATCTGTTTGCACTAATTGACATAGCAAATTACTTTTGGAACTGTATTTCCAAAGGCCTCTGAATTTATTCCTTCAATTTTACACGCATGGGTTTCCATACCTTTGTGAATTTAATGTTTGTGTTCATCACTCTGACATTTCCTAGCATTTGAAGAACCATTTCAAACACCATTTTTGCACATTAAATGTTAGAACAGTTTAGCAGGACAGATTTTAGAAAAGACATTTACATTCAGAACAATTAGCCATCTTGGTGTCTTCATCCTACTTTCATATACTGCAATCAAAATTTTAACATGGAATTTTCTTAGAAGAGAGGGTGAATTCCAGAGAAAAAACTTGGAAACGGAAGGAGGGGGGGGGGGGGGGAAGAAAACAAAAAAAATCTGACTCATTTTCTATGCTTAGTTTCTCATCTTTAGAGGAGGAAAAGCCTGAAAAGCTTGTGGAAACAAACCTAAATATCACTGAGCTCTTTAGTAAAATCTCTCTGATAGATAGGGTTTTGAAATAACACTACTCAGAAAAAACACACAATTGATTTATAATGCGGACAGAAATACAAATAAATTTACTTCTAATGAAGACTGAAGACACAGTAATCAAAGTGTTAAAAATTCATTTCATGCACATTTCATTTGCCTCTTAGCTGATATTTATCACGTAATTCTGTGAGAAAGTAGAGGCCTAAGATGCTCCAGATAAATGTCTCAATTAATTGTACAGGGGTAGCCCTCTTTGAGCTCAACCAGAGCTGTGAGCTCTTTATTAAAAGCACTATTCTGTAGCCTGTAACCTTGTTCCTTGACTCCTCTCTAGTTTCCAATTTAAACAAGTCCCCATGCGGCCCACTCTAAAGGGCTTTGTCTCCCTGTCATTGTTATGAGAGCCAAGGCATCCTGGAAGTGTGAAATCAGACCTCATGAGCTGAACGGTTCCCCAGGGAACACAAGACCTCGCAGAAGGTCAAAGTCATGGGCTGGACCATCTGAAAGTGTCTGATCGCTGGTCTGTGACACAGCAAGCAGGGTGGGGGCAGGGGGAGAAGGGAGCCAGGGGGCTAGAATTGAACACATCTTAATTAAAGCCCAAAGACTACAAAACAAGCTATTTTCTAGTCAGGCCATCTTATGGAGTTTGAGTTTTGCTCTGCTAATGAATCTGAGTTGCTAACTATTATTCCTTAAAAGTACAGCACTTTTTCTGAAATCGATCAAACTTGTGGCACATCTTTTCCCACTCTGCTTACTTTTTACCATTGATAAGGCAGAGATTTTGAATTTTGTTTCATGACACAAGGAAAAGGAGCAATGCATCTGCCCCAGTAAAAGAGATGCAGACACTGCCTTGCAAAGCCAGCAGCCTTCCACAACCACCCACCTATACCTGATTGCACTGCAGAAGAAATAGATATATCTGACTATTGCCTAAACCTCAACTATGTCACAGTGAAGGGGTTATTGCTTTATTACCTGTAATTTCTATGGGTTAGGTGAAACATATATGTATAATGTCAGAAGTGAACTGTCATGATGAGCCCATTATACTTTAGGTTTTACTGAACCACCAGAAAATCTCTTCACATCAAAGGATGTCACTGTAGGCACAGCACCTGCCAGGGCTCTACAAGCAGCCAAATCCTTGAGAAAGTCTGCCAGGGATACCAGGAGCAAGCTAAGGTTTCAGGAAACTGGAATATAACTCTAACTCAGGATTTAGGGTGAAAAAAGCCATGCACTGAATAGCTAAAACACAATAGAAGAGTCAATTGAAAGTTTCTTTTCAGGTAGAGAAGGAAAAAGTAAACTTCACTCTCAGTATCCTCCCATTCATTAGATTACACTTCAAAGAATTTATACTAAATAATACATAATTTCAAGAAAGGTGTATTTGCTGTGAGACCGGAATTTCCAACGGAACATAATTTTGCATTGGTGGAATCCCTAAAATAACGTACTGATTATGGAACTACATTATTTTTCTGGAGGAAACAATCTCAGACACCAAATAATTTTCCCAAAGGCCCTGGTCCTGAAAGATACCCTCTTTTTCAGCTCTCCCAAAAACCAAGTTAAGCTTTCAAGCACAGGTGGGGCATCTCTCAACCCCTCAGTGGTTCTTCCTCTCATAGACCTCCTGGAAAGTGGGTTGAGTGAGAAGTCTGACTGTACTTTTCTGGTGTGTTTTTAATATCCAGTTATGGTAAGTTCCAGCAGCAATGCACTTCAAAACTGGTCACATCTACATGCTCCCCTGCCTACAACTTAACTGAAATTTCAGCTCACTCTGGCACATTATTCATTGCACGTACATGTGAGGGGGGTTGTAAGCTGAGACATGAACCACCACCCTTAACCACTCTAAAAAAAAAAAAAATCTGTACTAACCTTAAGGATTTGAAGTGCACTGTCTAACATTAGGCAATTGAAAGTGAAGAAAAATAACTGCCCTTGGCTATCAACAGTTTATTAGGGGCTTAACTAAAGTGACCTACTGCAGTAGCATTCCACTGAGGGAGGCTATGAGCTTTCTGAGGAAAGGAGTAGAATTGAGGGTTTCATTAAAAAGTAATTTGTGCTTTTTACTCATTCATTCAACAGGACTCTCAACTGCTCTTCATTCACACACAGTTAGTACAGTATTACAATGCTGTTCAATGTATGGTACAAAGGAAAAATTTCACGTTTTGAAAGGGAAAAAGAAATCCTTGCAATGGTAGTAGGATTGATGACTACTTAAAAGATTACAGAAATCTTTTTTCCTCTGCGCTTATGTTTAATGATGGAATATTAAGGATTTAAAAGATCTACTCAGCTCAAACTAATAAATTTTGATTTATTACTTCACATGAGAAGATTCCTGGAAGTGAAATGGGATATGTTTAGCAGACAGGAAACAGAGCAAAACACACAGATAACTATACAGTTGTTCTAGCTGCTTTTCAGATTCAGTAACTCTGAAAACACAATACAGTAAGACGAGCAAACTAGTCCTTAGCTTTTACTCAAAGAAGCAATCCTTAGTCTTGTAAGTAATACCACTGATGACAGCAGTCTTCACACTTATTATTTTGTTGAATAAAGGTCAGTCAGGTTTTTACACAAGTTTTGCAAACATGATTTATTAATCATGAAACACCTACTTTATTTCTCACTATTACTATTCAAAGTTTAATTTTAAATGAATGACACGTACGTAAGTACAAGTTACTGAAAATAGCTATACACTACAACAGCAGATAATAAAATCACTTCATTCTCTTTTCAAAATACCCTGTTACTTTTGTCCAGAATATACAAGATTTCTGTCACATCTGGAATGTGCAGCCATCTTACAAAATACGTCTGCTGTATAAATGCTTTTTCTTACTAACAAGGTAAGATACTGAGTGTTCTTCCCCATCTTCCTATCTGTAATACTAAATAAAACATGTGAAAATTTTTGGTAGCTCTATACATCTTCAATTGAATCAAATATATTTAAAAAAAAAAAAAAATTGTTCAACCAGCACAAATAATGTGTTGATTTGGAAAAGTCAAAGACTGAACGAGGTCAGGGACTGAATTATCCCATTTGCCCCTGAATAACTTAATCTCTCTCTCTGTTCAGACAACATTGGATTATAAGGTCAAACCAGATGGAGGGATCTTTAGAAGCATTTCTACAACCTCACCAAAAATAGAATCTGTTATTTCGTATGCCACAAACTGGATGATCAGTTTCAACAATAAAATGTTTGCACTATTACCTTGTCTGAAACATTGGCAGTCATCTTAATTATCAAAAACCTACTAAAAATCAAGTAAATTGTTCTATATTTATATATGCTCATACAGAACATTTATTTTAGTTTCCTTTTACATTCTTCCCATTTTTTAAAATTTTTATTGATATTTTAAAGCAGAGATGGCTCATTTTGCTCCATTCAATTCATGCGCTATGAAGGTGATTGTACTTAGAGGAGATAACTTGGGACATTTCTGGAGAAATATGGTCAGTATGGCTGAAATATTTTTCGTTATTTTGCAAAGCAACATGTCAACTATTCAACTTATAAAACAGAAAATTTTAAAAATTTTCTTATTTCTCTTATCTTAAAAAGACAAGCAGTAGCTACAGCAAACTGCATTCAGTTGAAATGTCTGAAACCAGTAGCAGCCTTTCTAAATATCTGACAGATACCAAGTGGTTTTTTGGCAACAACTTTAAAGTAGAATCTAAATCTGGGACCTTTTATTTACCTTGTCCTTTGGAATTTAATGTTGATAATTTTGTATAGTTTCATCTACTAAAACAGAAGAAGTTTCTTTTATGTAATTTTTATAGGACGTCTGATGGAGAAAAATGTATGTTTCAGCTTTCTTAGAAATAACCTACACAGGTCACTGCTAGCATTAGAATGACTTGCAGCCTTGCTTACAAAACTTTCGTTTGTGTTTAGATTTTTTCATTAATGATCAGAAGGTGAAAGTGTAGCCTGTAGATGAACTTTAGTTTTAAGCATTTTTTTCTCAGTTCTAAAACCACAAAATCTTACTGTGGTATTCAGTGCCGTAGGAACTAAATGAACTCTTGCCTGTGACATCAGCTGCCATCAATGCTTCTGCCCTGATGACCTTCACCTGAAGAAATCCCACATCGCTGATGTTATGGAACATCATCATTGGACTCTAAAAAATAATAAAAAGAAAAATAATTCTGGATTGCAAAAGAGACAAACCAAAAGTAATATTAATACTCTCCTCCCGAGCCCAGATGTAAGTTATGGTAATTCTGTCTAAATATTCAGACTTTTAAATGTTATTTGCTGAAGAATGTGCAGTTGATTGCATTTCTTCCTATATTTTGAAACTTCAACTTATCAGTGAAAATTACAAAGGAAAAGTTAGAATATGATTGATTAAATGTAACACAAATTCTAGTGAAATAATCCCCCAATACTATGTGAATAACTGCGCTTCGAAATTTGAAATTATAGCAGTATATTAAGAAATTAACACAAAATATGAAATAAACTCCTCTCCCTGAATTATTTTTCAAGATCTATATTCACAATTTTCCCTCTGATGGCTCCAATATTATCTTGAGCAGTGACCTACGGCCAATATAGATTTTTATAGTTGACTATCACATGCAAGCTTGCATGTGCCCCATACCCCTGCATAAGATTGTGAATAACATCAGCAAAAGCAATCAAAAGAGGAAAACATCTATTTAATAACTTTCATATTAATCACATGCAGAAAGGATAAAAAAAAGAATTAAAATATGTTTCACATTCCATGGCAGAAAGCTCCTATCATAAATCATTATATTTTTTAGCACAAATGTCTTCAATATCTACATGTATTAAGAAGAGGAATAAAAAAGAGTTCACTACACTAACATTTGCATTTATTCATCTAACACAAATTTAGAAAGTTCATTAAAAACCATGTTCCACTGCTGCTCTTTTTTCAAGAAACCAAAACTAACAAACTGTGAGTACTATAATTCTGAAACTCTAGCTTTTAGTATTATTTAAAATTTGCGGAGTTTTGCATGATAAAACATTGAATGAAACTTTGAATCTGGAATCAATTAATAACTAGCCTGGCTTTACTGTTCAGTTCTTAGATAACCTAGGGGAGAAACTCCAAAAGAATAAACTAAAATTGGATTTGCAAATCTATACACATGGTCACATTTTTGGTTGGTTTTGCAAATTTTGTTCATAAATATTAGCCCATACCTTTATTTTGAAATATTTTAAAATCTGGACTAATGTATTTAATGCTATATTCTTCTAAACTTTTTAATATGGTGAAACTTTTTCCCCTGCCTATGACAATGTCCAGATTTGTACAAAAAGCAAGCATCAGAAAAACATTGTATCAACAATCCCTTAATTTATTAGAAAAGCAAAATTTACTGTTATGGAAAATGAGAATAAATTATATCCCTGAATCTAAAAACCACAGATGCTGCTTAAATGAAATATTAAATGTCAGCTTGCTAAAACAGTATGTTTTTGCACAGGAAATCTATCCATTAAGATTTTAGACATATAATATGCATCCTTGTCTTTCTATTAATAAGACAATTCTAACAGTTAAATCACACTGATACTAATTTCACAAACCCAGCTCATCATTCATTGTTTACAGTGAAGATTTGACCTTGCTACACTGAACTTAAAAATCCAATTAAGTGTAGTAGCCCGTAGGTTACATACATGCACCATGTTATAACGGGGTAACAGTGAATAAAGTTTTACCACTTTTAATAAGATAATCATCATAAAAATTACTTCAAAATACTGCTGGTCAATTTTACTCAGCACACATTCAACCCCTTTTTTATGTGTTTATAAGCTGAGGGTAGCGGAGATGGTATTACAAACAGCACTGGTATAATTCAGGGGTCTTGGCACCCCTCATTTATTACAATGATGATCAGGGTTTGGCAGCTTCTTATCAGAACTGGTACTAGAACAGAGATAATTCTGCTGTAACACACACATGACAGGACTTACAAAAATGTTTTCACCATCTACCCAAGTTTCCCAACAACCAAAACAAACACCAAGCTGTAGAAATAAAACAAAGCAAAACCCAAATGCAAAACAATACAGCGACAGTACCCGCTTCCTATGATGCCATACAGTCTCATTTTTCCACATTTCACTCTGATTAGCTCACTCTTCAAAAGGGTGCCTATGCTGTATTTCACTTCGCCACCTTTGTTAGAATCCCACAGAATTTCTGAACTTTTATTTCCAGGAAGTAACTGGCTTAGATTCATTTACTGCACATACTGACTGGAGAGACTGATGAAAATGAATAGAATGCTGCAACAGAGGCTCTTGGAGAAGCAAATTACTTTAACACATTACTTTAAATACATAACTTTGAGTAATGATTTATCAGATTATATTCTGCCTTCTTATTTATGATTATTGTTGAAGGTATCAAAAATCCACATAGTTTCTGAAGCCTAGAATTTTCATAGCAGAGGAATCTGTGATTTGCTGGGAATCTTTTCAGCCCTTAATAGATGGGAAAAGATTGAAATGCTCTGGAGATGAGTCTTCTTTATTTTTTTAATGAAAGGCTGTATAATATATTTTCTGTATGGCTGCAGCAGCTGTCAGGAAGAGCATCTCAGTTCAGCTCTATTGTGGGATAAGCAATACCCCATCCCATGGCATTGAGATACACTGAGGGGCTAGTACTGATTGACAGCTTGTCACCATGACGTCTTATTCCATCTCTGTTATGGAGAAAATTAATGTCACACCACCAGCCTTATGACTCGCTGTCATCTTAGAACTGCTCACCTTTTATCAATGCTCTAAATAACATTTCAAGCCCATCGTCTCACAGTGGACAATCTGGTCAAGGGACATTAAATCGGATGACTGTGAAATGTCATAATAAAAATGGAATGCTAACAACTTCTCTAAACTAGCTCCTCTGGTTTTTAAACTGTGACAAGGGGGACCAGTAGTTCAGCACACCAGTTCTGAAAAGGTCATACAATCTCTCTTGGTCTGTACCCATTAATGTGCCCCCCTCCTCACCCCAAAAGGAATTAATCTTTTCAGACAATTGTGGTAAAATAATGGTTCAAACAGTAATGCCTGTTTAATTTGTAAGGCTCTGATGTTCAGCTACAAATGGTTAAGTGACAGTAAGAGAGTCATTTTCTAAGGCTATTTGATCTGACGGCAAGGTCAGCTCATTAACTGTTTTTGGCTGTAGAAAGGGTGCAAAATACATTTCTCAAATGGAAGCTAGATTTTTTTAAGAGGAAATAAACCCAAATATACAGCCACTCAAAAGGGAACTCTACATCTTGCTAATTGCACATGTTACCTTTGTATTGGTTCTGAAGTGCAGATATGAAAACCAAAGCCAAATTGAACATCAGTGAAAATAAACTACTTGAATTAAGTTAATCCTGGTAATTTCTTTCTTCTGCTGGTAATTTTAATTAAAAAAGTAGAAGTTATCAAAAAAGTATGTAAATGTCACAATTTTCAGAAGAACATAATGAGAAATTCATACCTCTGGAATATGAATATCTTCCTAAAATTTAAATGTTTTCAAATGTATACACCAATGTATATGAACAGACACATATCCTTGTATTTGCAAGAAACAGGAATAAACCAGACCAATCTTATGCCACATAGTTATGCTTTACACTGGGGAAAAAAAAAAATGAGGATTTAGGAAAAATGATTAATAGCATAGTCGTAAGGTGTTTCTATACTGCTACTGAAATAATCAAAACCATCAGTATCACTTGTCTGCCATCACACAGAGTAAACCACAGAAATATGTTATTGTTGCTGTTGGTAGCAGGAACTATGCCACCTTAGAAACATATCCATCAAAAAAAAAATTATTCTACTTATAGACACCTATTTTGACAACCACAGACTGTCTTGGTGGATTCCAAAATATGCAGTAACTCTCTTAATTGTAATTATTTTTTCAGAGATGGTGGACAATACCTTAGCCTTCAGTTCATTTTGGAATATATTTAGCCTCACTATGTCACCTCTATTAAATTGTGTTTATGATAACACTATTGGTGTATGAGTTGTACAAGCATTAGCAGACAGCTGATTCAGTGGAGATAGACAGAATAAATTTGCTGAAGCACACATCCTGCTAATCTGTTTGAAGAATATTGTACAGCATTAGTACTAGGACTTCATGTTATCTGCACAGCCTGATAAGGTACATCTTTATTAAATTCAGTTATTGAAAGGATGTCTGTCATGGAATAGGAATATTTTAAAATCTTAAAAATAAATTAAGCAGCCTCTTTGATAGTCAGAGCTTGGTTTAATGGCTGAGTGTCTAGAGAAGCCCTTCTAAACACCTGGCAGCATTGTACAATAAAAGCTTTGTAATTGCAAGTGGAAATAGCATTTTTTTCTTTGTTTCTTCGTGTGTAGTGAGACAGTTACTTTTAGTGATTTAGGTATTAGCAAATGCTGGAGTAAGAGCTCCCCTCTCTGTTGCTTTGATAAAACTACAAAGATTCTGTGTAATGGGAGGACGCTGGGAAATTAAAATAATCTTCTTCAGAATATTTCATAATGGAAACATTTTTGGAAACAATTATTTTTATGTGCTTCAGCCTCTACTATGAAGACAAAAATTAAATTGCTCTTTAAAAGATGATCCAGAAAAAACCTGAAAACCATTAGCACCTCAAATTATTTGGCATAAACAATCACTAGAAAGTAGTTGCTGAATGGCCCCTTAGTCACTTTGCGGTTGGTAAAAATTATCTGCAAGGCAGTAAAATTATCTTCATTATGTGCCACCTTATCAAACAGTTCAATTACCATGTAAAAAATAACCTTATTGTATGAAGAGCATTCATAGCCTTCTTGATGTTACCTGCTCTGGTTGTAACCATTTGTATATTAACAACTTGTTTAAATGATTATCATTGGCTAGGTGTGATTAGAAGAGATATATTTTAGATTTTCCCCTCATTATAGTTACTCTTTATATAGGCCAATATTTTGGTAACAAAGGATGAAAGAGAACTTCATACATATCTCTTCAGTATCTCCTCTCGCTCCTTCTGGTCCTCCAGGGAGTTGCTGGAGAGGTCAGAGATAGTGACTGCAGCTGAGGCTGTGAGAGTGACCAGCAACACCAAGTATCCCTCTCCCTCCTCTAGCGGTATCTCCAACTTGTGGGTTTGTTCCTTACTCAGGGTCGACAGGTCAACCTGGCACCTAGAAACACACATTCTCCATCAGCATGTGGTTTTTCTCACATCAAACAAGAGCGCAGTTGGCTTGCTTTCATTCAAATGGATGAAAAACCCATGTAAGCAGAAACTCCCACCCAGATTCTGAAAAAAATTCTTAATTTCTCTTCAGTTTTAACCCATGCCACTTGTATCTTTTTTTTTTCTGAGCTACACAAACAGTTTTGAAGTGAAAAATCAATATTAATAAGAACCTAAAGACAACTAGAGACAAGATTAACTATTATTCCTTACTCAAATACAGTCAAAGAAAATTTAAAAAATCCAGCTCAGATGCAAATTTTACTTTTAATTACACCTCTTGTATAAATACAAAACACAAGTTTTCACGTGAACAGTTTTCACCTAACAACAGTAAAAACCCTTTCTTAGAAAATAAAATTCTAGATGGACTTAATTGTGATGGCATAAAGAAGACTGAGCATAGAAAAACTCAACTTGGCACCTCCTGAAAGGCTCAGCCCTCATGCAGTATGAAGGCTGTGTGTGGGTCATATCCTTGTGCTGGCACCCAGGGTAAAATCTGATGCCACAATCCCCTATATAATAAAATATCTCAGGCTGTAATGAGCAGGGACTACATATAACAGTGCAGAGTGTGTGCAGAGTGGCTGAAGCCAATCTGCCCTGCTTGATCCCCTTCTGAATAATTCTGGCTGTACCATGCACTGAACTAATGTAGAATGATTCCATATGTGCCAGAGAGCAGAAAGAGCTCTGCAACATCTTTAGAAATACAAGGCAAAGCACAGAAGGAAAAAGAGTACCTCTGCTACCCAAGAGCTGACTATAACCTTTTAAATAAAACAATAATATATTAGTGTTGATTAGTCTGTTCACAGCATAGTTGTTTTAAAGCTTTAATTTGTTAATTTGTACAATGCATAAGTTTCAGCTTTCCTAGATTGCAACTCTGAGCATGTATAGAAATTCAATGTCTGTGTCAAATTTAATGCCAGCTTGCATTGGACAGGAATTTCTGTGAAAAAGCACTATTCAGAATACTTATAGCATCCCAAAATGTGTTTGCCAACCTTCTGCTCTAAATAAAAACACCAATAATACTGAAATAAAATAAATTTATATATTCTGTATAAATATAGTACAGGTTAGCCACTGTACACTCTACTTTCAACAGTGATTATTTAATGCGACAAGCACATGTACTATATGCCACGAATGCACTAAACTAAACATCTAGCAAATTCTTTTCATAAAATGTCAATTGATTTTGAAGAAAAGACAGTGTGGTCACTGCAGGGCCAATAAACTCAGAAAAAGGTGGCAGACATGAAAATATAGCCATTTAAGGATAGGAAACAGCCAATTATGAGAATAAATGCAGCCTCGTAAAATGAGCATTGTGCTATAACAGGCAGATCAGATTTACTACAGGAAAACTATCTTTTGGGGTTTTTTAAAGACATTTATTGCCTGTTGTGCAGTTCACTTAACTAGTGCAAAGCTCATACAGTAACAAGGTTCAATTATCTTACAATGAAAAAATTTCTAACTCATGTAGCACTCCGAGCTTAATTCTTTTCCCCTGTTTTTAACTCTTTGGATGATAGGGAGTGAGAAATTAGATTAGCAATAGAAATGAGAAAAAAAAAAAGCTGTTACTATAAGCGCAGGCTGATACTTAAGGTTTGTACATGTACATAAATGTTCAAATTCTTATTCAGGATGCAGTGAGGAATTTAAAGCCCTCCTTAAGAACAAATACTGTAATTAAGCACTCAAAGCTGTAGTAGGTTAAAATTCCCGTTATTAAATACTCTTCAATAATTTATTTCAAAGCAGATACCCCTCAAAAATATTGAGTCTTCAACCCAATAAACATTTAAAGAACCAACTTAAACTCTCTTAAAATCAGCATTATGATACTAGTAATGCAGAAATAATTCACCCCTCACCCCTCAAAAATAGGCAACAAAAGCTACCCCACATATATCCATCTGAAAAAAAGCAATGAGCGTAAAATTACAAGGTCTGCATCAGGGCTACTAGATCTAATTTCTTCAATTCTTGAAGCTACAACACTTTAACAACATGAATAGCCCGTTTTTTTTATTTAGGCTAAAAGAAGCAACTGACAATTTGATTTTACCTGTGCACCTTTCCTAAAGTAATAAAATATTCCTAATAGCACCACATCTAGAACAGATTACCTGAGAAATATGTATCTATCACCTGCTTCATAAATCTTCATGAACAGGCCATCACCAGCCTGTTATTTCCTAAAATCATACAAAGGTAGGAAATGATCTGGAAAATTTTTTCCAGTAAAAGCCTTAACCACTTTAAAGGAAAATTATTCTCCCAAGGACCCTCAGAAAATTAGATAAAAATATAGGGTTATTTCATTAAGGACTGTCACCTTTGCACTTTACAGAAGTCCAGGTTAAGACCATCTTTATGCACACATGGTCAGGTGAAAGCAGATTTCTCACCCTGTGCCAGGTGCTCTGCCCTGGTCTTGCAGCTTACCCATGCCTAACTTGAAAGGCTTAAAGAGCACCCGGCACAAGGGGAGCATATTTACAGCAAATGAACATCAATAAAATGGTAAGACTTTCAAATCTACCAACACTGTAAGAAAAATTAATATTTTTTTTCTATTAGTAGTTGAGTTTTTTCATGATAAAAAATCAACTTCCTTCTCATGCCAAATTATCCTTAAAAAAGAGAGAAAAAAATATTTTTTCTTTTTTTTTTTTTTTGTTCATTCTCCTCTGTCCTCACTAGATCTTTGTAAGGACCGAAAATAGTGAAGGAAGTCTAGTTTTACAAGGTATTACCTAAACACTAACCCTATCCTAGAATAATCTTGACAGACTTCAATAGGAAAACCACAGAACTCCTTTTTGTACTACATTTCCTTAGGACTGAAGCTAACAAAATAATTCCAAAAATACATATCAGCCTGAAGAATTATTGAAAAAAAATTGCCATGAACTCCATGGACAGATTTCCAAGCATGACTATATATAAATCACATTGCAGGTAACTGTTGTTTTTAGGGCAGTTTGAGCTTTTCTGTATCTTCCATGCTGCATGGCCCCTTCAGTGCACTGGTTTCACCACTTCAAGTGGAGGGCAGGAGCATTGGAACAATTTCCCTGGCTGGATGGCCTTTTGGAAAGAGGCATAGGGGCATATCAGTTCTGCATGTGAACACTACCAGGCACCATGTGTAGCTGGATTTTCAGGTCTTGAGAGATCAGAAGGGAGAAAAACTGCAAAAGTGCATCAAGCTCATGTACCAAAGTTATCACAGATGAATTGCTCAAAAACAGGGTACAGCTCCCATGGAGGAAGATTTGAAGGTTCAAGGGGAATCTACCACTTGTGTGAAACTGTGTTCAGTGTGTTAATCACACAAAATTTTAGAAATATATTTCAGATTTATTTTTAATTTGAATATATCTGGCCTTTGGTTCTTTTTATGCCTTTCCTTACCAGTTGAAAAACCCTTTAGTGTTTCATGTTTTCTTCTAGTGAAGGAACTCATACACTATAATCATATCTCTTCTTGATCTTCCTTTTGATATGCTAAACACCTTCAGCTCCCTATACATTTCCTAGGAACATATCTCCTACAGCCCTCAAATGACTTTTTGTAACTTTTCTGATCCAGTGAAATTCTCCTGCATCCTTTTTAAAGTGTGGAAGGCAGAACTATATGTAGTATTTTATTATCAGCATGTCTAACAGGTAAAAATCACCTCCCCTCTTTAGTTCTAACAGAACCTGGAATGTAAGACTGTGTTGGCACCCTGGTGAAATATTCTTGCTAATGAATGAATTACAAAGGTAGCGACATGACATAGAAGGCCTCTTAAAAGCCAGGTGGCCAGGCAAGTGAGAGACAGCAGATAGTGAGATCATTTTCTCACATGACAAAATAAAGCATAAAAGAGGAACTGGCACAATCCTAAGTGATAGGGACAGAAAAGCACCACTTGGCTACAAACCAGGCAACTTAATTACCATCATGACTTGTTCAGGAACACAGATTTTTAACTCCACTGTGATCCAGGTCTATGCTGCTCCAAAGGATGCCAAGGAGAGGAAAACTGTGTGATTCCACAATTAGAACTGAGCTGGACACACATCAGAAGCAGCAAGGCATGAACTGCTACAATTTGTGAGACTCCATATCCTTTATGAGCAGATTAAAATGTTCCAGTAAAATCAAGAAACAAAAGGAGAGGAAAATTTTGCAAAGCACTAGCAGAAAATGACACATCTCAGAAACACTGAGTGTTGACTGCAGTAATGTGAATTTCTTGGAAGAATCGGAGCGTGACATTTTTAACTGTAAAGATAATGAGAAAGAAATTAAATTATGGACTCCACATGACGCTTGTGGTAAGTGGTTGATAGAGGTGTTAGACTGAAAACCAGGGAAGCTCCCAAAGGAATAGGAGACAGTATCTTAGCTAAGTAGGACATTGACTAAGGACAAGAGTGGTGCTGAGCTGGGAAAGCTGGAGAGGATCCCTGGGCAGCTGGGAGAGGAGACCTCAGCAGGACCTGAAGAACAGTGCTGTCAGTTTCCATGTAGTAACACATGGAAGGCAGGAAAGAGCCCTGCAGTTTGGGGTAAGTCAGTCACAGTAGCAGAAATACGAGAGGTCTATGAAACACAATTTCACCGGATACTAAGAAATGCCTGAATACAAAATTACTGTTCATTGCCTGCTAGAGAAATACAGTCCATGCTACAATAACCTGCTGATGGATTTTGAAATGACAGATTAACTTTTTCCTAAGCATAGTTCTTCACTATAAAATTACAGATTTACTTTTGATTTTGCACAGGCAGAAATTACTTACAATTGGTTTCTGATGTGATATATCCTATGTTGTCCCTATAGCACAACCACATACTACAGACTGTTAGTGTTGTCACCAATTTTCCTCTGCAGAAAAATTAACACTTTCATTCTGCTAAATCAGTCTTTGCTTTGATAAACATTATGTCTCCCTATATAGTTCTATCCTCACTAGTTGCCCCAAGAAATTTTGCAAGATCTTTCACACAGCTCCAATCTGTGCCTTTCATAAATCGTCACAAAACCCCATTTGCACTCATCACCATTTTCTACACACTGTCATGCTCCTCATGTCTAAACTGGCCATTCCATATTTCATTCTCCCTTCTTCTTGTTTTGCCACTCTGCAAGAAGTAGGCTTCCATATGTGAGAAGACATAGGGTCAGAAGAAGGATCTGTAAACAGCCCAGCTTGTGTGCAGCATTCTGTATCTCAGCATACTTTGGAGAATGCCATCAATTTCGCATCAGAAGATGACAATAACAACTTTCAGTAGGAGTTGTAAGTAACAAAGTATCTAGTAAGAGAATGTTAACGAAGATTGTGAGTAAAAACTGAAACTCTTTTGGCTTTCTAGCAGAACAAAAGTGCTTTTGCATTAGTAGAGTAAAGAAGTGCTGAGACAGGAATAAATAAGGTATGGAATACCTAAAGGCCAAATTTTGAAATGTAGTACTCCAACTGTCCCCTTCGGACAACAATCAGAAAAGGAGATGGCTCAGCACATCACAGGATTTTTCAAAGCCAGACCTGGCAGTATCATTTTTAGATTTTAATGCTTCAGGCATAATCTTTATTTTACATCAAGAAATGCATCTGCAATTAATTTAACTTTAGCCATCATGTATATCCAACAAATGAATATACACACAGACTACTGGTTGTGTGCTTTTCTGTGTTTGCACAGAATTGCTGTAACTCACATGGGCACAGTTCAAGTCAAAATTACATCATCATATTGATCATTATGTTTACATTTTTACTATAATACTAATTTCCAAAGTTCTACATGCAGAAATTTTCAAACTGCAATGCAAAAAACATTTTTGAAGACCAGCATAAAAAGTATTATTTTCATTTCCAGAGGAAGCCATCTTCTTTACAGAGTTTTGCAAAATTGAGAAAAACTTCAAGACTTGGCAATATTAACATTCATACGGACTTCCCAAGTAATATTCAAAACCTTCTTCTACAGCAACAGAAAACTGCCAATATTTTAATATAAATCACAGTCCCCACAACATCTCTAGAAAAAGATCTAGGAAGAAACACTTGCAGTAGTACATTTAGTATCCGTCACCCAGCTTTATATGCATGTTGGAGTGCTTGTATAAACTCAGTTGTCTAAGATAATGCTCAGTCCTTCAGAGCAAAATTACAAAAATGTCAGTGGGAGGAAAAAAACCCTAAATACTTTGTATTTTTGTACTTTTAAAATAAAATCTCACTTTAATTTAGAAATTTGATAGCATATTCCCATGTTTTCAGATTAATCAGAGAATCATAGTCATCTATCATATGTATTTATGTACACCCAAAACCCACTCTATAAGCCACAAAAAAAGCTAAATAGACAAGGCATAGCAGATTAGGTATTATAAATTAAATAAGTAATTTTCAGTATTTTAACTTTTGTATTTCGTAACATCCATTATATAGGTGCTCACAAAATCAATCTGAATACTTGTGTCAATATTTAGTGAGATTATGGGAAATTTCACTTTTCTTTAGATAAATTTAATACACAGCCTTAATGAATTTGCTAGAAACAAGGTCTTTTTTTCTTAGTTTGCGTCAAATGGGAAAAAAGACAATAGTATCTATAAATACATATGAAAATAGATATAGATGAAGTCAGGAGTAATTTCCTAGCACAAAATAAAATCAAAAGTCAATGTCATTTTAAAGATAAATGTGCATTTTTCATACCAATTAATAATGCTATAAATCCCACTGCACTGGATTGCAAATAACTTCAGCTGAATAAAATTGCATGACATGGGATTTACTTATTCTCTATGTTCACAGAAACAACTTGTTCTCTGACAGCACTCATTCTTGGCAATTTATTGCAGCTGTCAGCAGCCCATTTGTTCAGATTAGTGCTATGCATAAAGGTGTAGCAGTCATGAGGATTTATTAACTGATTATCGTAAAGGTGACAGTCAGAATTGCCATCAAAAACATAAATGATAAGAAAGCTAAATAATTACATGACAATTAAAATCACCTTCGTTTTGATCTTAGTATCACCTACACAAACTTACTGCAGTATGTTTTTATTCACAGGAGCATAATATAGACTTAATATAGAACATAAATTATTTGCTCATAGCAAAAACATGTGAATATTAAATATATTCACACTGAAAAATATATACACATACATATTTCTACTTATCAGATGAAGCAATAACTAATACCACTTATGAAGGTCTATACATTTCTTTAAATGGAAGAAGGTGGCCCATGTGGCTTTAGCACCTGATGCTTTCCATAAAAAGAACTTCTACACCTCCTTTTTTGGTTCTGGAATGTTTTTGGGTTTTTTGTTTTGGTTTGGGTATTTTTGTGTTTTTTTTTTTTTATAAAAAAGCTATATTCCGAAGGATGGCAGAATTTATCTCCTGTAAAATGCAGCTCAGTTCTAGTCAACAATAGTGTTTTCTTATACAAATCAGTGCATGATTGGAAACACATTTTTCTCAAAGCTCTTGCATGAGTTTTTCTCCCAGGGTTTTGAAATACTGAAATAAACACTGAATTGGTTCTAGAGTTTGGTGCTTTTTAGAATATTCTGAGATGGAAGTTCACAAGGTGCTACAACCTTTAAACTCTCATGGAGAATGCACACAATTGAAATTCAAATGTACTTTATAAACACAAAATGCTCCAAGTCAAAAATGGGAATCAACCAGTCAGCACTTCATTTCAGACACTGCCATACTGAACATGCCTGGGCATCAAGATGAAGACAGAGCTGTAAGCTACTTCTGTGACAGACATCTCCTTTCACTTCTCTGAACTAGGATGCCATGCTGTCACTCACCCTCTTAACACCTTCCTCCTTCTCAAAGGCTGATCTTCCTCCCTCTTACAGGGGGAGCCTACAAGCCACCCCTTCCACTTCCACCTTCACCAATCCAAAACCAGAATCTCACTTCCATGTCCTCAACCTTCTCAAACACCTTTCTTGTATTTTCCTGCCCTCAGAAATGGATTGCAAGCCCAACCTTTTGCAAGCCTAGCACACATCATTGCCTGCATGTCACATTCCCAGCTTTCACCTGCCCTTACCGTGCTCCAGCCTAACAAGGACAATAATATACACAAGGCCCACAGAAGCCTATGTTCTTTATTTCCCACTTCTTTTATTTCACACAAGTGCAGCTGAGACATGGTATCATTCCAGAAGAGTTTTCAGCATTCTGGTTCGGAATAGAATTTGCAAGTAACTGAGCATAGCACAGAAAAAACACAGGTTTTCTGTGCTGTTTTCCAGGAAGATCTGGGAATTTTTCCCTTCTACCTTCCATCTGGGAAATCTTTTCTCAGTTTGGTCAGTTCTTCTGTCTAGAGGGCCTTCTCCCTAGGTAAATTTTGGCCAGGGAGGACATCTTCAATAAATAGTTGTTTTCATTTGCATGTAATAGAAATATTCTTATGTAACATTACAGCTGCTGCTTGCACACTATTCAGGCAAGCAGGAAGACTGCAGCAAGATGAAATGGATTACCCTCCATTCTTGAGCAATGATAGAATGCTACCAGGAAGTCTTTTGTTTCCCTCCCACAGCCTCATTATCACTTCTTCTGGAACCTGAATCAAAATATTCAACTTGTAATGTGTATCTTGAAAGCCATAGAGCCTTAGTCATGAAGCACAACTCAGTTGTGCTTTTAAAAACTAATACACACCATAGCACACACAGAGAGCAAATCTGTAGTGTGTGCACCAAAATATTTCCAGTTTTTAGGGACAGCCTTGAAAGCAGAAACTAGGGAAGAGAGGTCAGCAGTAAGTGGAGCTGTCAGGTGCTGGTGATTTTTATCTGTAGTGACTGGAAAAGAATATCAGGGAGGGGGAATATTAAGACCTATTTTCGTATTCAGATTGAGCTCGACAATTGACAGTTTTTCATGGAAATCTCCTTGGAGAAGAATTTTTTTGCAGGTTACATTACCAGAGATAAGGTACCAACAGAAGGTGAAATGAGAGAATGTCTGCAAGGACAAACTGAAGAGGGATTATATGTACACCAACAGAGAGGTCCAAAAAATCAAGAGCAGCAGGATTTCAGCAAGTGGTGCTTGGATGATGATGGTCTGAAAAATCATTCATGAAAGCTTTAAATCTCACCAGATTCTCATAAGAAGATTAGAATGAAAATGAAAACTGGAATAATTTCCCAAGGTATATAACATTTTGACTTAGAACTAAATTAGTACATTACTTCTGAAAAATATTGATAGTTATCACATGATAACATGTAAAAGTGATAGTGAAAGCAGCTCCAATAAAAACAAACAAATCAGATACAATTAATAATTATTAATTATTAACACTAATATTATGACTGCGTGGATATCAAGGAAAATAAGAAGTAAACAAATATCTGAGCTTTCCAAACAGCACGGACTTTGTAGTAGCTATTAGCATAAGACTTCTTTTATCCCTGTTAATGCCACCTCCTATTCTGTAAAATGGAGCATAGCCATACAAGTGTAAGCTATTTCTTGAACACCCAGACAGATGCACTTTTCCTGAATATGAATTAGGTGAATGATTCTTTGTCCCAAAATATGTGTGTAGTCCTTCAAATCTATTTTCATTTACCAAAAAAAGATTAGTACATAAATTTCATCTTATGCATCAAGTCAAGAGTTGTTTCTCCTCCAAGGTGGATATTACTGTGTGGAACTTCCTGCACCTTGGTAATTGCACTAAACAGGGGATTTTTATGTTTGAAAACCTGTCTATCAATTGGTAAAAGCTGCCACCTACTGGTCAATAAAAATTACATTACATCATCAATTTAAAGAATTACACTGATGCAGTGAATTGTACTGGAACACAGCAAAAAGTCCTTCCTAAACTTTAAAAAACCCAAAAACCAAACAAGAAACCAAGAACAAATGGTCATAAGAAACAGTTTCAATGGCAAGGCTCATTTTAATCATTCCCTCTCATGGACTTCTCTCCTCCCCATGGACCAAGAAGGCTAGAATTGCACAAACCTGCCAATGAAATCATCCTTTTTGCCAACATCTTTGTCCCACACGGTAATATCAATAATTCCACCTCGTTCTTCATAGAGATGAAAGTCAAACTGCTCCCTCCACTGAGGATTCAAAGTTTTTGGAACAATCTAAAAGGAGAACAAAAAGAAATGCCTATTACATTGCGTAGGCATACACTTTCTTAAATTGTAAATTTGATTATTAGAGTCTGTTCAGGAAGCTTTTTCTGTCTGCAGTATCAATATCTCAAGCAGTGAGAATTAAAAAATAGTTTTTTTAGAACTACTAGCCTCTCTGATATAACAGCAACCTCCAAAATCTTTCAACCTGTCACCTTCAAAAGCCTCCCGAACAAAGGATTTGTCCTGGGAATGGAGACATTTCTCTGTAGAAAAATTATGTCCTCTGTGAAGTGACAGTTAGCTATAAAGTTATGTTTCTGAGCCCAAAGGTAAACAAAGCACCTGCAATGACACGTAGCTGGTTAATGTAAGTACTTAAACAAACAATTGTACCGTGACCTTTTTTCCCAGCTGCAATAATATTGGGAGACACATGATACTATGGTTTACTTTCTATGGAATACAATTAGTACACTACCAAAACTATGTTTTACTTCCTTTCTTTTGAAACTTTGAAGAAAGCAGCTTTCTTAATCATTTTCAGTCCAGTTACTTCTTACTTCAATGGGTTTCAGTCCATATATTTCTTACCACACTGTGAAGAACAGAAAGCTTGCAGAATTTTATACTGCAAAAGCAGTATTCACTGTCCTGAGCAAGAACAAAAGACTGATAGTATCTTTCATATTTAGGAGACACTTCTCCCGGCTACCAGCAGTTCCATTGGCTTAGGAAAAAAAAAAAATTCAGACAGGATTATGAAAATTTTTAATTCACAAAAGCAAGAAATTTCTTCTAATTTCAGATTAAGAGGCCCTAATGCAGGCTCAGAGGTCTACAAATATGAAAAGTAAATGTTCCTGCCCTCTTCCTCAATTTACCCTTCATCTGGCTGTGAAAAACATGGTGACTGTCATGGCCATTGAGAGAAGAAGGTCATGAGCATCATTGGCAGTCCCAGCAACCTCCCAAAACATCGATTTTCAAAATGGTAGGGACCAAGGGAAAAAAAAATAGCAACAAAGCCAAGCAAAAAAAAAAAAAAAAAAAAAAAAAAAAAAACAAAACAAAAAAACCAAAAACCAAAAAACAAAAAACAAAACAAAAAAACCCCAAAAAACACACCAAAACAAAAAACCCCCCACAACATAGCCAAGCAAGTCTTCACAATAATTATCTCCCAGATCAATTATCTCTACCTGTGAAGCTCATACGTGAAGAAAACTTTAAAACTTTAATGAAACTTGTTGTTAAAGCCATGAAGAGGAAAGTGAGCTTATAAGCATGACATGATTTGAGACAATGCAAAGGGTCCAAGATGCACCCAACATCAAGCCAGGAAGACCTTGTCAGAATCACTCTGCATCTCTTCTCTGCCATGAATGACCCCTAACTAAATAAAAGCCAACACAGTCTGTATGGAACATGAGGTGTGTCCCCCTGCAAACCCACATTTTTCAGTGCTACGTTTTTTCCTATCTAGCCCTACCTTTGTTTACAATGAAACAAAAAGAAACATTTAAACAAAGTTCCAGATGCTCTGACAGATAATTATTACAACAATAAATCTTCATCACTACTAAAAGTCATACAAGCTAAAAAACACCAAAGAGGAACACAGCATTTAAAAAAAAAAAATTCAGTAACAGCCAGGTTACCTTGCTCTTGTACTTCTGATGCCCCAAACGAAACTTCACGTAAGGATCACTGAGCCCATTTGCATCCATTGCCTTAAGTTCACGACCTTCTATTAAGGTAACACTAACTATCCCTCTCCATAGCTGAGACTTTCTGTGCAGGTCTGAGAGACGTAAGCTCTGGGTCTGAAACTTTAGGGAAACAAAAGCATAGATTTAGCTAACACATCACCAAAATTTTCTCTGGCTTTTTAGTGTTCTATTTCATGTAACTATGAATGTAAAGCAAACACTGTAAGCCATTTTGAAGTACATTTGACAGTACATATGTAAACTACTTTGCAAAGAATTACTTGGAGAGTAATAAAATAGTGACAATTACACAGGTAATGTCATATGCTGCTTTTGCAGAAGCAAGCAGAAAAACTGCTGCTCAAGGAAATGTTCATTTTTTTAAAAGGGTGTTTTTTCTGCTTCAATTCTTCCTCTGGTGATAGAATAAAAATAAATGTTAGAAAGTCTCTTCTATTAGAAGCATATGATTGAATGAACTTGAACAAACTCTATATTTATAAACATAAAACCCCAGTGAGAATATAAACTTCTCTTAGAATAACGTAATACAAACCCAGCATGAGAAACATGGAACAATGAAAAGTAATTCAATAAACTCCTCTATCTCTGCCTCTGAAATTATGTGGTATTGTAAGAAACATGAATTAAGTACCAGCACGTAAGTTCAAGAGTTTGAAAACAACAGAACCTCCTTTCAGAACTGTGTAGAGACTTGTGCACTTGTGGACCCTCAGCCACTGATTCTGGGGGTTAAAATAAGATTCACATACACAAAACAGGCAACTACAACTTTTGTTACTGACCTCCACTGTGGGTTTGAGAGCAGGAAGATATAAACCTGAGTAACTTAAGATCATTTCCAGTTTGCTCTGAGCTACAATGGGTAAAAGGTACCAGAACAGGTGAATCATCTTTGCAGTCTGGAGGAAGGCAAATATGTCTGGGGTGCATCTGAGAAGCAGTGTTGGTAAAGGCTGTCCCTTCTACTCTGAAGGCTCATCCAAGGCTACCTTATACATGCAAATTATTTTCTCTAGGAACCAAAAAAAGCAAGACTGCATGTGTATTCTGCTGTAACTAAAACTTTATTATGCAATGTAGTCTGAGCAACAAAGGCTTTGTGGGCTCAGCAACCCTCCACATGTGCAGGTCTTGCATACCTGGCCCCATCCCTCCCAGAACTCCACTATCTCTGTAAGAGGGTTTCAGAGCAGGTTTGGTTTGAGTCTTTTAGATGGTAAACTCAGCTGGATGGCTACAGATATGCAGATGCCCAGGACAGGAGTTTTACTTCATTACCCAGAGACAATGATAGAAATTAGACTGGACTACAATCACACTCACCCAACCTCCAGAGAGAAGACACATGAGAACTGTGGCCACTGGGCCTGGAGCAAATCTGATTAACATACTGTTTGCAGTATTTCAGCTATTTTTTTGGCATGCATTTGCCAAATGGTTATCCATTCCAAGTAGCATGGTTATTCCCAAAATATTTCGCTATATTTATTAAAGGTTTCTCTTCTTGAAATGAAGGATTTGACTGCAGAGAAACTTCTCACAAACTTGCTGTTTCTACAAAGGAACTGTGTGTGGAATAATCTTGACTTTAACCTGCGATATGAAGCAGCAGTGGGATATCAGAAAGCAGACACTCTACAAAAATTAGGGCAGAAATGAGAAAATCAGCTGCCAAAACAGATTTCATTTAGAACTTGGGAGCATTATATAAACTTCAAGCTTTTTCCCAGCACAAATACACATCTTGTGGAGGGCATCCTGTCAACATTGCCAAAGACTTGACTTGTGAAGAAGTGGCAATTTTTTTCCTTGTTCAAATTTCTTAGAAGGCTTTGAGCAAAAGAAAGACTGGATAATAAATAACCAACACTGACTCTGCCCTGAACAAAAGATGATGAGAAATACAGAAAGAAGACCAGACATGTTTAGGAAGATATTTTATACTGGGATATAAGCAGTGGTTGAGACTTCTTCTGCAAAAAACATACAATTCTTAGGGGTGTCTTAAGAGCTGAATGGGAAACCATATGATTACCAGGATTCTGCCACAAGTTTGCATTTAAAACAGTTTTAAAGCAAATCTTAAGCACAATGCATAGCTCTCTACTTCTTTATCAGTGAGACAGAGAAAAATTTAGAGAGCATATTTGATCTAAATTCCATATTTTCAGCAGCTCTTACAATAATTTGCTGCACTAGAGCATCTGCCCTGTCATCAAGCAAGGTGATTTCTTCTGACCAGTCAGGAGTTTCATGAGTGGGGCTAATTTCCACATAAGGTAGCAAGGCAAGATCTAGATGACCAAGAGCTAGGTGTAAAACAACAAGACAGGTCAGACAGGAATCAAAAGGGTCAGGCAGGAGGCTGGAGAACAAGTGTGTTCATATGCTGCTGGAAAAAGGCCTCCCAGGTCAGGGCCACACCTCCCAGTCAATGACAATCAAAGCTTTATGCAGAGCCCAGCTGCATCTTGACTGACAGTGGAGCTCCGGAGACTGTGTCTCGCCAAGCTGGAAGAAAAGCAGCCAGAAAATGCTAAAAGGAGGTACTGATTGGTTGTGACTGTTTCTTCCTCAGAAGAATGTGGACCACAGCAGTGCTTGGTTTGTCTCTATTGGAAATAGCACTGACACATGAAACAGCAAAAGGTACTGGAAGAGTCAGGGTATAACTCATGGGAACTAAAGCCATAGAGATTTCCTGGACATGAAAGGCTTGGGCTATGTGGCCTTCTCCAGCAAGAGTAGCTTCCAGCTGGCACTTTTTTTGCTTCTAAGCAAGACTGAAGGGAATCCAACATGCTTTTCTTCCAGTCACAACCACGCTTATTCTCAGAAATTACAGGTAATTTACTGACATAACCTCCTTTTTCATATAATGGTTCTTGTAGGAAGAAAAACAAAAAAGGAGCGTTCAGATTTCAAGTCAAATTTGACAAACAGCTAGTAGCTGAAAAAATGGGAAAGTTAAGACTGATATCACATTTTAAAGCTATTTCCTTATGAATTTCACCGTGTGAGACAGACATATTTCTAAATACACTCCTAGGTATCTAAGAAACCTGTAAAATCCAGCCTACAGTAAGATACAAATTCAGAAGGGAGAATAAAAAAAAGAAAGGAGTGTGTATCTTTCACAATTTCTCCTATGAAGGACTGTTTCTTAAGATCTATTCTTAGGCAACTTGTATCCCTCAGAAAGCATGTACTGTGTATTGCAGCCTAAATTCACTCTTGTGCCACAAACATTAAAAAATGGAAGAAACTGCACAGCTTTTCATTTGTCTGTAAATAGGTGGGAAGTTACAAATTTCATATATAATGCCACAACATGGAAAGAAGCAAGATCAAGATCTCAGCCCACAACCATCATTAATGTGGGACTATTATTTACATTGTTCACATTTTTGTGCAGGATACAGGCATGGTGACTCCCACCTGACACCTAAACCCCTGAAAGAGAGCGGGTGGTGGGTAAGTTGCAGCCTGCATGCAATGAAGCTTTCTCTCTCTCTCTTTTTCCAAAAGGAAATCTAAATCTAACTTCTGAAAAGGATCTCTCACACCAAAGGACGCTCAAAGCTACCTGTGAAAGAAAACCCCACATATTTTCATATCCACACCCTGCTTTAAGGCTCAATAAACAGCATGCAGAGCCAGCATTTTCTTATGTGAAAAACACAGCTTTTATTTGTGTTCCACCAATTCTGTGTAAATGTGATGTAGTGAGTAGGTTACAGGCATCAACAGTAAAGAATCATCTGACAGAACTGCACCCTCTGCTAGATGTGATTAATACAGCTAGCCAAATGTCAGAGCTGAAAGATGATCTAATAAACATGACTTAATATTCTGCTTGCATTCAGGTATTTCTGGGTAACATTAAAGAATGGGAAACCAACTAGGCTTAGTCAGAATCTGGGCATTGATCCCAGGATAATCAATACCACATTGTTGATGAACAATTGTAGCTTTTGTCAAAAGAAGACATTCACTTGTCAGTATTTTTGAAAGCGCCATCACATTTTTTTTATCTTTGAGTAACTAAGCGCACTCTGAGACTTTAGTCCATATTGAATTGGAGAAACCCCACACATCGTCCTCCCCCAACCCAACCTCATTTCTTCATTGATCAGCCCTCATGTGCTGCAAAGCACCATCTCTCTCACTGGCATGTGCTTGAGCAAACAGACTCTGCTTTTATTAAATCTCCTCCATATTACACACACCCCTAGGACACATTGCTCCTCTGGAACACAACAGATAGAAATAGAACAGTCTACCACAAACTTAAATGTTTTTTAAAAAGCATTATTGATTAATAATGTACTTATATGTCCTGCAGAGGCACTTCTATACAAAAAAACCCTTTGGTTTCATCACTTAAAAATAATCAATCAAGAAATGAGTGAAAAAATACAGAAAAGAAAAATACTTCTCTCCATCACTTAACAGACCACAGATGTAAAAATACAGCAAAGTGAATCAAATTAAGTGTTGCAAATTACTGCTGTAAACTCTTGCAAACATAATTCCCCTCCCCCAGTTTCTAGGATGCTCACAGAGCATGGATAAACAATGTAAAATAAAGACTGAGAATTTCAGTAGATACAACTGGCAGTCCTATGTACAAAACAATGAAAAAATCGAGGGACAGTCATATTCATTTGTAATGCTTTTCCTATATTAGAAATGACACAAAGTATGACCTTGTAGAATTCATCAGAATTATGGACACTGAGCTACAGAAATGCATTCAATGGGATCATGATGATTCCTTCTTATTTTTTGATCACTGTTAACTAAGAAAGTTTCCTGAATGGACTGCTACGATAATTACTGCAACACAAAAGAACACCTTCTTTAATGTTTAATCAACTAAATTTTAGATTTTAGGCTATTTTAATTCTAGGTGAAGCTAATAAAAATTTCTACAGTTGAGAAATTTACACTGCCCTACACCCCAAGTGTTTTAACTGCATGCTAAATCTGGTCGATGGAATTTGCACTAACAGCCTGATACTGCTACTCTAGACAAATGCTATTCTGACATGACAATATTTTCAACAAGACCTCATACTTTTGCAGTGTTGCACATATTTTTGTGGTTTTCTAGACTGAGTACTTTGGCATTCTACTTAAGTGTATTTGCCAGATGCAGCTCAGGTGTAGTATGATGCAGACTGGGGCACTGACTGTGATTTTTTTTCTGTTTTTTTCCTGTAACAGAGTGAAAACATTTATACTGGACCACAGTCTGCAGAAGCACTTTGCAGAGAGGCTGTGCCAGCATAGTCCTAACCACCTCCATTCTTTGTCCCAGTAATTCCCCTTGGAAATTGTGGCTGCAATATGTGAAAGTCAACAGGTCTTCTGATGATCCTGTTATTGTCTGGGACAACCAACATCACCACAGTCCTAAAGCCAACATTGACCTGATGCACAAAAAGACGGTGGCAACCAATACTTGATGAAAACTCCCCATGCTTTTGGAAATGTAGGCATGAAACCCCCATGACAAAATGCTACTCTTGTGTTTTTGTTCTTAGCTAGATCTGCTGTTATCACTCACATATAACGAATGCAAATACAAGCCTCACCAAATATTTGCATAATTTTTATAATTAGATGTCTACTAAAGAGGCATATCTATTCTGACTGTTTTTCATTTCTATTCCATTATTTAGTAGCTTTCCTTCAAGCACTATTTATGGCTGCTAAACTGACATCTACAACCTCATGGCTTACAAAACACAAGTGTTTTTTCTCTGTCTTAAAATTTTCCTCAAAGAACTCAAAATGCAGTAATTCTACCATATATTCTGAAATTCCTGAGTTTTGGCTCAAACATTCTGGTTGAAAGATTGAACCAACTGTAAATTCTTTCAATTAAGAAATATCATACAACTCTATGCTTATGTTTGTCCTTGCAATACTTACTTATACCATGATTTGCTATTTCCTGTTATATTGTCTTCTCAAGAGGTTTTCCTCATTCCAGTGGAAAGGCATTTTGTTTCAATTTTAAAACAGAAAAAATGCTTTTGATATTAAGAAAATGCAAATCAGGAGCCACAGAAACTAAGTATTTTGAGTTGGGCATAAACCCATCTGTTTTTAAGGCCATAGGCTGGCACTTTAGTTTGTGCAACTGGAACACACATACTTTTAGAAAAGCTTCTAAAAGAACTTTTTAAAACAGTCAGCAGTTTGGAGCTGAAAGCCACTCATTTAACAATTCATTCTTGCTTAAAATGTTCATAAGTTCTATTATTCACTTTAAAAGTGTGTGCAAAAGTTTCTAAAGTTGAATTAAAGGAAATATAGTTACCTAAATGCAAAGAAAAAAACACTTTAATTCACTTGCTTTAGGCAGTAAGTACACTCTTTTATCCCCAATTGTAACTAATCAGAAGTAGCTTCTCAGATGTGATTGAGGGGGCCCATGTAAATCTCATGGAGTTTCAACAAGGCAAAGTGTAATGTTCTGCACTTTGGTCAGGGCTAAAGCAAGCACAGATTCAGAGAATGGAATAAGAGCAGCCCCAACGAGAAGGTCTTGAGGGGTGTTGTGGATAAGCAGCTCAACATGACCTTCCCATATGTTGCTGCAGCCCAAAACACAGCTGATCTCCTGGGCTGCACCAAGGGAAGTGTGGTCAGCTGGTCAAGGGAGGTGATTCTCATCCTGTACTCTGTTCTCCTCTGTTGTGACCCCAGCTGAAGTACTGCATCCAGCTCTGATATTCTCAATATAAGGCATTCTCAATATATTGGAATGGGTACAGAGGAGGCCACAAAAATGCTCAGAGGGTTGGAGTACTTGCCCTCTGAAGACAGACACTGAGAATTGTTCAGCATGAAGAAGCATCTGGAGAGACTTTAGAGCCCCTTCCAGTACCCAACGGGGCTACAAGAGAGCTGAAGAGACACTTGTAACAAGGGGATGGAGTGATAGGACAAGGAGGAAAGGCTTCGAACTGACAGAAGGTAGTTTGAGTCTATCAGGACAAAATTTTGACTATGAGGGTGGTGAGGCACTGGAACAGGTTGTGTAGAAAAGCTGTGGATGCCCATCCCTGCAAATGCCCATCCCCTTGTGGATGGGGCTCTGAGCAACCTGGTCTAATGGGATGTCCCTGCAAGGGGGGTTAAATTAGATGGTCTTTAAGGACCCTTCAAGCCCAAACCACACTGTGATTCTATGACTTTAGGATGACAATGTACTTTTAATCTTAGTTTATACATAACCTGTTGCAAAGCTTACTAATTTATCTTCATTTCTGGGAAGAATGGACATTTGGTTCTAATTGATCAATGACTCTCTGAAACAATCATATTAACATATATATTAATATATACATAAAAACTAAAGGGTATTGTTATATTTTAGTACTTTCTAATGATCTCAGTTCCAAACTACCACTGATGATATGAAACAGAAGGTAGGATATAAGAGAAGAAAAAGTGACATATTATCTTCTCTAGATTTTACTAAGATGATGTTACTTGAGAGGGCGTAACAGATAAATCTTACATATATTTTTCCCCTAAAATGTTGGCTAAAACTGCAAAACCTTGTTTAATGAGTTTGTCCTTAAATTAAGGCATGGAGTTTGATCATGTTCAAACTCAATTTAATAGCAATTCTTCCACAGATGTGAAAACAGAAAAAGTAGACGCTTATTCAGAAGAAAATCACTTTCAGTGAAGTGGATGTTTCTGACAGAGCTCTCCTCTGTATGCTTTGGCTAAAGGTATTGCCCTCACTGAAATAACCTTGTTTAAATAGTTATAGTCACTTAGGAAAACATGAACTAGACATGCAGTTCACTAACACAAGCAATGCCATAGCGATCTGCATTGCTACACCTTAATTTCAAGCTACCTATATTACAAAAAAGGTAGGCTTCAAGGACAAACTTTAAAATGTAAAGAACAGTGCCATAACATGTAAAAACAAATTAATTTATTAGGAGGTGTACATAAAGTTTCTACACAGATACAAAATTATGTTTAGGAAATTTTATAATGGTATCTTAAACAAATTCTAATATTCTGCTTGTTTTTTCATTTCAGCTCTCAGAAGAGTAAGACAAACAATTCCTGAAGAAGGGTGCTTTCTCTATTACCTAAAAAGGTTATGCACCTGCTTTTAGACACCTTTTTTTTTTAATCTGCAAATGAAATAAGAGTCTAATTTAATATTGATTACCCTGCACCCCAGAGAACACCAAGTCTTTTGAATGAATTCTTTCTAAACAGAAGATTTTTAAATTTGTTTTGCTGAGAGCAGATCAAAGATTTGGAATGCTGGAACAGACTCACAAGGCAAATTACCTCCTGCATTTTAACTGACATACTTCTATATAAAAATCATAAACACAGCAATGCATGTAGGATACTGTACATGCATTACACCTCTAGGTTAAAAGACTACTTCAGATAAGGTAACCATAGAAAAAATGCAATGTTTAAACCAAACATTCACTTTTTGCCAAATATTCTGATATGTCAGTTTGCAAAAATGCCAACTACTGAATGAAATGTTACCTAACAAATGTAACAAAGCAGAACAGGGATAAATAGCTCACTGGAAGATCTTTAAAGGATTCACAATTCTCATGCTGCACTGCTCATTCAGGATTATTGAAGCTCAGAGTTCTGTCAGTTGGCAATGGGGTAAAACTGTTACCCAATACAGTCAACACATCACTTTCATGATGCAAACCAGTTTTACTACTCTACATTCTCAGAGCTCTTCCTTACCTCTTCAGTTTGAGCATCTTAGACATTTCAGGAAATCACATGAACGACATGAGAAATCAAAAAACTAGGTATCATCACTTCACCAAGCATCTTGGCTTCATAAATTTCATGAAGGAAACAGACTGAGTACTTTCCTGCATCCGAGAAGCAGACTAAGAAAAACCCATCCATAACCCAAGAATTATGAACACTGCTCTCTTTTATGTTTTAATTTAAAAATACCAATAGGTCTAAAAAGGTGTAAATATTTGTCAAATAAGCACCACATACAACACTGTTGATTAATACCCTCCTATTAAAGTTGTGCATCCATATGCTAGAAGAGTAAATAGTTTAACCAAGTAAGTGAATCACTCCACACAGATATTTTTTTTCTCATTTTAACACCTTTACATGGTAACTTCTATTGACCTCACTAGCTCAAGTCTCTGAAACAATTTAATTCACTTGGCTTTAAGCAGTAAATACACTATTTTTAACAATACAGAGAGAAAAAAAAAGGTAAAAATTGCTTGCATTCCACAACAGTCAAACTCTCAGTCTTTTGTGGAAAACAGCGTACACTGCTCCTTTTTCATCATTTCCATAACTTCTAAAAGGGGTAAGCTTGAAGAGCTCTAAAGAGCTCTATAAAGTGGAGTCCACTACGCTTTTGTGAAGCCTGGCTATGACTGTCACATGTGCACAACCAGAGACAGGGGAAATTTGTCTTCAAGAAGCTTCACTGTGAAAACTTTGCCCACAACAATTCAAATTAGTAAGAGAAGTAAGTAATACGAAAATAAAAGACTCCCTTCGGCATGAATTCTTTGTTCACATTAACAAAGGAAATTGTTTACACTTGAGAAATTAAAGGTTTTAGAAAAGGAATCAGGACATATTGGCCACTTACAAGAAGTTACTAGATGACTTCAAGATAGGTAAAAGTGCTGTGACAAAGTTGAAAGGTTTTATGATTATATTAAAAGCTGAACTGTACCATGATGTTTATTTAATAAACAAAACCCACTGTCATTAAAACACATTTGAAAGAGCAATAAATCCTGTGCCAGAAGTTTCCAGTCTTACATGGCATGCTTGACAACAAATCATAGTAGTTCTAAAAAAAATCAAACAAAAAATGTCAAAAGCTAGAAGACCACATGCTAAAAGTTACAAAGTTACCTTACTTGATCTTTTCCAACTCTTCCTCATTAGCATTGTCTGAAAATAAAATAGAGTATTTTTATTACCTTTTCTCTGCAATACAGAAAAGGAGGCCAACAGTCTCAAACAGGGAGATTTTTACCACCATTTAACCACCACTACAACTGAAGCAGCAACATGTACACTCCAGCAACAGATACACACAAGACTGAAATAAATCCAGACAAGTAGCAGCCCTGTGCACACCCAGGCATTCTTTTCTGGGCAGAATGAGTGTCACACTTCTGGAGACAATGCATTACATGAACTTGTAAGAAAGAAAAGACAGAAAGAACTAGATTTTAAAAGGAAAAGAAATAAATGTGCCATTATGGACAATGATTTTGATTCTGACTGATCAGTTTCTGACTGATTCTGACTGATGTCTGAATATTTATTTATTATTTCAAAGTAATAAAGTACTCCAATTTTTTTGAATACTACTTGTTTTACTCACAGGTGTAGTCACAAAAGTGAAAACCTTCATGAGACTCCTTTGATGACATGAATCTATTACAAAATACTTAAGCTTATCAGCACTTGTTCATTTCACAGCAGAAAAAATAGTTCTTTGGTTTGATAATTACATACGTGAAATAGAAAAAAACAAAAAAACAAAAAAAAAAAAAAAAAAAAAACAAAAAACCCCCCTAAACAAACCAGTTATATCTTCATTCTGTTAAAAAGCCAAACCTCAGTTTCCCTGTCCCATTACCTAAACAATCTTTAAAACCTTGGAACTGCTAGGACCCAAAGTATCCAAGACAGATTCCTAACCATTAAATAAAAGAGCCATTCTGGTCAAGTAGGTTGTGGAAAGTTTATCTGTGAACACAACTAGTGCTTAAAGCATTTATGTGGAAATTCAAAGAAATTGGTTTATACAACTTAATAAGATTTAGTAGTCTGTTATTGACACTGAGAAGGAATAAATCAAAGGCCATTAATTTCTGTTGAAACTTCCACCATGAAAAACAAACATAATTTTAATTTTTTATTAACTATTTCAAAACCACTTGCTTTTTCAGATAGTGCAAAAAATTTTGAAAGGAAAATATTCTCCTTGCTAAGAAATTAAATTATATTTTCGTGAAAAAAATCAAAATGCGAGAAAATATGTAGGGGGTTTATGTCTGAAATATCCAAAAATTTTTCTAATAGACACAGTTCTTTGTGAGAAGAAAAATAACTAGCCACTAAGGAAGCTCTTTTAATTGCTATTGACAATTAAATCCTTAGTGCTCTGCAGTAGGTTAATAATAATTGTAGCACTGTGGCTTTGGAAAAGATACTAAATGTCTTATTAAACTAGAGAATGCGATTTAAAACTCATTTTTCTAGGAGAGGCACATAAGAATTAAACAGCTTGAGGCCCATGGCAGGCCCTGAAGAAAATCTGAGTTCCTAGGTCCTGTCCAACACAGCTCCTCCCTTCCTTAACGTTCCTGAATCCTACACAGCTGTAGATCAGAGCACAAACTCAGCTTCGCTGTGCTTTAGACCAGGCTGTGAGCAAGGAACAGAATAAGTCCTGACAGCTGAATTAAATATACAGGTTTAGGTTAGATACTAGGAGGAAATTCTTCACTATGAGGGTGGTGAGGCACTGGAATTTGTCAGCCAGGGAAGTTGTGGCTGCCTCATTCCTGCAAGTGTCCCTGGCCAGGTTGGATGGGGCCCTGAGATACCTGACCTAGTGGAAGAGGGTGAGTGGAAATGGTTAAGGTTCCTTCCAAACCAATCCACTCCATGACTCTTTCAATTCTGAGGAGTTCCGTTTGAGTAATAGCTACAGACCACCCTTGTTGAGTGCACTGGCATCATTATCAGCTAAAGCACGATAATCTGAAGCTATAACAACTGTCTTTAAAAACCAATAAAATAAATATACAGCATAGGGCAGATCAGCATGGATGATCTACATGGAACTTTTTCAAATATTCCATGCCCCGAGTCTATCGCTGGAGTTTTTCTCTATTTAATGACCCTCTGGCAAAAAACCCCAAAACAACAAAAACCAACAAAGAAATAATAACAATAATAATAATGTGTTATATTACTTAAGAGACAGCAAGAAAACTGACAGCACATTAATGTTAATAGTTTCATATAAAGCAAAAAACTAAGCATCATTTCAGACAGATTATTTTAGAAAAAACAATGCCTTGAACTTTAATCTCAATAAATAACAATATCCAAGTAGAACTCCTATGTTTCCTTTTTTTTCCATTTTCTTTGTTTATTATGTGGCTGGCAATGATCAACAGTTGTCCTGAATCTCTGCTGTCCCCAAGGCAATGCTTCTTATCAAGCTACCAACTTTGTCATTTCCTGTGGCTGAAAACTGCCTGTTTAGACCCAGGTAGAGAACAGCTGTGGTAGTGAAGACACAGGTGACATGCAGCTCTGAAGAACTTCCTTACTGCAGGTTTTCCAGTGGTGGAATCTGTGTATTGAATGCTGATGGGAAAAGAGCCAGAAAAACTCACATGCATTGTGGCACCCATGACTGCAACACCAAACAATCTGCAGGAAGCCCAAACACATGCGTGAAAACACAAACAACGCACTAGCACACACAGAACCACATGTACCAAATAAAAAGGAAATAATAAACACTCAGAATTGAAGCACCAAGACAAGCTTTGTTGGAGCAGGTCTAAGAAAAAAATTAAGTAATTGATACTTTTGACTTCTTTTAAACTGGTCATCAAAAGGAGAAATTAATGAAAAATACAGAAAGTACATCATAACCACATTATTTTTTATGGACTGAGTTAAAATTCACAAATCTTTAGAGCTCGCAGGTTTTCACATTTTTACATACACACACACATATATTTCTCACACATATTGTACAAACATACATATTTCTCTCATATTTATTTATTTTACATTTTTTTAGTTTACACTGGTCACCTAAGCTATCTGTCCTCTCAAAGGAGTAAAATTAAAATGCTGCGCTAATGCAAAGGACATGTACTTCAAAAGAGAACAAAGTAAACACAGATTAGTTGTTGGAACTAGTGCTACTGCCACTTACTGTATTAGGCTGGAAATAGATTAAACTTCTCTTGAATACTAAAACCTAGTTTTTATGGTTGTATAAAAACAATTAATTAATTAATTTTGATTCACAATTTATGATTGTTCATAAGTAACAGCAAATCAATTACCTTCACATGTCAAAACCCAAAAAAATAGGGCTTCCAATAACTTTAGATATGCTATGCTTCTATTCATTGAAATTGTTTAAATGAGACATTACAAGATTATTACTTTAAATGTTCACATTTTTATGACTTTAGGATGAGCACCAGATAGCAAATGACAAAGATATAAACAAGATTTTCTATAAATTTTGATTTTTTTTATCTGTCCATACTCTTGAACAGATAAAACAGGGAGATTTTCATCATTGAGATAGCATTCAGTAACTGTAGGCTATTTCTGCATTTTCTTCAAATAAAATGTACCACAAAAATCAAATAAAGTGTCTTTATTTATTAAACTGTCTTACTGAACCTATTTATGATTGAAATTATGTCCTGAATTTTTCTACTGAAAAAACACAGTTGTAAACTACTTAAAAGCACTGTCTTTCAGTCCACCTGGACTCAAAAATACTCCTCTTTCCTAGTCATTGTAATATATAATTTTATGTATAGTTATATGAACATGTGTTTACGTTAATATTCTTAATTCACATCTGAATCCCAAAATGTAATGTTTTGATCTGAGAAAATGAGGCTTTCCAGCTATGACTCTCAAGATCATCTCATCAGTCAATATACATAAAGTCTGAATTTCATCAGATTTTTTTCAGAAAGATAAGGAAAAAAATGCTCCTGTGTGGACCAAGTATCTCTATCATTTCTTTTCACACCTCAAGCCTTCATCTGAAACAAAACAATCTATTAGTGTGTCAAACTGGCTGCTTATTCTTAAAATCATTTGCAATAATACCTCTCTCACAGACAGGTGGCAATACACAACCAGGCCCCTGAATTTGTCCCATTTAACTTCAAGCTTGCACTTGGAGTCTCTCATCCTCCAGCAGCATCAATATTTCTTAGGCAGTGTGACAGGATGCATTTTCCTGTAACATACACCTATAGTATTTTGAAACACAAATAAAATACTTTGCAAGACCTGTCCTCCAACAGCACATCCTCAGAAGACTTTTCCTTTACCTGCACATCAATACATGACCTCCAAAACAGCCTCACTGTAGCTCAGGCCATGAAAGGATCTCTCTGGGAAGTATAACCCACACCAAAAAGTTACCAAACAACACATCAAAAATGGTAAGTCTTGTTTAAAAGGGCTCAATTTGAAATATGGCTTGAGATCTGCCCAAAATACACGATCAATATACCATCTGGCTTATGGGGCTACATGGGAAAGCAAACACTTCTTCTTTTGAAGCTGTTACACTTTTTTATTTCCCCCATGGTCTTAATAAACAGTCTCATTTTGAACTTACGGAATTATAGTACCTGCAAGTTAAGTACTTCCAGGTAATTTCTGTAATTTTCAGTTTTACAATTTAACAATTTAACACCATTTATGTGTAACAACATGAAATTATGTGAAGTGGTAAAATATTACTCTAATTACATAATTACTTGCAACTCTTAACTGCAAGCAATGTAAGCGTTATCATATGAGAAAAATATAACCTATCAGGAGAAAATGTATTTTTCAAATATATGCTATATAGCGATATCAAAACAACAGGATTTAAGGAAATTTTCAACGACAGGAACACACTGCACATGATGTGAAGAGACAGTGTATCTGTGTCTTCTATGCACCAGTCATTAATTCATACTTAAAAGCACTCAGGTTTTTTGCCTATATACTTCAAATACACTTGAATTATTATCTGAATAGAGAGATCCAAGGAGAGAGGTAGCGCCAATCATTCAAACAGCTTGATACACAGACTGGGAATGTGGGAGCTGCTTTGAGTGCTGTTTTATATGTTGCATATTTTCAAGAGTGGACAAGAGTTAGTCTTAATCCTCTAAGAACATTCAAAAATGTATTGACCTCAATCACTTTCATTTCAATAAAACTATCCTCATTATTACAAAATCTTTCAAAAATAGTCAAAAATGAAAGTTCAACTGGAGTGATAGATTTTGTAATACACCTTCTCCTTCGAGAGTAAATAAAATCTAATAAATAAATAGGTACATGCAGTAACTGAAAAAAGCTAATTGAGTCTTGAACTATTAAACTCCTAACACATTAAACATACAGCAATTCCTTATTAATTCTGCAGGTCATCTTCTCAGCATTGTGACACAAGTTCTCTGATTTCATCGCAACTTTGCCAGAACTGATCTGTGATCTGTATCTTAGGAAGACTGATTTCAACTAATAAATATTAAGCTTCAAATTAGGCATCTGATTCTTAATTGGAATCTTGAAAATTTTCAGACTGAAGTTCCATTTCACAATTTAAGGGGAAGAAAATTCGGTAACTTGAGCTAAATTTAAAAAAGCTAATAATGAAATGTGTAATAACACAAACCAAATTCTTCATCCTATTACAACCTGTCAGTTGGATATTAAAAAATGTTGCTAAAGAGCAACACTACTGTCTCCCAATACTTTCAACATTTAGTTGCTAATTTATAAACACACATATGAAAACACGTTACACTGTACGGTCTTCAATTCACTTTCTCACCTTTAATGTTCTGGAGCACTTAGCAGGCAACACAAGGCAGCACAGTAGCTACCCTCTCTCCATGATGAAGGAATGAGACAAAGTTGCTGCCCACATAATGGCATACCACATAAAAATACAGTGTTTCTGTGTCGCAAGATTTAGGATTAAGGCAGAATAGTGCCAAAGCAACTTGGAAAAATAGGGCAAGTACCACCTGATGCAGACCTGACTGGTCTAACCCAAATGCAAAAAAAAATCCAAAATTGAATTAATTTCTTAATTTAAGTAACAGTAAATTAATTTAAGTAAATTTCTTAATTTAAGTTGTGATGTAAAGATGGTCCACAAGACAGAATTCTGAGTTGTATGGACAAACATAGTGTTTAAAAAAAAAAAAAAAAAAGAAAAACACACTGCTTATATAAGCTAGATGCACATTACTACCATATTCCATTATTTTTATTAAGTGATAACAGAACATCATGAGGAAAATTAAGAGAGGATAAAATAATTTCCAAAATTCTACATCTTTGTTATCCTACATACCTGACACCTAGTTTCGGTGACTGACTTACTAGGCTATTTAATATTACCTGGGAGAAAAGTGTAAAAAGAACACTAGTAGAATCTGCCAGTGTTCCAAGGTATGCAACAGGATGTCTCACACTGCAGCATACAGAAACATATCTACATCTGTTCTTAGAAAAGCCACGCAGCTGACCATATCCACGGACATTTTCATCAGAGTAATGTTTTTTCTTGGCCTCTGCTGCAACCTGTCCCTGAGGCAGGGCAAACAGGTTCATTGTAAATGGATCCTTAGGGGTGGATTAAACCAAAACTATGCTAAATAAGCAAGATAACAAAAAAAATTTATTAGAATAACTGCTTTAAAACCATAACTGGGAAAAAAAATTATAACGGATTAGAAAAGGGGTGTCTTGGACTGTATGATCATCTTAAGAGAGGAAAATTCAAAAGAGAAAAAGAAAGAAAAAGAGACAGTAAAAGAGAGAGAAAGATACCAACACCCATGGTTTCTGTGATGTGTGGGTGATCGTGGCCCATGGTTGTGAAGTACAGTCCTGGTTTATCAGAGGTGGAGGCTCACAAAAATTTGGGGATCATAACCCAATTGCTCTTCTGGCAAATGCCCCAATACCACTGGATGAGTTCTGGGCATGGAGAACAGTCTTCCTCCTGGAAGATTCTGGAGATCTGTCTGTGTTGAAGCAGCAGGGGAAGGTTGAGTGCGTGTGTCTCTGTGTTCAAGTGCCTGGGCAAAGTTTGTGAGCAAACTTTCTGAGTTTTGTGGCTGCACAGTGGTGGCTCACAGTGTGGGGAAGAGACTGGCATAAAAAATCCAACAAAACCCTGCTTCCACAGGTTCTATTGTTTAGTGGTTCCTTTTCCTTTAATTTGAAAACAGCTTGTTGAAGGCAAAATTTAGCTGCAAAGTCCAAATGCTTCCACTACGTACTAGCTGAGGCCAAAGGAAACCATATTATTTTACAATCTCTCATAGTGAGAATCATCTTTTCTATTTCTGCCATAATTCTACTTCTACTGCTCAAGTCAAAAGTCACAAAAGCTAGTAAAATATAATAGAGTTTGTCACAACTAAGAGTATCTAGAAAACTGGAAATTATTTTCACTTACAATTCTGCAGCTCAGAGAAGTAAGACTGATTAAGGAATTACAATAAACTTAGAAAATCATACTATTTTGTAATTGAAATATAAATTCAAAATATTGAAAAGCATCAAATAACCCTTTAACATTAGTTGCCAAAAAGCAGAAACACTACCTTTTTGAACTTTATTTTCCACAGAATAGAATTAAAATATTCTTATCTAGAAATAGTAGACTAGGCGGAAGTTTCTTTAACCAATGGTTTATTGATGTTCCTTGTTATCAATCAGCACCATTCACTTACAACTAACTTTGCCTGATCCATCTGAATCCCTTATTATATGAGGGAGGATTCAGCTCAGGTGAAATGTGCCGTATTGTACTAGAAACATCATTCAGTGCTATCTTAAAAATTAGAAAAGTCAAATTAATCACATAATTTGAGGTTTACTCTTATGCTTTACGTCATCCAACCAGAGACCAATCACAGGAGTGATGGCATTTTTTAAAATACTTAAAATTACCGCTTCTCGCTGGTCTCCTGGAGCCAACAGAACTGACAGGAATATACTCCCCAGGTCATGGTCAGGATAATGAGGATCCTTCAGACTCAAGGTAACATCTGTTTGCCTAGGAGACAAAATCTATGCATTTACTTGGATTTCAGACTCTCAGATAATGAAATTTCTCATTCATAAGAATTGAAAGCACCTGAATTAATATGAAACTACTTAGAAAACAGTGGCATAAATTTGCCCTATTGCTATTTTTAAGTATTTCTGCTGGATGCTCATTAAAAATACCAAAAACTTTTACTCTGTATTAAGTACTGAAGTAATAAAATAAAAAATGTAAAATCAATGGATTAAAAAACAAGAAAAAATTCAAAAATTAAGGGTAATGCTGTGAATGAAGCTAATATGAAAGAAAGATTAACATGAAAACAAACCTCTCCATAGATGAATATGTGAAATCAGCTGTGAAAATGTGCATAATCAGCTAATAAATTAACATTCCTAATAATTTCTTAAACATAAGTGATTTCCTTTGGTTAGTTTTATGCTGTGAAGATTTATATAGTTATTTTCAAGCATAATGCTTTACTTAAAACACCAAAAACATGGTATTTGCAGATAAATATATACAAACATTCCATAGGCTTGTTTGTGCCATACCTGTTTAGTTCTAATGATGTGAGATCCAAAAATGCCGAACCAATGAAGTCATCTTGAAGTCCAAAGTCATAATCAAATACCTATGATGCACAAGAGCATTTTTTAGTACTAGAAATCTTTCTTTCTTTAGAGCTTTTCTGACTATGAATCATTCTTGAAACTCTTTTTCCAGAGTTGTAGCTTCATGTCTCTTGCTTGTTGAATCAGGACTACCTGAAAGTAACCTGAAAGTTCCTGGACAGAAAATCAAGTTTGAAACTGTTTGTCTGTAAGTCAGACTGCATCATATAGAGACACTGGATTATACGGCTACTTGACTACATGAACAACAGCAATTTTATAAAAACAAATGAATTATTTTTATAAACATAGGCATTGAAAGAAGAAAGACCAAAACAATAAATAAAGTTAAGCAGAATCACTCTTTTCCTATACCTTGATTCCTTTATAAATGCTGCAAAGTGGAAGCACAAGGGCAGGATATGGTTATGAAAAGTGCTTTCACTTTTATTATAACACTTGCATCCTCAGTATTTGAAATAATATAATTGTGCAATTTGAAGGCGATGCAACTTTCAGGGGTTAGAAACATTACCATCTGAGATTAAAACTGAATGGATATGTGTAAGGAAACAATGACAATTAATACTTGACTATGAGGACTCTGCCTCCTAATTTGCTACCTAAAAGAGAAAATACTTTGATAAATTTACTGACACCCAGACAGGAATCTGGCCAGTATATCAGATGGCATTATTTGAGAAGGATTATGACTTCCTAAGTCTGAAGAAAGAATAGCAAATAATCTGGTGGAAGCTACTGCAGGGGAAAAAAAAAAAAGGTGGACAGCAACAAAAAAAAGTTGCAACACACAAAAAAAAAAATTTAAATAAGATCAATTACCAAAATCAACTTTTAAGGTAAATTAACTTTTTATGGGTAAACATGAGGTTTTCTGAGTACTAGAACATTTCTTTACCTAAGTAGGAGTGAGACTCGTGAACACCTTTTTAGGAGAAAGGAGAAAATTGAGAATACGACAGGACTAGGTTCAAGGTCTTCAACTCTAATATAATACTTCTACAATTGCACTACAGAAACTCTTCCAGGAGGCAAAACGGTTCATCTTCTACAAATACCTTAATATGGATGGGGTTAAGACAATATAATAGAAATCCTGTGGCCCAGCACAGCTGCACAACTCAATGGGTTGGATACAAGTATGAGAGCACAAGTCTCTCACATGCATTAATCCACCTGAATGTTCATCCCTGCATTTGCTATATCTGTTAGTCATTCCAGTAGGAAAAGAAAACAAATTATGAAATCTCAATTCATAGTTCAAAATCAAATTGTTTTCTCCCTCTCTCTCCCCCTCTACAGATTATCATGGTAAAAATACCAAGTAAGTACTACCAGTAAGTAGCTGACTTAGTAAAATTCAATCACGTCTTAAAATATCTGAATGAGCTGTAAAACTTAAAGTACTTCACACAGTGTGTTCAGAATATAACCATGACAGACATACCACTTGACACACTTCATCTAGGGGGAAAAAAATACACAACCTACTGCAGGGCTGGTACTTGGCATCAATCAGCTAAAACAGGTGGCTACACTGCAAGTCTTTGTATCTTCCCGTCTTTCACCTGCTCATTCCTTATGAGTCATAAAACATAATAAAGGCAGGAAAATGCCATTTGAAGATTCTAATTACCTTTTAAGCTTTTCTAGTAATGATGTACTTTATCTGAGCAGTATGAAACATAGCACTGATTAATACTTAAAGGATGTTTAAGTGGTGTTACTCTATTAAAAAAATTACAATTTGACATTTCAGTTAAAAATTCTGTCATGAATTTTAGATTAAGACTGATACTGATACTGATCTAGAACATCATGTAATTTCAGATCAATAAGAGTAGAATTATACAGGTAAGCCAAGTTTCCGTACTTCCTCAAGTACTTTCAATGTATGAGTGTTTTATTTTGAATCCTAGGACTAGAGTTTTTCTAAATAAATTTTTGCCAACATAATTTATACCTACTTTGTTTTACAGAACTAAGAATCACTTTGCATATAGATCACCATAAACTACCAGGGCCAGAAAAGCACCTTTCTCTTCTGTGGGTATAGAACAATCATCACAGTTTTTCTAGTTTCCATTCCAATATCAACATCTAAGAAATACCAGTGGCACTGCTGCCTATTAGTCATGAAATTGCTGGCCACTTTCTGATCTAAACTCAAGCAATCTGTTATTTCAAAATAATTGGTGCCTCTAATACGACAAAATCATCTTCACTGATTTACTAGGGAGAGCTATAATGTAAAACTGTAAGAGCAGAAAATGGTATGAAACACAGAAGCTCACTGTGTTCCAAACAAACAGAAAGATTAGAAAACTTAGGAAAATCAGGCACACATCACAATAAATTCTCAAAAACCGATCTCAGCAGTGAATTGCTTTTAATGGGACAGGTTATGTTTCATATCATCATCATGCAATGATATTTCCACAAATAAAATGGATCATGAAATACAGCTTACTTTCTCTGTTCTTCTGCTAAGATCACACTAAAGAAATATAAAATAATTATGACCTGAAGTAAACAAAAATGCCTGTATTTGCCACTTCCAAAAATGTTGACATCATCATTCTACAGACAAAACTTATTTTCACTATAAATAGTCTTTAGTCTTCAACTATTGCACAATAAATTTTTCAGTATACAGAAAATCACAAAACCTGAATTCTTCCCATAATTCTTCTGTTGTAACTTATAGATAAGCTGGTGTCTTACCTTTATATACAATGGCTCTCGTAGGTTATCTATAAGAATGGAAGCTTTTTCTTCCCACACGGGATTGAGGTTCTTGTGTACTGTTTTACTTCTAAATACTTCTTTTCCTCCAAGTTTGAACTTGACATATGGATCACTTGTTCCTGGTAAAGACATACATATATTAATTCTATCTTTGTAATACAATAAGGAAATGGAGACTAAATTACTTTAAACAGAACTAAATGCAATTTCTATAGATAGTCAAATTCAAAACAGCATCCGATGAAAAGAAATCTTTATTGTCACAACCTATTACTTTCCAGGGTGTTAACTGACTCAGTTAATTGACTCCATTAACATCAACTGGGTGTTTGCATTACTTTCTGTTGTTTGCAATCCAGACTCAAAGTCACATGAAATACATGAAATGTGGGCAGTATTGGTTTTAGTTAAAAGAATTATGTCCTTATTAGAGCTAGTATTTTATCTTAATGCAACAATAAAAACTAGATTATAAAGTTAAAATTACTCCTACAAAATATTAACCTGGCATCATGCTGTGCCTTTGCAAAGGCACATTACTCCACTGACACCACTAAGTAAATCTTCAATGAATCTATTGTGTCCAGGCTTTTCTCTTCCATATAGACATTCAATCATATAGACTGCATTCACGATGAGAAATTAACTCTAAAGTCTGTCCTCAAAGTCCTCAACATGCCTCCTGCAACAATGACCCATTCACCAGAGAGCACTAGACAAAGCCCCTTGAAACAACTGTGTAACAATTAAGTGTGATCAGAAAAACAACCCTGATGGGTGTAAGATAAATGTTAAATATGGTATACAAATGCCATATGCATGGGACATGTATGTGAAAGTATCACAGGACTAAACCACCTGTGAGAGGAGGACTGTTGGGTGGGCACAGAGACTTGCAGCCATCCAGGAGTACATGTGAGATTAATTGATCAAAGACTATCTTAAAATAAACAGTAACTCTAGTGCGAGTAACAACTGCATCTTCATTAACAGCAGCAAAATTATAAGACAGGACTTCTTTTTTTTTAACTTTAACTTTTAAGGCTTTCCAAGAGACCAGCAAATTTGAGAAGTTTGAGTTTGTATCTACAGGGAAATACATCCAAAAGAAATAGCATTTCTTAAAATTGCAACATACTCTTCTAAACGTAAATTAGAAGGGTTATGAGCAGCATTCTTTGCATTATTTCATTCAGCCACAAGATGTCAGTACTCTTTAACTGAAGCTAATGTCTCCCCTTTTTAAAAAACTACAGCAGTGGAAAACGGTGTTAACAGTCTCCTGTTAACAGTCACTCGCACCTGTAATTCCTGGGGCAGAATTTCAGTGGCATAAAAATGTTTTGTCTAGCCCAGCTAACTTGTCCCCTGGTTATTCAAGTAGTGGTGATGACTTTGAAGTCAAAATTCAGGTATTTAGATAAATTCTGTGCAATGTGAAGAATATTTTTAATATGGACACTATGTTATGGTGTGCCCACCTCCCTGCTCCTTGGGACCACTCTACAACTTTAGGAATTTTGTTAGGCCTTGACCTTCATGTAGACAGTTTGGCAAAGAAGCATCCCTTGACTGTAGCAGGAACTTCTGTGTGGTTAAGGTGCAAGTGGCATTGAGTTGAAAGACAAGAGAGGGAAAAATCAGGCTTTTGCTGACAGCCTTGGAACATTTTCCTCTAAGAGAGGAAAAATAATTTCAGCTTGTGAGTTGGAAGGGTTGCTTGAGAGGGCTGTAAACTAGGTTTGAAGGGAGAAGGGAAAAAAGACCAGGCTCACTAAAGGTGAGCCCAGGAACAGCAAGCCAGTGTCAGGGTTGAAATTCATAACACAGCTAAAGCAGATGATGCAGGGGTAACAAACATGAGGAACTGGAGGCCATTCTGCAGTAGCAAAGCTGTAACACAACTCACCACTACAGAAATACAGTAGAATGGCTTGTTTGATGAGTGCTGCAGTGGATGTTTAGAAGCTCTTCAGAAGGGTCAGGCAAGGAAAAAGAGGTGATAGGGTGGCTCTGTACATGGAGGAGTGTTTCAACTGTAGAGAGCCCAAGGATAGTGATGGTAAGCTTGAGTGCTTGTGGGTAAGGTTTAGAAGAAAGGACAACAGGCAGACATCCTGGTGAGAGTCTCCTAGAGACCACTCAACCACAATGAAGAGGTGGCTGGCTGATGTTTCACAATTGCCAGTTCTTGCTCTTGTGGCAGATTTTAACTGGCTGGATGTCTTCTGAAAACTCAGCAGAGAGGAGGCAGTCTAGGTGATTCTTGGAGTGTGTGGAATTCCCTGTCACAGTTCACAAGGGAGCCTACAAGGGTTAAGATTCCCCTAGACCTGCTATTTGTGAATAGAGAAGGGATTGGTGAGAGATGTGGTGGTCAGAACCCCCATCTTGGTATTGTGATAGAGTTTTTAATTCTTCATGAAGTAAGGAACGAGGTCAATGAAATCTCTACTTTGGACTTCCGGAGGGTGGACTTTGGCCTGTCCTGGAAATGGTTCAGAGAGTCTGCTGGGAAATAAAGGGGTACAGGAAGGCTGGACAAAGTTTAAGAAGAAAATCTTACACATGCAGAAATGAAATTTCCCTATGTGCTGAGAGATGAGCTTTCAGGGAAGCCTTGTCAACAGGAAACTTTTCCTGGAACTCAGGAGAAAAAGAAGGGGGTTTATGACCTCTGGAAGAAAGGGCAGGCAATTAAGGAAGAGTAAAATTATGTCATTAGGTCATGTAAAGAGAACAGCAGAAAGGAAAAACTCACCACTGCTGTGAAAGAAAATTAAGTGTTCTTATAAATATATTAACAAGAAAAGGCGGGCCAAGTAAAACCTCCATCCTTTTTTGAATGCAGGGGGCAACACTGGCACCAAGGATGAGAAAAAGGCTGAGGTACTTAATGCTTTCTTTGCCTTTTTCTGTAACAATAAAACCAGTTATTCTCAGGGAAACCAGCCCTTGAGCTGGTAGACAGGGGTGGGGAGCAAAAAAAACCATCCTGTAATGCAAGAGGAATTAGTGACTTGTGAAGCCATTTGGACAGTCAAAAGTCTGTGGGACCAGATGCAATTTACCCAAGAGTACTGAGAGAGCTGGTGGAAAAGCTTGCCAAGCTCTCCATTATTTATTTATCATCAGATCCCAGATGACTGGGGATTAGCCAACATTCTGCCCATCCATAAGAAGGGCTGGAAAGTGGATCCAGGAAACTACAGGCCTTGGTGCTTGGGAAGGTTATGAATCAGATTCTCTTGAGTGTGATCACACAGCACACACAGGACAATCGAGGGATCAGGCCCAGCCAACAGTGGTCTAAGTCAGGTCCTGTTGACCAACCTGATTTTGTTTCATGACCAAGTGATTCAGCCTGGCAGATGATGAAAAGGCTGTGGATGCTGTGTACCTGGACTTCAGCAGAGCCTTTGACACTGTCTCCCACAGCATTCTCATGGAGAAGTTGGCAGCCCATGGCTTGGGCAGGAGCTCTCTTCACTGAAGAGAGGGTGAAGAACTGGCTGGAAGGCTGGGCCCAGAGCATCTAACTGCATGGTGTCACATCCAGCTGGTGGCCAGCCACTAGTTAGTCCCCCAGAGCATTTTAATTTTAATACCCACATGTAAATTTACCCAATGAACAGGAAACTTCCCGATCATTAAGGCAGTGTTTACCAGCTCACTTACCTCCACGGTCACGTGCAGCTAGATTCTGTCCTCTTCTTAGAGTAACATCCAACTGGTACATTCCAGGGTCCCCAGGGGGGAAATCTGCATTACTAGTTCCAAATGAACTTGTTCTCTGGGGAGGAGAAAAATGACCCAACAGTAGCTAATGTTATTAGAAGTTTCAAGTAAGGTATATGTACATAACATCATCCTACTGAACTAAGAAAAGGCCATTCCACTTCCCCACCTCAACACAACATCACAACACAAAGAATCTTCCCCATTTCATCAATATAACAATTACCAAGACTCCTTTAAAAACAAAAAAAACCCCAACAAAAATCAATCAAACCAACTAAAAAACAAAACTGGTTGAAAAAGAAATTCTTTGATATAAAGGGGTTGGAAATCGATAGTCTTTAAGGTCCCTTCCAACCCAAACTACTTGATGATTTTAAGAGCTACCGTTTTAATTACATTCATATATAGTATATATAGACCCAAAATACATTCTATATATATATAGAGAGAGAGAGACCCAAAAAGCAAAAGTAAGAAAAAAATAATATTGTTATTTATTAAAAATAAGTAAGAAAAATACAAAATTAGACCTTACAGTATTATTTGGACTAGTCATTACCAGTATCCTCAAATTCTGTGTTGATTTAATAGTTATAATGTATGCATTGAATAAACATATATCAATTAAGATTTTGCACTCTACTGCAGTACTTTGCAAGCTATAAGGGGTTTTTCCATTGAGTTTTGGGGGAAGATGTGGCAGGGAAATAATCATTAAATGCATCTGTATTTCTGTATGCCAGGGCAAATATTCTTAGATTAGTTATTTGTATAAAATGTGTCCCAAAAAAATACAATAAAGGAAGTCAGAACACAAGGAACTCTCCAGACCTCTGGAGTGCATGAATAAACACATTTCTGCCCAAAAGCCAAAGTAGAATAATTATATTCCATAATATATATAAGCTTTTGCAAAATACATCTCTCTGTAAGTAGAATCCAATTACAGCACATGCTTGGAACACCACATTTAATTTTAAGGCTAGAAAAATTAAATTAATTATACATTCACAGTACATACGAGAACTTCATCTGTTACACACTTCAAACACTATATTTACATATGCTCATTCTAGGAGCTAAATCTTTTAAGAGTAGTGCTATTAATACTTTATTATGTGATTATGGGTCTTCTGCAAGAAAAAAGTATTGCATGATAGAAATATCTCAGAACATGTACCAAGTGCTATGCCATTTCAACAAGAAACAAGTTTCATTTTTTTCTTCCTACTAAACTCTTTCTTCTTTTTTAAAGTAATAATAAAGCTAAAGCATGAAGGAAGACACAAAATAAATGCATTTCAATAAATAGTTAATTCTTGTTGTTTCAGAGCCATTACTTCAAGCCCTAGCACATTAACCTTTGCTGCCACACATAAAATGCTGGCCAAAATGCACACTGGCATGCTCACTGGCTCCACAGCAGTGAAAGAGAGACAAAGAATGTCTGGCAGCAAAAAAATGCAAACAGAGGAGTTTCCATCAAGTTGCTCCTCTTTCCATCTGCTTCCATATCCTGATTTTCAAGCAAAACAGTTTGCTGACATTCATTAATTTAAATCTAATATAAAATATTATTTCTGTAGCACCACTTGCAGAGACTAAGACAGTACAGCAAAAAAGAAAGTAAACCCAAGTTTTCCATTTCTCTGCCAAGATTACAAACCTACTCTTCAAGAAAGAATCTGCAGCTTCCTTACCAGTTCTGCCACACATTGCCCTCTCCACCCTTCTCTCATGTCATTACCCTCCCCTGTTTTATCACAAATTAAAAATTCTTTTATGTATTCTCCTGTGTAAAGCAGTAGTTACTGCAGTCATGCCAAATCCTTCTGGAGTTATCAGTTGTTTCTTACAAACACAAAGGGTCACCTACAAACAATGAATTGCCAGCACAGGGATTCAGACTCAAGGTTTTCAATGACTGAAGGAAGTAATTTTCTTACTTTTACCCTTCTTTTTCAAACTTAGGAGTATACTGCCTCAACCTGTTTCTATGGGGCTGTGTAACAGGTTTTTTTTATGAAACCATTAATCATTTATGGCAACTCCAGTTCAAGAAAAAATTAATGCTAGTTACTGGGTGAACACTTCCTTTTACCAAGAAGTAGACAAACCTGTCAGTGTGCAAGTACCCATCAACTTCTCTTATGATTGTACACATGTGCAAAGATGCAAACCCCCCAAAAGGAACAGGACACTAGATTGTACTGATGAAATCGGAACTTCTGCTGGAAATCCGAAACAATGCACTCAAACACTTAATAATGGGCAAAGTAAATCATCCTTGGCCAGTACCAAATGGAACAGGGTGGTATTGGATATTTGGGAATAAGGTCTGTAAAGTGTTGCCCCTAGGCTGGAAAGGCACTTGTACTTTTGAAGCCTTAATCCCTAACATAACAATAATGGATAGAGTCCCTAGGTACCCTCAGGACTATGGATAAGAAGCTATTTGGAGTGTACCAAATGAACCTTAAATGCTGCAACTGAGCAACCAACTAAATTTTATAGTTTTGTACAGTGTTTGTTACCCTGGTTAGGAGTAAGTGAAATAGAAAAGACAATAGCGGACTTTTCTGCTACCATAAAACATATACACAAAATCATACAACAGATGTCATTACTGCATCACAGAAAGAAGTTAAGAGCTTGTCACGAGTCGCTTTACAAAAACAAATGGCACTAGACCTTCTCTTGGCATCACAAGGAGACGCATGCACTGTCATTAACACCAGTTGCTCTGTATACATTCATCAAAGTGGTAGAGTGTCTACAGATGTCCAGGAGATCTGGGAACAAACACAAATCTGACAATGCACAGCTCAAGATTACACCTCCTGGGGATCTATAAAATCTAGATCAAACTCACTTCATGGTTAACCAGCTGGTTAAAATGTGTTTGTAATTGTCACCATAATAATGGCTCTGTGTGTTTTAGCTTGCATCATAATACAGCTGTTGTATGTCTTTCACTATGAAAAGAAATACAGAGATTAATAGACTAGGAACTTAGTCTCAAGAAAAGGGAGAGATTTGATAGGAACAGTAGAACAGAACAGCATTTTACTCTCATAAAGACAGTCAAACAGAACAGCACAGCCTTGGAGCAATCTTGCTCAGAGCAAGAGGTTTGATTGGTCTGTTTCTAGAAGTCCCTGCAAACCTCATCCATCCTGTGATAGTCTATGGCTTTGAAATGTCATAGTAAATAAAGTATATGCTGACCTTAGCTATTTCCTCAATGCACCATTTTGCCTTCACTGCTCGCTTCCCTGATACGGCAGTGATGGAGTTGGCATTCAGAACTACTATCCTCTCCACCCTCTCCACCCCTTAAGAGAAGATCATGCCCAAGATACCCAGGTACACATAAACCATTGATTTTTTTTTCAAAATAAGCTTATATATGCTTTGCATTTATGGTGCAGTGCTCATAAAAGTTGTAACCATTCCCTGCACATTTCAGTCTTTCTCTGTGAAGAAACCCATTGCTTTCAAAGGCACATCAAGCCATATGTATATGACTCAACAAGCATGAAGCTGCTTTCTGTATGAACTTGTACAAAGCAAGTTACCCACACTCTCA
>CM031878.1:57662285-57722707 GCA_018697195.1 Certhia americana
ATCAGGAAACAAACTAGATCTGACTTCCAGAATTATTGTAGAATTATTCAGTTTCCAAGACAAGGAAAAAAAAAGGAGCAGTTCAGTGTCATTTTGTTTCTAAGAAGATTAATGAATTTACATGGCTTGTCTGAGTACATTTTCGCAAGCACACCTGCAGTTGCACTCACAAACACATGATGCATGCACAAAGTAAAAGGGGAAATAGAAGCAGTCTCTAAGGGGATGAAAATACAAAAATTACTTATTTTTTCCTGCCAAAATTAGACCCTAAATTCCTAAAATTATTGAATTGTTAGGCATTAAAATCATACCTACATTTCCTTTTTCCTGTTCTTCCCAAAGACTAAGTGTCAGACAGATGTAGCACCATTCTTATTTCTGGCAGCTAGCATTTCTGTCAGCTCTAAGAAAACTTGCGCTATCACACAAAAAAATTCTCTCACTTGCCTGAAGAGAGCAGAATTATATAGCAAGTGATGTCAAACATGACAGATGAAAGATAATTCAATTAGGAACCAGAGAGAGGTGTCACATCCAATTCAAAGATGACCTGTGAACAATTAGCTGTCTCCATTTCAAAATGAGATAAATACCTGAAGTCAACATAAATGCCATATACATCACTCACTTGAAAAAAATCATCTCCAATCATTGTATTTAAACTTAAATCATCCATGTTTTCACAACAGAAAGCAAGACTAAAATACTCCTAACTTAATTTTCCATATTATTAATCCTAAGTATTTATATAAATACATTTTACATACCCTGGGTTATCCAGAATTAGTTTCTATTTAAATTATCTGACAAAGTTGTATTTTACATTTTAGGAAGTATATCACAACATGGCATTTTAATTATTTTGAAATAATTTTGTAGTAAATGCGGCAATAGTATCATTACCAGTAAAACAACACTAAAGGATGAATTTTCTAGGATGAATTTTCCTAGTGCTTTGAGTCTCACAAAGATATCTGCAAATCTGAGTTTGCCTTCTGAGCTGGCAACTGCTCAGCAATATCACTCACCTCCAGCTGGTAGCAACAGCTCTGCACAAATATCATTTGACTACTGCTGTAAACTGCAGCTACTCACAATGAAAGTAACATAAATCTTGCTTCAATTTAGCTTGAAACTTGAATATGGAAAGTGAAATGTCCTTCCTTAAAATCTCTATGTATCTTATATTTTGCACTTGTTTCAGCTTTATGGATTCAGAAAACATACAGCAGATTAGAGCCAAATAGGAACGAAACTTTCTCAAGTAATTCATATTGTGAACATTTAAATAACTGATTTAATAAGCATCACAAATGACTGTAATGAAACACCAAGTCTCTCCTCAACAGCATCCTGCTGGGAAAAAAGAAGGATTTGGTAGAACTAATTATCTCAGCACACAGCAGTGAACCTGCACACTAGTTGTAGTCAGTCTTACATATTTTTTAAAATTTTATCTGTGTTTATAATTTCAAAAATGGTGGAGTTAAATACCCTTGTGGCATTCACTTTAAAGCTAAGAAAAGATTATAAAATAGTAATAATATGTTTTTTAAATCACTCCTAAAGAAAAAAGAATACAGAAGAATCATTCTCCTGAGGAAGAAATGATGGCTTTGGAAGGATCTGTGTCGCTTTTGTGGCTTCACATACTAGATACTGTCCATACCCATGTCATTTAATCCCTCTATGCTTCATTTTTGACCACTGGAAGCAGCATAGTCATTCTCCCTTACTTTGCAGATGAAAGGCAGAGCATTCAAATAATTGCTGTAAAAGGGTCCACAAAAGGAAATAGTAACATTTGCTATCTCCCTGACTCCTGCTCTGGAAAAAAATTAACTCATTTTTATGTATCACATACATTGCTATTTTGATTTAAAGGCATTTTCAAAGAGCCTCACATATTTTCCATAAAGTAAAAGCAAAGGTGTTTGATTGGAGAACAAAGGTATCCCCTTTTTGACTGATGCCTCCTTAACTCTCCATTATCCAGTCAGTTCCATCCATCACTCTCCTGGGCCATCATGCTGAGAACTTGTCCCAAAGCCACTCATTACTTCTCTTCCATGCTAGCAAAGGGGTAAAGAAAATGAGTACATGCTGAGAAACTCCATCCAGAGTGCTCTGATGGATGCTTGGATAAAGATGTATTATACCAAGAGTTCCACACGACAGCATACACACAACATTGACACTGCCCACAACAGTGAGTCTCTTGGCTTCCTTTTCTTTAATTTTAATAATTTGCCTGTCTCCTTAGTTTCTAAAGACAAACAATGATGTATTGTTACCGAACTAAAAAAAGTTTTGTACATTTGGTTATTTTGAAGCCCCCCTACTATGGATGAGGGATCTGTTATTTGGAAGGTAAACCATGCCTCACAGCACTTAGCTATGAGAAATTAAACAGCACATAATGAACGTGTGACGCTGAGAAAGGGTGCTTAAAATGTGCATTTTCTGCTGAAGTTCACAAAATAAAAACACTTTCTGCAGAATCCATGTGCATTCAGGTAGAATATGTAGGTAGAATCCATTACATTTCAGGTAGAATACTTCACTTTGGAAACCTGAAAAAGTTTATTACTTATACTGAGCTATAACAAACTGTGGTTAAATACACCTCAATCTGTTGATTTGAGTAAAGCATTGCATATTCACCTGAAAGATTGATACAATTTATTTCAGTTGTCCCATTTACACACCAGTGGTGTTATTTTTCTTCATAAAACTATCCTCATGAGTATCAGCCAGTTTCCCAGAGTTACGCCATTCAAATGAAGTATGCCACCTACAGGAGTTTTGTAATGCTACTTCCTGATTTAACATTCTAAACTAATATGAAATGTATTAGATAGGTCTTGTTAGTATTGGAATGATAAGGGAAAATAAGTTGTAGTTGATGAAAAGAAAGTAATTTTAACTCTGCAATATTTGATTAGGAGGATACAAGTGTACTACATTAAACATTAAAAAGATGTGTACTGTATTTTTTTCAACTCAAGAACTCTGTTTAATGGGATAGCATTTTTTTTTTTTTTTAATTTCATAGAATTCAGACTGTCACTGCTGGTGAACTCTTCTTCTCATCACAGGCAAATTTAGCAGCACCAGGGCTGTTCTGTGTGCAGCAAAGCAATTTTTCAGGCTGCACAGCCGCAGGCAGAAAACGCCACTAGACCATCTTCCTTCCTTCCTTCGATTCATTGCCAAGAGACAGACTGGCAAGAAAAACCATTAGAGACAACAGTTAACTAGAAATAATGGCACCAAAACTATGACACATCTTGTGAATAACTGAGGTGAGTCAACTTACTAAAGTGAATTTCCCTATCCCTTGATCTATGCATTTAGCTCTTCTCTGCCTAATGACAGCATATTTCATTCTCTTAAAAATAGTTTAAATGCAAAAACTGACCTTGGTTGTTCAATAAAGGTGACTAGTTTTGATACTGGCCTGTTTTCTATTTGGTTTAGACTGTATTGTGTTTTAAGACTCCACTATTCATTTTCAGACACAGTGTTTAAACTTTTGAGAAGAACTGGTATGTAGTACTTCATAAATCAGTTAAGTTTTGTCAACTTGAAACATCAACTTACATGTCATTTCCTTTTTTGTTTGTTTGTTTTTTAATTTAGTGAAAGATAGCATTTTTGGCAATTCAATACTGGTGGAACAATTTCAAAACTTAATAAAGTGAAATCACCCTGTCCTGTTTTCAATTCTATGTAATTTTTCTTGTGATCAGTACAGATGTACTAAACTCTGAAGAGTCATCCTGGAATCACATCTGACATCTGCTACACTATGAGAAAGTGAAGCTAACACCAATTGTACGCCTCCACTGCTTGCAGAAAGGGAGCAGATAAATAGAACCTATAGGAAAAGCTGTCTCCACAGCAAATTTCTGCTTTCGTTCAGATGGAAATGTACTTCCTATCATTTCCACCAGACATAATCTTTTCACAGCTTCACGTAACTTAATGCGTAAGCAATTTACAAAAGAGACAAGGGGGTAATGCAACAGCACACTCCTCCAAAAGACAAAACTAATTTTTGCTCAAACTCAAAACTACATATCCTTCACCAAAATTCACATTGCAAGCAGACGCGCTCCAAAAAAAGTCACCATGTCCCAGGTTACTCAACATGAAAGCATATTGAAACATCCTTTTCATCAAAAAAAGAACACCTGTTCCTTTAAAGCACTGCTGAATTATGCAAATACAAAGTGCATTTTGATACATTTAGAACTTCAGTCTAAACAGGGCAGTGATAAAAGTTAATGGAGTGCTACTTATTTATTATCTTTTAAAGATTGCATTAACTTACCCTCAATTAGGAATTTAGATTCATAGTTCATGCATAGTGGAAGATGATACAGTATTTATTCTCAACTCACAGAATTATTCCTCCAGCCCCTCCTACATTACATATATTTAAACCCATTCTAGAGCTTCATTACAAGATCAGTTCCATTCATATCTGTGAGACAACAAATCAAAATAAAACCAGTGATTTTGGTTGCACTACTGTCCTGCTTGTATAAACCAAGCACTCTGCTCAGTATGCCTACAGCCAATGCAATACCATGCAAAAACACCTAGCTAGCCCTGGTTCCAAAATCCGGAGCTCACAACTCAGCACAGATTAAGAACCCATGCTAACACACATATAAAAGCCCCTCAGGCCTAAAAATGGTATTTTTTCACTTTTCTCTTTGATGATCTCTAAAACTCTACAGTGACATATAAATAGGGGAAGCTAATTCAGGACAACGGTTGCATTTTTTTTACATTCCCCATGAAGACATTCTTGGGATCATAGTTAATATCATTGGTTAATGTCTTTTTTTACATCTTTACACAAAAGGGATAAGGCAATCTCACCATCTGAAAGTTTCTGGCAGAATTCACATCCCATTTCCTTGGGTTTTTTTTCTTCCTGTCCTCTGGCTTGGAATACTTACAACATACTTATTATTTTTCTTGTAATTTCTTTTGGTCAGATCTCTCCTGTGTATTTCTTCTCCTTATTCTAGTATCTCCCATGTCATAAAAATTCCTGGCAGAAGAAAGCTACTTCGATAGCAGCATGACAGACATACTACCACAATTCTTTAGATTTACTTCAGCTATTGTATGGAAATTACAATTTCTTCCTGTAATTGAAGAGCTAGCAGGTGGATTTGACAGTCAGACCCATAGGTTTTCCTCTGGCAGCACAAGTCACAGGAATTTGCCATGAATCCAAAAAGGTCAGTCTGCCTTTCAGTGACACAAGTGGAAACCACAGCTAACACGGAAAAACACAAACTCAGATTAACTACTTACTGTCTCCATATTAAGAAGCACATACTTATTTGAAATCTCTGTCTCTGTTCCTGACACCTACAACATATATTTCTTAGCTAAGCTGAGTAAAATACCTAGAGATAACACAATAAAGAGCTGTTGAAATGTTTATGGAAATGGTACTCCTGGTAAAGAATAAACCCTAATGAAGCACTATATGGAATTTATTGACTTTATTATATTGCTCAAATGAGAAATTCTCTTACTAGAAATTCTAATTCTATAAACACAATCAGTGATTCAACATCAGTAATTCTCCTTTTTAAAACTCACAATTTTGAAATGCATCAATAAATACTTTGTAACCCTACTGCAACTCCCAGTATTTGATGCATGAAAATGGGGTTCAAATCAGTGCAGAAAATCAGAGGATGTAGACATGTGTAAAACATATGTATGTATTTGCACTTCTGACGATTTCTTCTTTCTAATAGTCAAAGTCTTTGTTAGTGAAGGACCCATTAAAGATATCACAGAAGAGAATTTTGTACAAGCTCTTACATTTTACCTGATTGGAAAAACTATTAAGGATTTTGAAATAAGTATGTTAATGAGAGAATATCCACCCACAGTTATATACTTAGGTAGTAAGGAAGCTACTGCTAAGAAATACATCTGGTGTAAATAGCTCAGTTTGCAAGCTGCAATTTCAAGCTACAGACTGAGTTGCAGGTTGAGCTCTGTATGGGAGTCCAGAGAGACAAGAAGCCATGAACTGCCAAAACTCTGCAAAGCCAAAGGTCCAAACACCGGTGGCCAGGTGAATGGACACAGAGACATGTATATGTATATGTATATGTATATGTATATGTATATGTATATGTATATGTATATGTATATGTATATGTATATGTATATGTATATGTATATGTATCTATATCTCTCTCTCTCTCTCTCTATATATATATATATATATATGTGTGTGTGTGTGTGTGTATGTGTGTGTGTGTGTGTATATGTATGTAGCCAAAAACTCACAGGCACTTGGACTGCAAGTGTGTAAAAGGCCAGAGATACCTTTGTTCAGCTCGAGCCAAATCTGTGTTACTGTCAATAAATGGCTTTATAGAACTAGAGATATGAACACTGGGATTGAGCCACCAAGGAAACCTGGTGTGACTGCCTGTGAGTGGAGTGTCTGGGGGGAGCCAAGCAGGGCTCCAGTTGGCTCACAGGAGTAGCCCACTGTGAAGGGGCCTCAGTCCAGCAGCTGAATCTCTAGAACTGGGAGTGTGACTGCCAGAGATTCTTGTGAATGGTCAGAGTGGGAAGTTTTCTAAATGAGTATAATTTTTCTAAGTGTAAGTGGACTTTAACAAAATAGCTGTGTGAAGAACAGAACTATCCTGGTTTACATTTGCAGTGCTGATGCAATGTACTTACTGGAGACACGAATTTGGTGTTATCAGACTCCTGAGAACTGAGACTGTTCTTACTTCAACCACCAAAAGTGTATAGTGTCCTACCTTCATAGGTAGTTCCTGTGTTTGTGCAGGTCTCTTTTCCACTGTTTAAAAATACTACTAACAAAAATGGCTGAGGGTACATTTCAGATGCCCACTGAAAGAGTTATGACACAATCCTAAATTAAGAGAGAAGGAAGAAGGCCCAGAGAGCAGCAAAAACAGGTGACACTTCTACAAAAAAAGACATGCTGAAAAGAGAAATCTGTGCTAAACTAAAATAGACAAAATTAGTACAAAAGCAACTAAAAGTAAAGGAGTTTGAGTAGGTTTATAGAATTGTGTATACCATCTCATAGAATATATCACCTTCACCACAGACACTGTTTATAAACTTTAACCAGTTCTGGAAACACAGTTGTTTTAACAAAAACCTCAGACAGCAGAAATATCTTATTCACCGAAGGTGCACCTTTGCATCCCTTGACTTTAAAAAGAGGGATATATTTTGACCCTTATTCTAAAGCCGTCTTGTTCTGTACATTAAAGACATGACCACCATGAAAATATTTCAGTTAACCTTCATGACTCACCTTTTATAAAATAACCACAACAAACAGGATGAAAGCAGGGACACAGCCACTAAACAAAAAGGGACAAAAAAATTGCAATGCAAAATTCATGAGGATAGTTCCTCTGAATCGTTCTGATACCAGATCTTAATCTTTGTATTAAAGGGCAAGGTTCCGTGTAATTTTGAGTTCAATTTTGACCACAGAAGGCCATTATAGATAGCACAGAGGTAAGGAAAGAGACAGATGAGGCTCTTCCTTTGGATGTGGTAATTGGTCTCTTTTGAAGGGAAAAGGTGGCAACATCAGATGCAGGGTGGGCTTGTAAAATTCTAAGGACACCTGTCTGACATTCAGCTCTCCTGCCTGCTGAGGTGAAGGATGTTAAGTTTCTCAAGAGGAAGATATTAACAATGACATGCTAATATCAACGAATAGGTTAATGCTAATTATTGTCTTGTTACAGTCACCTGCGTCACACAGAGTGCCAAAATGCACCTCACAAGACTGTTTTTTATGGTATCAGGGAGATATTTCAGGAATTTTGCTGTAAACATTCTCAGGAGCCTTTGAGTGCTACAGAGACTTTTGAAATCTATGTGTGCTGTTTATTTTTAGAACACCTTTAATTGATTTTAAAAGCTCCAAAATCAGAATTATGAATCTTTTATCTATCACATTTAAAGTTTTAGGGACAATAGGAACAACATATGTGCAAAAAACATAAAACTAATTCACCATTAAAATCTACTTTCTATACTAAATCTTAGTTCTTAAGAAGGGAATGGGTATTGTCTTATTTTAGCAGCTTGCATACTATTTATTTTCAAAGAATTTCTCTATGATTGTCTATTGTGGGTTTTGTATATTTGTTTTTTGTTTGGCTGTAGGGGGTTTTGTGTGTTTATTGTTTGGATTTTTTTTTTTTTTTTTTTTTTTTTGGGGGGGGGGGTTTTTTTTTTGGGGGGGGGGGGTATTTTGGTATGGGGGGGGTTGTTGGGGGAGGAAGGTGGCAGGGTATTAATTTCCATAATAATTTCTTTAAAAGAGTCAGACTGCATCATTTATTCTGAGCTCTGGAGAAAGACTGGACCCAAGAGGTTTCAATAATTGAACAGACTAAGCAAAGCTTTGATTTGCTACAATAGCCATTTCCCAGTCTGGAAACCTGAAGAGGATCTCCTTTTTCTATTCATGTAAAAATACATTTATGAAAAAGCTTTCCCTAGGCTTCTTCCCAAATTTGTGCTGGATTTAGGACATCTTTATAAATACAAATATTGAAGGCAGACTGTTGGAGACAGCAAATATCAACTGTATCAAATAGTTACTTCAGTGTTTTTCAAAGCACGGTAATTGCAAAGTACAGCATGCTTTCATTCACTGGAACACCACAGACTTTCCAGGAAGAGAGGAGATATTGCAAACCCTCGTCGTCTCCTCTAGTGATAAAAAGCACCTTGGAAAAGGGCAATTTTAAGGTGCTGCACTTTAGGAGTGCATTTTAACTTGTTCTTTTAGGTATGAAGGCATAATATTTGCACCAACATTAAAGTCTCAGGAAAAAGACAGCTTTTTGCTTAAATGGGTCCAAAGCTTATTGCACTAGTAATAATTTTTTAAAACATCTAACTTTTAAACATCTAACTGCATGTATTTGCATTTTTCTTGATAAGATCTTAGGTCTTATTTAGAAAGAAAACTTCCCTCCCCAGCCTTCATCAACTCTCTTCATGCTCTAATTAGTCAACTAATTTAGCACGAAAGATAGAATATATCAAAGAGTCAGGACAGGTAGGTTGTTTTGTGGTCACACTGCAAGCTTAAAATTGCACTTGCAAATAGAAGATTTTGCTTAAGAAATAGATGAAACACAGCAGGTTTTTGATACAATTAGTAGTTATTACTAGACAAAATAAAACTAAAGTCACCCACAACACATAGGAATTCCCTTTGGCATGAAGGCTGTATTAGGACCTTGCACACTAAAGTGCATTGCAGCCTCATAAGGGACCCTCCAAATCCTCCAGATCTGCCACCTACCCTGGAGGGCACCTGCTCTTAGTTCCTGCTACTGCTGCTCTTCCAAAGTAAAGATAAAAGCACAGATTTTCTCACCTGCCCTGAAGACTACATCCTGCCTCTGCAACCCAAACCCAGCTACACCTCTCCCCAATCCACCTGACACTGCCAGAACTCACTGAGCCTTTGGCTTTCGCAGAATCATTTGAAAAGTGCAGCATGTGGCTGAGACGAACGAACTGCCATTCATAACACCATCATCCACAAAGAGAGTACAACTTAGCTCATCCACAGGGCCTGTGCAAGGGACTCCAGTCCACAGCTCTACCCCACAGATCCTGCCCCAAGGACCAGTCAAGAGGACCACCAGCACCAGCTCCTTCTGCAGAAGCTGTGCGGGGGAAGGAAAGCAGCTGCCCACAGCCTGGTCCCTTCTCTCTGGTTTTAGCTGTCTCCTCCAGCTTACTTTAAGTTTCTGTTCTAGGAAAGGAGGTTGGAAGTCAGGACTACCTTCTGAAAGGCATGCCACCCTGTCAGTGAGTAACAGCATCATGCTTTCTTGTTTGCACTATTTTCTGCCCCAACATTAAGCCTGCTCTATACAAAATGAGACTGATTTGCTTTAAACTGGCACAAGAAGTTAAGAGGGAGAATGATATGGGGAAGATACAGCTAGATGGACAGACAGACAGACAGATAGGTACAGTTCCTCCATATATAAAGACAGAGATGCTCTCACTAGATCTGATTACTCAGAGGGATGGAGCAACCACAGCTTCCCTGGGCAACCTGTTCCAGTGCCTTATCACCCTCACAGTCAAGAGCTTGCTCCTAGCATCTAATCTAAATGTACTCTTTATCACTTTAAACCCCTTGTTCTACCACTTCATGACCTTCCTAAAAGCTCTCTTACAGTATTTTTCAGTACCTAAATGTGCCTGTCTTCATGCAATAGACCTTCATAGAATAATGCAGTGGGGCCAAGAATGTGAATTCAAGAATGTGGTTGAATCAGTTATGTCCTAATTGCATTTATCTTTCTCACAGAAATCACTTGCCCTTACATGAAAACTGACACTGCTAAGAAATGTGAGAGAATAGCAGGATTTTTTCCTCAAAGAATACAGAATTAGAAACCATCAGGTGCCAGAAACACTTTAAAGAATTGTAACTTCTTAAGGCAAATTCACTAATGCATGCTATGTACGTATTTTATTGTAAAAAAAGAATTCAATAAAAATTGGAATGTGTTTCTTAAATTATGATTTTATTTGACTTTTTTGGTAAATACATCTTATATTAAACATATACCAGAACAACCAATATTTCATATAAGCTAAACTAACTACAGTAACAATCAGTTCCTAATGCTCTACTAATGTTAATTTGACCAAACCCACAGCAGTACCATTTCTCTATTTCTAAAGGCATAAAAGATATATATTTAATTTCCTAGAATTTTTCTATTACTTAAAAATTAAAACTATTTTGCTTTTCCTCTTTCTATTCACATAAAAAGTAATTTCTTTTAAGAGTTACTCCCAGTATCTGGAACGTAAGTTCAAGTGAAGCTTAAATTCTTGTTTTACCTAAAGCTTATGCTTTAATTTTTATTGCCAGTTATGAAAAAATCACCTGTCTTAGTATATTTCAACAATAGCTGTTGAAGTACACAAGGAAAAGCACATGCTAACAGTCCTGGCAGTCAAAACCAATATATGCACCTTGCAGTCAATATAAGCAGCACCTTGTAAAACAGAGGCTACAATTATCTAAATGCTTCCCAAAGAATACACAATCCTAGACATATTGATGCAGCCATTAGTGAGACTAAAAAGAAGAACCAAGGAGGAGATATTTTGTCCATATTCCAGAGAACATTGGTATTTTCTTGGATGGGAAAACTGAGTTTATTCCAAAGTTGTGGTGATGGGAAGGAAAGAGAAGAAAATGTTTTGATGGACAGATGACAACAACAATAAGCAACCTTAGTGACTCTTTCCAGACTGTCATTAGGGTAAAATGAAGTGGATAGTTTGGCATATGTCTACGTTTTCTTCTGTTATGCTTTCAACACCCTTTCACTAATTGCTGCTTCACTCCAAGCCTTTCAGGCTGTCACTCACAAGGCTTACATTTTATAGCATAAAACTGAGCTAAAGAAGGGGAAAAGAGGTGATTCATAGCATCCATTATCACTTAGAAAAAAAAAGTTAGCTTAGAAAAAAGTTCCTGTGGTTTTTTGTATTTGCAAAATGCCAAGTCATACTTGACAGAACTTTCAAAATTATGGTATAAATGTAGAATGGTTATAAAAGTTTTACTAGTTTTTTGGGTTTGGCTTTTTGATTTTGGTATTTTTGTTTTTTTTTTTTTTTTACTCTGAACATTTTCTGGACATTCAGAAACTAGTGCTTTTTCATAGTAGTGCAAAATTTTGCACTAATCATTAAAAATTTTAATACACGTTGCAATAATTTGTTCATTACTTTCTGTACTTCTCAGTAAAGTGATAAGACTTTAATGCAGAGAAAGACTGTATATATAATATGCTTTAGATGTAGAGTTTAAGAGGTGCATCTATTTCCAGTGACAATCAACCAATAGGTTTGCATCACATCCTGGCCAAAATAGTTCTCAAAGTCGAACAACCCTCACAGGAGAGGAACTTCAGGAAAGGTACTGCCAAAATCCAGAAAATTCACAGGAGTCTGTTACGAGAAACAGGAGTCTTAGACTGCAATGCAAACAGGCAAGACACCCATTGTTTTCCCAAATGCTACTCAATAAACTGCTTTTGTTTTCTATTCTTTCATCTGGAATACAATTAACGTTCAATAGAAGCTGTTAAAGGGAAACAGTTTGATCTTGAGCTCACAAATGAAGACTCACTTAAAAAAAGTAGGCTGGAGTCTATGAGATCTATCAGCCAAGGACTAAATTTCTACTTCATTTTTAAATATAAATATGGAAATAGTATCATGCAGGAAAAAACTAAAGCATGGAGTAATTCTTTGTAAGGATTACTTATATTACTACTACTACTACTGCTAACAGTAGTACTTTGTTAAGATATCTTATTTCAAACAAAGGCATACTTACGTGCACTCACACAGCTGCATGTAGTGCAAAACATTTCCAGAAAAGCAGATATATTTTTCCTGCTTCCTATTATTATGTATATTCTAAACCATGCTGCCTTTCAGCCTTGATATTAGTATGTTTCACAATACCCCCTGTGTAGTCATTTCATTTGGATTTTAAAAGAATTCCACCATTTCTAAGAAGGGAAAAAGACCATTTGGACAATTACTGTCCTTTAGATTTACAGTAACAGAAGCTTAACACTTATAGATGGAAAGTAGACAAATAAAGCACACTGAATTATTCCACAATTTTATTTTGTATGGATGAAAACAGCTAATATATGAATAAACATTAACTGGCTTCCTAGAATATTGAGGCTATGCAGAATCTTAGTCCACTGCAGATATTTTGCATCTCCTTTAAACAAATGCCCAGCTCTGCAGAAAGTTACATAACCAGTTGCCTCAGTCTTCTTTACATGTGGAGAAAAAGAGTCCACTTGACTAAATGTTGTGTGAAATTATAGACCATAGCCTAGAAATACTCCACATGGATTTCATTCTGCAGAGTGTTAACAAACAGCAGTCATCTCAGCAATTAGAAATGAACGCCCCTCACTGCTGTTGTTCACACATTAGTGAAATCTTAACTCTTTACATGGCAATGACCTCCTTTTGGAAATAAAAGTCAATACCAAAGCTATCACTGAGATGGACTTATATTTTAGAGTACTATCAAAAAAGAATCTCATATGTCTGGCAAGAAAATATGTTATATATTACAACTATGTAAACTTTTATCATACTTTTCATACTAATGATAAAATGTGTTACAGAGTTTGGAAAAAATTGTAAACATTTTTTTCTTTCACATTCTTAATGCTTCTTTCTATTCCCTCCTTTGAAAGTCTGATCTTTTTTTCCCTATGTATTGGGAAATGGAGAATAACTTCTATGAAAACAAACATCTGAAATCAAAAGCAATGAAATAAGATCCATCCTCCAAGAGAGGATGGCCTTCCAACAAAAATCTCATGTCTAAATTAAAATTGAATCTATAGAAAGCAAAGTGAATCACTGAAATGCTATTGCCATGTAACTTAAACCATTAGCATTTCTTGTCAGTCAAACAATACCCAAATACAATTATTGAAAAAGAAGAGGATGCAGAATGGCTGTTAAACTTTTTAATTTACTATTCATGGATCTTTTCTTCATGTGCAGTTAAAGTTAAAAGTGAAAAAGGTGAATGTCAAAAGTATGTTAGTTTACACCAAGATTTTGGAGATAACTTTACTAGAACAAGATCATGCAAATAAAACCAAAAACCTGTATGCCAGAAAAGTTTATTACAGTAGTCTTAAAACTCTGAGAAAAAACAAAGGGTAAATTGAACTTATGCACAGAAATTTTTCAGTGCAAATACACATACACACATCCTTACCTGATATTATAATCATTAAGTAGTACCGTACAGTTAGTGACCTTGGTGCCCAACAAATCAACAACTCTATCATTGCACTAGATTATTATTAGATGGTTAATTTCTGCCATTATATCTTGCCCAACAGAAAAAGCATCATCAGGAAGCTACACCCCAGAATGTTACATTTTTAATCATCAAATTATAGAACTACATACAATGGGGAGACTTATTTCTGTGCCTGTCAACATTAATTCAGTAGTATCTTAGTAGTCGCTCACATTAAATCATTCACATCTGTAAACTCTCAGCTCTATAATATTACCTCCTAAGCCTCCATATCCTTCTCGATTTTCATCTTCACTGTGCATAGTTCAGAACATCATTAATTATCTCAGATCTTGGCCAAATGTCTTCTAGCCAATTTTATAGCTGGAACTAATATTGAAGATATATGTCTTAATACTTTTCTGCAACTGCTCCATTCTTTCAAATTCTTTTCCTGAATTGACAGAAACACTTTCTTGAGTTTTAGAGAAATGATCGAATGAAAGTAAAAAAGTGCATTATTTTGCAGGTTATTCTTGAATCTAGCCAGCAGATAAAAAGAAGAAAGAAATTATAAGGCACTGGTGTTTATTTTAATAATTGCTTTAAATATTTTTTTTCCTTTTGTATAAAAGTCTGCAAGCCATTTCAAATACAGAAAAGAAGGTAATGTAAACATAACTTGTTTTTAAATCAATCCTTTATTTCAATCAATCCTTATATTTATATTAGAGAAGTATAGAGGGTACTAAATAACCAAGTAAGTAGTGTCTTAACATTACAGATATTCCATGAAATAAACAAGCAGAAAGTTCTCTGTTTGCAATGATTTTCCATAAATTCAATTTTTTTTCCCATAGTTTTTCTATATACCTATATAAGATGTGGTAGTTAAAATCTTCAAGAAAAAAAAGTTATGTGGGTTTCTCTTACTGGATAGCAAATGCAAATTCATATGCACCCAGTGCTGAGAATATTCTTCAAACTTGTTAACAGGGAGAAAATCTTCTTATGAGGCAACTATTGAATTATTACTATAATTCTCTTTCTACCCACACTGCATTTAATGAAGTTATTTAAAGTCCCTACAAAAAATCATGAGGAAAGATCACCATATTTCACACTTGGTACTTTGCTTTACCCACTCACTGTATCCACACTACACTTCCTCCACTCGTCTCAGGACCAGCTTCAGAGGCCATGTCCTGATCTGAGATGCTCCAGCAAAGGCTAGGCCTTGAGCTATTGGGCAGGACAGCTAGAGTACTCCAGTATTTACAGCTTAAGTATATTCCCAGTTTAAGAAATAGAATCAAACAATTTACTCCTATATGACCTAATATATCCTGTAATTCCTATTACTCAGGTTTTCTTCACAGAAAACTGACTACATGTCAAGTCCAAAAAGGCCCATAGAAGACCATCCCAGTCAGAGGCCATACTAAAGTCCTGCAAGAATACTAATTCTGCCTTTTAAGAGGTAAAGCAATAACAACACACAGGCAAAGCAAAACAAGGAATCCGTTCACCACTTTCCATGGACTGGCTGTTGTTCTCCATGTCCAGGAAAGCAGAGTCCATCATGCCTAACACTGACTTGGGAAGACAAACACCATCACTCTGAATGTCCTCCACTTCCTTCTTCTTCCTCCAGCTTTATATACTGAGCATGACATCATATGATCTAGAATATCCTTTGTGTTAGTTGGGGTCAGTTTTCCTACCTGTTTCCCTCCCAACTCCTTGTGCATCTCCTGTTTAATTCTGAGAGAGAAAAGGAGAGCATTTTCCCTTGTCAACCAAAAACCTCAGTCACCGCTTTGGTGCTGGTGGCCACTATCTAAATAAAAAGTAGGCTGTAAATTACAAAATGGTAGTAATGGTAACTCAGTGAGTAGCTGACATGCTGGTTTCAACCTGTCATGTTTCTGTCTTGGAAGAAAAATAGAACTTCATAGCATTTTGATTAGCTGCCAGGTACTGGAAGTGCCATGAATAATGCTGACAGGAGATGCCTCCAAACGTGCAGAACTTGTTTTTAAATGTTCTAAAATAGTACTGTTCTTGGAAGCCACAGATGCCAACACAAACTCTGAGAAATACTCTCCCCTTACAAATTACTTCAGTATTTTATTCAAGTACTTTGGAGCAATCACCTGCAAAATGTTCAAGTACCTGTCTTTCACAGTTACATTCACAAAATTATTTTGGAGTAGAAATGATCTTTAAGATCATCTGTATACCTTGAAACTGACAGTTTCCAGGTGAATGCGGTTTATGCGATGTTTTCACAGGACAACAGAATTGTTAAGGTTGGAAGAGACCTCTGGAGATCATGGTGTACAACCCCTCTGCTAAGGCAGACTCAATTCCAGGTGGGTCTTGGCCTTCTTTCTTACATGTCCACATACTCTGACAATGTTCCTAGAGTCCCCCCACTTGGTCTGTTCCCTTTTCTACATCCAATATATTTCTATCTTGCATTTGCAATTTCATAGGAGCTTCTTGATCCATGCTGATCCATGCAGGTATCCTGCCACCTTTGCCTGATTGGTTAAGAGGAACCTCCAAGTCCCTCTTGAACCTGGAGCAAGCGATGTTTAAATACGGATGAGGTCTTTTGGAACCCCTTCTCTCCTAGAACTCTAACCCATGGGATTCCACTAAGTAGGTCTTTGAAGAGGCCAAAGCTGGCCTCTCTGGAGAGTCCTAATCCTGTTTACTGCTTTGCTTCCTCCACACAGGATCCTGAGTTCCACCATCTCATGGTCAGTTATAGACAAGGCTGCTCACAATCTTTATATCCTCAACCAGTTCCATGTTAGTACATGGTCCAGCCACACACCTCTCCTCTTTGGCTCCTCTACCATTTGCATGGAAAATTTACTTCAGTGATTTGCAGTAACTTCCTCGAATGTGGGTTCAAAGCTACATTGTCACTCCAGCAAATATTAGGGTGATTGAAGTTCCCCAGGAGAAACAGGGCCTGTAACCATAAGGTTATTGCCAGCTGCTCATAGAAAGCTTATCAACTTCCTCCTCCTGATCAGGGGAACTACAGCAAACACCCACGACAGTGTCACCCCTATTAGCCTGCCCCTTGTTTCTTATCATAAACTCTCAGATCATTCGTTTGTCCCTGGGTACAACATATTCTAGTTGTTCTCTCACTTAAAGAGCAAATCCACCTCTTCACCTGTCTGATCAGTCCTTTCTAAAAGTACACAGCTATGACAACACTTTTGTCACGTGAGCTATCCAACCACATCTCAGTAACTGCAATGAGATCCTGGCCTTCCAACCACACATAGATTTCTAGTTCTTGTTTATTGCCCATGCTGTGTGCATTTGCATGCAGGCACTTTAGAGAGATAACCATGCAGACATGTTCTCTAGAAGGTATATAAGAGGAATCGCCATAACCAGAAACATCCTTGATGTTTAGCCCTATGATTATCATTTTGAGAGGCTCTCAAGGAACATCTGTCACTGCACTGGTTTGTATGACCTATTCCCCAGGAGGAAACTAGGGCATGAGCAGTACCGTTTTGGATTCCACCTCCCAAGACCTTTAGTTTAAAGCTCATCTCACCAAACTGGCCAACCTGCTGCCAAAGATTCCCTTTCCCTTTTTAGGTGGATCTCACACCTCCCTAACAGGCCACAATCATTAAAACACAACTAACTGTCATAAAAGCCAAAACCTTCTAGATGGCACCAGCCTTGAAATGAGATGATGATCTGTGCTATTTATTTACTTCTGGCTGTCCCTGTTTCTCTAACAAGCAGGATAAATCAGAACATGACTCAGGGATCAATATTCTTCACCTGCCTCACCAGGGTTTTATAGTCTTCCTTGATCCTGTCTATTTTTTGGCTTGCAGCATCATTTGAACCCACATGAAAAATTAATAGCAGAGTCAAGAGCCCATGCTCCTGACAATCTGGGGTGCCTACGAAGGCAGTGAAGTCACTATCCCTATATTCCATCATACGCCCAATAAAAAACGGAGGTTGCCTTGCCCCTCCTTTTGCCATTTATGTATTTATAAAAACTTCTTTTATTATCCTTCACAGAAGTAGCAAAATTAGGTTCCAAAGATGATACACCCTCCTTTTCTCCCTTGATTCTTTCAGAAGCTAATCAGGCCAGTCATCTTCCCTGTCAGCTCATCTTTCAGCACATAGGGATAGTCTGCGCCTGCACCATCAAGATTTATTTCTTGAAGTATGTCCATCTTTCCTGGAATACCCTTTGTTCTTAAGAGCTGCTTCCCAAGATACTCTCTGAATCATTCTTTTTAAAAAACTGAAGAGTGAACATTCCATTTCCAGAATGGAAATTTTTGTTGATGCCCCTCGTTGTTTCACCAAATATTAAGAAATGTTAATTCATGGTCACTGTGTCCCAGATGGCCTCTGACCACCATGCCTCCCACCAGCTCCTCTCTGTTTTCAAACAGCAGGTCTAGCAGAGCCCCACCCCCCAGCAGGCTAGCTACCAGCTGTGACAAGAAGCTCTCCTCCATGCACTCCAAGAACCTCCTAGGCTGCCTCTTTTCCACTGTCTTGAGTTCCCAGCAGATATCTGGCAGGTTAAATCTCCTACAAGAACAAGGGATGGTGGTCTTGAAATATCCTCCAGCTGCTCATGCATTAATTCATCCATCTCTTTATCTAGGTTGGGACTGGACTTCTGCTTAAATCCAAAATTTACGAGCCAACTTTAAAATAATGTAAGTATGAAGAGGAGGTAATTACTCACTGAAGCACCAAGGCTCAGCTTTCACATATCTTAGTTAGCTGCCACTATAAACACAAATTCCTCATGTGAGAATAACATTAAGTATCTGTCAGTTCAAGGTGATCAATACTGCTCCTGCTCAATATTGCAGGAGGTTCAATTAAAAATAAAAAAAAAAATTAAAAATCAGATCACTGAAATTAATGCATTGCTGATGGTACTGGCAACATATGTGCTCTAGCATTTAATCATGGTACTACCAGTAACAGAGATCCTAAAATTTGGTTTAGGCACAATAAATTAATTTAACATAAATTAATTGGTGAGATTAAAAATCATTGTGGGAGACTGAATCTGTCAAGAGCATGAACAAGCAACTAGAATATTCATGATTCAAAAATTAAAATAACACCATCACTAAATTCAGAATGTGACGTTACTATTGCATTTTTACATGGACTAACTTTGCAATTCAGTTAAATCATGGTGAGATTACAGCTCCATTTCATGGAAAAAAGGAACTTTTTAAGTACAGAGTACTTAAATTAATTGTTTCACTTCAGTGCGACTTTGTGAGTTTTGATTAAAAGAACACTGCAGAATACAGAGCTTTTTGACTTTGGAAAGATCCATGTAGCTGAAAAAGAAAATTAAAAAATAGGCGATTAGATTTTAGTGTTTATTTGAAGTCCTAATGAAATATGACAGTAAGTAATTTTCTCTAATATTTATTTCTTGTCTGACTTCATTGCCCACACTCTTCCAGACAACTTTAACAACTACTTGAATCATCACTTAAACATAAAAAGTTTATAATGGCATTCTATAAACATTTTTTTATAAAAAGTTTTTTTAAAAAACTTTTTGTATTAAGAAAAAACATGATTTCACTAGACTGTAAAAGGCAGAGAGCATTATTTAAGGAAGACTGAAAAATTTCTTATATTCACTGGTGACTATTACAGAAATAAAAATTAAATTACACTTGTACTCAAAACATGAAGTCTCTATAGCTCATTTATTCTGTATAGAAATCTGTATAATTTCTACAGAAACCAGCATACCTTGTAAATTATATTGCTAATCCATCAAGTTCACATGGCAGAGTACATACAATTTCATATCCATTAGGGATTCACTTATAAAACTGACAATTTGGGACAGTCTGTACTCAGCATAACAGGACAAGTTAGAATAAAAATTGAATCATACAGAGAGGCAAGTTCATGTCAGCGAGGATAAAGAACACTGACAGGACAACAATGAAAGAACACTCAGTTTTTTCAGTATCTGGCTTGGAACTCAACTAACTCATCTATTTTGCTTCAACACTGGTATCTTGAGCATTAAACACTAAAACAAAAATTAAAATGTTTCTTCTATGTAAAGAAGTATAAATCTTCTATTTAAAGAGTAAAATTTAAATGGTGATGGTCACAATTCTGAAATACCTGGAATCAAACAGAAATTTCCACACACCTACACAAAGTTCTTGGAAACAAAATGCTTGCTTCAGGAGGATTCACCAAGGGATAAAAAAGGACAAGAATTACACTTTACTAATTGGGCAAAACCAGAGTTATTCCATTACAGCAAAAAGGAACACAGAAAATAGAAACAACACAGCAAAGTCAGATGGGTGCATTTGAAAATGTAACTGGCAGCCCAGAACTCAACTCCTTTTTCACTTGAAGTCTCCAGATACGTACAAAGAACAAAATAATCCGCAGCTTCAGATAGACAGGAAATTCCAGCCCCTCCCAGATGGCAATGGAGATGTGGCAAAGCAGACAGGCTTCATCTGCCCCACTTCTTAGCAAAGTATATTGGTTTGGAAAGACAGGGGTGTCTGCTAGGGAACCAAAAAAAAAAAAAAAAAAGGAAACTTCCCATGGATTTGTTATAATCCTAAAATTGAAGGGGGGGGGTCTCAGGCAATGATATTTGAGGGTAGGAATAACAGTTCTTTACTAGTTAGTCTAACAAGGTAAATTAACAATAATAACTATAATATTGACAACAAACAGAACTAGAGAAGAAAAGAAAAAAACCCAACAACCCAGTTACAGATTTCCTCTGGCACCCTGCCCCCCTCAGTACCGTTACAAGCTACCAGAGCCAGCAGCAGTCCTGGGAGGATGAGATGTATCCGAGGGTTTACAGTGGTTGGAGCTGTTGGAAAGTGTCCTGGCTAGACACGGGTTGCAGAAAATACAGCGTGGGGAGACCTCGAACAAAACTGAAGAAGCCGTGGATGCAGGGCAGGGAGAAGGAGCTCCTGGAAGGGCAGGGAGGGAACAGGTTCCCAAAAATCCCAGGGGACACATGAAGCGACGGTGATCCGATGGAGTTTCAGGTGAAGGATGGTGAGAGCTCTCCGCCGCGCCGAGACGAGCAGCCCCGGCCGTTCTCCCGAGAGCAGAAAAACTGCCCAAAGTGAAGTGAAGACGGTGCCTCTCTGTCTCTGCCTTAGCTGCTTCTTTTGTTTGTTCCTAAGCACCCATGAGGCCCGAAAAGCACCCAGCACTCAGCTTCTTAGCAACTTCTAGGAAAAAATTCTATAAGAAAATAACCCAACCCCCAACACAAAGTTTAAAATTTCTTTTTGCCTTGAACTGATTTTTGGGCCATCAAGTTCTGACTGTTTAGAAAGACCACTTTCTAAAGGACAGGAGGTCCTGCATTACCTTGTAAAGGTAATATGCAGCTTATCATATTGGGGTCCTAAGCTTTTCTTTTATTTCTCGCAACAGGTGAAGAGCGAGCTAACAAATATATTAACACTGTGATTCAGAGAGCACCTATCAGCCAGATGCACTTTGTGATACAGTAAAACATATTCTCTGAAAAAGTGACTCAGAGTTTTAGAACACTGTGGAAGATCATATGAGGAGCAGTATAATGTACTGCATCAGAAGTCCTCAGCACTTAATGAATATAGTCCAGTAAGAAAATATTTCTTCAGTTTGCTCTCTTACATGCTTCCAAACTGGCAGTATGAGGAAAATGACAGACACAGTGATGTAGTACCTGAAGTGGTGAAACACCAGGATACCTGCAGCATGACACAGACCTGAGGACCAGCCTTCCACCCTCATAACCAAAACTACCCATCTTAGAGGTGTACTTGCATTCTGATATTTTTCCAAAAAATCATGGACAAGCCATGATGATTATTTTTAGTAATTTGTAGTAAAATGAGATTTGGAGAAAAATTTGGAGCAACAATAAATAGAAATGTGAAGAATTTAAATATGAATCAAGATTTATTTTTAAAATAGCAATAGAGTTCTCTGGCAGGAAATAATTTTCTAATAAACCAGTCTTCGTGAACAAAAGTATTTAAGAAATATTTTGAATGTAACATTTTAGACAGCTTCTCCAGAGTAGTTTCTTGGGAAAAAACATGTAAATAGCTGTTCAAATTTTAAGCATTTTGAGGGCATAAAAGAGGTGAGATAGAAGCCTAGTTTCCATAGGCATATTAGCTAAATTCATGAAACAATGTATGCAATTTTGCAGTGCAGTGCTGCTCTGCAGCATTTCTGCCAGAATTTGGCAACGAAAGACAATATTCCCTAAATTATACAATATCTAATCCTAATATAATCACAGCTATAAAAAATAGCTTTTCTATAATTATGCTTATGAAGATTTTTCTATCTCTTAGCATGATCTGGAAAATCATAGAAGACAAGCAAATGGCAGGAAGCAGAAGAGTCCCTAGCTTCAAGCAGCAAAGTGTGTTAGCAAAAGACTAAAACAACCAACTCGTGGGACAACTGTGGATTGATACATCCTCAAATCACTGTGTTCTCACCATTTAACATTTAATCTTTTTAAAAGCAGAGTATCTTCCATTCCATGGATGTTCTATTCTAGACAAAGGATTAATGTCACAAATTACTTGCCAAGTAGCCATCAATATAGCCTACATGACAATGCTCTCTCCACTTTCATATTTCATTATGAGCCCATCTGACTCATGCATCTCTCTTGTTCTACTTATTTCTACTTTATTCTTCCCTACTAAGAATACTCTTCTGTTAAGTTCATTTCATAACTGAACAGTGAAATTACTAGATCATTTCACTGTGGATGATAGCAACAATGTGAATGATTGTTAGGAGAAACTGGATCATAATAACAGATATGGGCATTTCAGTTGAATGCAGTTTGAGAAAGGCTCCATCTGACTGGACTGCTGCCTCTGAAAGTGCTGTCCCTTAGCCACATCAGAAGTGCCCCTGGATCTCTGTACAAATACTAGAGACAAAAAGTGACACACCTGATGTCTGAGATGCCCTCTGGGGAAGAGGAGGACTCAAAACCACCCTCTTTAAGTTAGTGAAATAAACAGAGAGCAGTTCTCCCAGGCTATCTGTTGCATCAACTATGTTTATTGGCAAGGCAACACAGGCTCCACAGGTTAAGCAGTATCACCAGGGATGTTGGTGGTCCTCAGGACCAAGCAAAGATTAGTCATGTTTCTAGTACTGACAGAACTCCCCTCCAAAACATTTACCTTCATCTCATATGTGATGAGGTTGTCATATGTGATGAGTATTTTTACCAACATAAATGAATTTCTATTCCTCCTGCCCTGCCCCCTTAAAATTTCTAGCAAAATACTAAGCCTTTTATTTGGATTCTTGGTAATGAGTTGCTGGTTTTTATATTGAATTACTTCATGAAGTTTTTTAAAATATGCTAGATCTCAAAAGTGCCCATTTTATATATTCAAGTTTCAAAGACTCCATTCACTTTCATGTACAAGTAACTTATCTGTTTAAGCACAGAATATATCAGTCACTAAACATGAAACCAGTTTATGTCATATACAACTTTCTAGTCTAATATGTTCAATTAGCAATCAGACCGATTTAGGGCCCACATTTCTTTTCCATATTAACTTACTTGAATATTCCCTTATCTTAGATACAGAAAACAGCAATTAATTTAATCTCCTCTCTTTTTTTGTAGTGACCAAATTTTTATACATTTGGTAATTTTCCTGTTTAACATAAACGGACAAACATAGACCCCAGGTCGATACTGCAAACATTACATAATCAGAGAATCACAGAATAAGCTGAGTAGAAAAGTACCTATAAGGATCACTGAGTCCAAGTCTAGGCCCTGCACAGCACCATCCCCAAGTCACACCATACAGCCAAGAGCACTGTCCAAATGCTTCCTGAACTCTGTCAGGCTTGATGCTGTGACTGGTTCCCTGGGGAGCCTGTTCCAGTGCGCAGCCATCCTCTGGGTGAAGAGCCTTTTTCTAATATCTAAACTAAACCTTCCCTGACATAAGTTCAGGCCATTCCCTCAAGTCCTGTCACTGGTCACCAGAGTGCGTCTGCCCCTCCTCTTCCCCACAGAAGGAAATTGTAACTGTCTCTTTTTCTCCAGGCTGAGCAGTCCAAGTGACCTCAGCTGTTCCTCATACAGCTTCCCTCAAGGCCATTCACCATCTTTGCTGCCTTCCATTGGACACTCTCTAAAAACTTTATATCTTTCTTATATTGTGGCCCCAGACCTGCCCCCAGCAGTGGAGCTGAGACTGCCCCAGTGCAGAGCAGAGCAGGACAATCCCCTCCCTTGCCCGGCTGCCCATGCTGGGCCTGATGCCCCCCAGGACACACTCGGCCCTCCTGGCTGCCAGGGCACTGCTGGATCATGTTCAGTTTGCCACTGACCAGAACCCCCAGGTCCCTTTCCATGGTGCTGCTCTCCAGCATCTCATTCTCCAGCCTGTCCATCCATCCAGGGCTGCCTCATCCCAGGAGCAGAATCTGGTACTTTCCCTTGTTGAACTTCATCTGGTTGGTAATTGCCCAGTGCTCTGATTTGCTGAGGTCTCTCTGCAGGGCCCCCCTGCCTTTGGGGGAGCCAACAGCTCCTCCCACATTTGTATCATCTGTGGTCTTGCTTAGCATCCCTTCCAGTCCTGCATTCAGGGTGTTTATGAAGATGCTGAAGAGCACAGGGCCAAGAATGGAGCCCTGTGGTACCCCACTGGTGACAGGTCCCCAATCTGATGTCACCCATTCACCCTAACGCTGTGTGCCAACCGCCTGAGCCAGTTATTCACCCATGCCATCCTGTGTTTATCCAGCTGTGTGTGTGCTGCACATTTTATCCATAAGGATACTGGGAGAGACACTTTGCTGAAATCCAAAGGGATTACATCCACTGGTTTCCCTTGATCAGCTAGGTGGGTTACCTTGTCATAAAAGTAGATCAGGTTTGATAAACAGGACTTTCCTCTCATGAAGCTGTGCTGGCTCTGACTGATGTCTGCACTGTCTTTCTGGTGTTTTTCAACACCTCCCAGAATAATCTTCTCCATAACTTTACCGAGTTCTAAAGTGAGACTGACAGGCCTTTAGTTTCCAGAGTCCTCCTTCTTGCGTTCCTTGGAAATCAGGACAACATTCACCAGCTTCCAGTCAGCAGGGACTTCCCCAGATTTCCAAGACCAGTCAAAAACCATCAAGAGAGGTTTTGTAGTGCCATTAGCTAATTCTTTAAGGACTCCTGGATTAATCCCATCAAGCCCCATAGATTTGTAGGGATCCAGCTGGAATAGCAGATCCTACACATTTCCAGGGCTGACCAAGATTGATCAGTCTCACAGACATGATCCTTCAGGTGAGGGCAGAGACCCTCTTGCTCCATCATTTGTGTTGAAGATGGATAAAGAGACTGCATTGAACACCTCTGCTTTGCCATGTCCCTGTTTGAGAAGTGATCATCCTCATCCTGTAGACCAATGCTAAGTGACAGTATAATTGAAAAAACCCTCTTTCTATTGTCCCCCACAGTTCTGGACAGCTTCAGCTCCAGCTGAGCTTTCACCACACAGATTTTCTCTCTAGAGCGGCAAGCAGCATTTCTGTATTCTTCCCATGTCAGCTGACCTTGCTTCCACTGGGCAAACACCTCCCTTTCTAGCCTTATTTCCAATACAAGACTCCTGTTCAGCCAAGCTGGCTTTCTGCCCTTCCTGCTTGACTGTCAACATTTGGGAATTGCTGCCCCTGTGCCCTTTGGAGGTGATATTTAAAAAGTGACCAGCACTGATGGACCCCAACACCTGCAAAAACATTCTCCCAGGGGATGCCACTAAGTCCCTGAGCAGCCTGAAGTCTGCTCTCTTTACATCCAGAGTTGAGGTTTTGCTGGCACTTTTCCTCCTGTCAACAGAAATTTTAAACTCAATCACTTTGTGGTCCCTGTGGCCAAGACAGCTGCCAATCTCCATTTCACTCATGACATCCACCCTGTTGTCAAGGAGTAGATCAAAGAGGGCAACTTTTGGAGTCAGCTCCCTAAGGATCTGTTCCATAAAGTTGTAGTACAAGCTTTTTAAGAATCTTCTAGCCTGGGTTGTTCCAGCTATGTGATACTCAAAGTTAACTTCTGTCTAGTTGAAGTCCCCCATAAGGACAAGGGCAGTTGACTTGGAAGTGTCCCTTAGTTCCTCAAACAATAATTCATCAGTATTATCATCTGTCCAGGAGGTCTACAGTAGACTCTCATGGTGATATCATCATTATTTGCCTGCCCCTTGATTCCAGAAGCTCTCAACTGTTCCACTGCCAACTGTAACATACATTCTAACCCTCCTATAACAGACAGTGCCACCCCTCCAACTCTCTCCAGAAAAATGAATTTTACCTAAAGAAGCACTCTTGCTAGCACTAGAAGATGCAGCACTGAACTTCAACACACAAGGAAAAAAAAAACCCAAATGACAGCATGGGGGAAGCAGTACAGTTGTCCTTTGTAGCAATTTTGAAGACAACTGAAACATTCTGGGGGAAAAAAAATCCAATTAATTAGGGAAGAAAAGCATATAATGCACTGTCAAAAATGCTACAGGTTTGACTAGAAGATGGGTGTTACAATAAAATACATTTATGCTACAAGAAGGAAGCTGTGAGATTATCACTTACAACCATAATACCTGTAATTCACATAATGCTTGAATTATTCATTCCAACAATAATTTAATATTTGCAATCTAAATTATGCAGGGGAATGCAGAACTCAGAAATACTGGAAAAAAGCCCTAAGGTGTTTTTCTACAGAGCCTAGAAGTTTAATGTTATAGAACCGGACAATAACGCAGGAATGACTTCATCATTTACAATAATTCAGATATTTTCCCAGAAAAAAGAGAAATCAAGGGTAGAGCTGGACAGCATTCAGCAGCCAACTTTGGTTGTATATAATGGATGCTATGCATCCTTTTAATAAAGCACAGCCCAAATCTTTTAGGATCGTACTGTAGCCAACTATCATGGATCAATATAACGCTACTGGAAAGTTATTATCTAAACCAAACAGATTTCTACAAATGCCTTCAGGAGTTTTCTACACCTCTTAATGTATTTGCAACACTCTTATGGCAAAGCATTTTCTAGTAATTGTGCTTCACCGGATAAAATGCAGCACAACTGAAATGCATGCACTTTCCTCAGTTTGCAACGTCTCCTATTTGAAAGAAATAAGCCTTTAAATTGGTACTGAGCCACTTTAATTCATGCCATTATGTGTACTCATAAGAGAATGACATAAAATTACCTCTAAATCCAATAAAACTTACTAATTTACTACAGACAAGAGTAGAAAAAATTACATTACTCATTGTAAACATTCACTTCAAAAAAGAAGTCTATCAGGAATAGTTAGCTGAAGACATTAAGCTAGAAAAAAACAGGTAAAAGTGTACTGCTAGATATTCCTGTCAAAATTATCTGACACCTACGGAGACCTCAATGTTATATAAATTTCTTAAAGCAAGGAATAGCCAAAATAAAATGCTCGTTAAAATTTATTCTTTCAAATTTATTTCCTGATGAGTATTATTCCATACACAGATGGTAACTTTCTTTCACCATGTTTTTTTATTGTTAGAGAAATCCTGTGAAGAATCAAGATATTCATGTTTTATGGATAGAATTTTTCTGGAAAAATGAACCCTGTGTCACCAGCACAAATTGTAGTCCAAGCACTCCAATTTTAGCACCTTCTAGGAACTCTGTAACAAGGTAAGAAAGCAATATATTCTCCATGTCAAAATTTAACTGCTTTAACCTTGTCCATCAGTCTTTTCCTGACCTCCTTTTCTCATTTGCTTCCCTATTGCCATTTTAAAACAGATAAAGGAAAGGATTTACACAAAAAAGTCAATAATCATAGTACCACCAGCTCATTTCAAACTACTTAGTGTGTCTTTAGGAAGTGTGGCATGATACACAAGCAAAAAATATAAACACAAGACCTTGTACTTAAAGACACTATAACTAGTTTTTGAATGCTTGACTGAAATTATTACTATGCTTTAGTAAATTAAATTTTAGCTTTTAAATTCTATAAAAAATCAGCTGCACAGTTGCATAACATGATGTATTTTACCACACTGGTATCTTCATGCACAGTTACCAACTATCAAAATAATTCTGATAAATACATCTAAACATTTCATTAGAAGCATAGAAAAATGTAGCCAGAAACTAAAAACTGGTTGACTCATTAAAATTGATACTTCTAATATGTGCCCATAGATGTTTCATTTTTAACATTTTCATCTTTACGTATAATTCTTGATGTTTAGTGTATGACATCCCAATTACCACATAAAATAACTCAAACAGCAGTGCTGAAACAAAAGCACCAGTGACACTGCAGAGTCTCATTATTAAACAGCAACATTTGACAGCTCTTAGAAAATGCTATATAACCTGTGCTACCAAAAGTCACCTTACAAGCAAGTACTCTATTACTTTCCTTTGTACAAATGAGGATATTTCTGCTATAAATCATGTCCAGTGTGTCCACGTTATCTATGTGTCCAGAAAGAATCAGAAGCCATGTCCCTTTCCTGAACAGCAGGACTCCCAAAGGCTTACAAGATAGAAAAGTGACTGTCAACCAACAGATGAATTTCTGAAGATAATACTTTTCCAGAAAGTAATTAATAAATAAATAATCAGATAATATTAAACAGTATATAACAGACAATATTTCCTGAAGAAAATCTGTGCAGGGGCTCTGATAATCTACTTACATTGAATACCTTCCATATCTTGGAGTTTCGTATGTAAAAACTGTAATAAGCAAACTGTAGTTATGCAAGCAGCCTAATGACTTTTAAAAGAATCACTCCACTCCTACAGGGAGGAAAAGAAATAAAGGGTTATACAGTGTGGACACTGATAAAAGTGGGACTACCTTCAAAACTTGTTGCTCAACAATACAGTTATTGCTATACAGAACTCTCATTTCACATTTTCTAAATATTTTAGTCAAACTTTTCCTTCCTGAGTAAAAAGGTCTGAATATTGAAGCAATTTTTTTTTAAGTTTTACTATATGACAAAGGCTGATCAGGATGAGAAGGCTATGACTGTCTCTCTGGGGATGAATGTTGTCTCTGTGCATGGCTGGAGAGGAAGATAGGTCAGCAAGAGAACTAACATAAAATAGGTATTCCTAGGCAGAAAAAAAATTCTTAAAGTCACATTCAGTCTTTCCTCACTACATAGATGTTGTAAAATCTGCTTAAATATGAAGAGGGACAGAAGAGGCTTCATTTTTTGTTTATTTTAAAGGGAGGTCTAGGATGGTCCTTCCTTTCCCCAGAGATGAGCAATGATTTTACTACTGGCACATAATGACCTCAAAACCAGCCAACTACTCCCCTAAAAAGTTGGTATTTTTCTTCTACTTTCTTTCATAAAAATGATGATTAACCAAGGACTATAATTACTTTCTAGAGAAACACTTCTATTATATATTAAATATATTAAAATATTGTCTCCTCCTGAGCTTCTTGCAAAAGTGGGTAGGAACATTAAAAAGCATTGTCGTCCTAACATCATCCTGGTAAAGAACAATACATAATGTTCCTTTCATATTCCTCTCTCAAACTTGAGCCCAGTCTGGCAGAAGGTTCTGAAAAAAGACAGGCAATTCATCAAGCAGCTACGCAACAAAACTTAAAGCCTTTTAAAAATACCCAGCAATACAAAGCAGAGAAATGAACTAACAATGCAAGAGGATACAAAATAACCTAAAGAAATTAAAAATCGGCTTGTAACTCTCAGTCACAGTACCAAGAATTGTCAAAGCCTGGGGAAAAAATAAAATTGTTTGTAGAACATAATTTTTCATGGAAACAATTGAATGAGTAGAACATAAACATGCCTGGAAAGGGCTCTGCTCCAGCTTTCAGGCAACGCAGATCAAATAGAAAGACAAGCTGCTGAGACAGTGATGTGATGCTCAATGCCCAGCATCCTCAGCTGCTGTAGACACCAAGGCAGCTGTCCTGTGGAAGCAAATTTTAATTTGGAGAAAAAAGGATTCAAGCACAAAAAATGCTCAGTCCTGCTAGACAAAAATACTTCAAAATATTAACAGCAAGAAAAAAAAATCAAAGCAAATAAATTTCTGCCAGGCTTTCTTCACAAAGTGAAATTTCCTTTCTTGAATGGCCCTAGGGTCTTCTCTGTACTATGGACTCAAGTTTCATGTTAAACAGAAAAGTGTGTGTTTTCCACATCTGTTCATATGTTTATGTTTATGTTTAAGGTAGGTCTCATTCATGCTTAGGAAATTCCTCAGTTCTACAACAATCTCTTGCTAACAAACACAGACTTTTACCAGGAACATCTATAGTAACTGGGAATTTTAGAAAAACAGGTATGTCCACAAAACTATTAAGTAGGCTGAAGCAAACCCCAAGTAATATAAATTTTATTTATTCATTTAGCAGTCTAGTTACTTGCCTTCTTTTTTTTTTTTTAATGCCAGCTGAGCTTTTTGCATAACAATTTCATTTCAGTTGAAGGTGATATGAATAATAAAATTCAGTAGTAGAGAATTTACTCTATTTCAGAGAGTAGAAAGTTAAATTACTTGTTAAAAGGTAAAGGTTAAATTCCACTTTAAATCACCAAAGACATCAAGAAAACCCTATGCTCGTAAGAAACACAGACTGCTATACTTTCATATTCAGAACAAATTTTCGTTTATCTTTGCAAACCACATCTCCTTATTAGTTCTCAGTACGAACTAGACCTAGAATAAGACTTTCATTCAGTAATTATTAATTCTTTAAGCCAATTAGCGTGCAAGAAACCAAGCAGTGCAGAAAAGTGTACTGCAATCGTCAACACACAAAGAAGATTCTTGGCTGAACCTAGAATTCATCTATTACCCAGTGCTTGACCTCCCTTAACATGAACTCAGCCTTGGAAGTGATTCTGTATTTTCAGTCACAACGTGTTAACTTTCTTATAAGAGCTTTTTAACAAGCCTCAGGCAAAATTGCCTCATCAGCACACCAGAAAAAGTTTGCTCCTCATTTACACGGAACACATGAGGCTAACTGCACACAACCTGCAATCACTGCTTCTGCCAGCAAGAATGCAGGGACATTTGGCAGTTTGGAAACAACTGAATACCAGTGATGCATTATACTGGATGAACCCCCTTAATGGTGTTAGCAACAATTCAGTAAAAGCAAAATTCTTCTTTCAAGTATTGCTGCTAAATGCCAGTCCACACAAAATTCAAATGACCTTACAAGATAAGATTTTACATGCCTTCAGAAGAACTTCCAGTTAATTGACCTTCAAATATTCTCCAAATATTTCCCCTAAGTTAATATACTAAAATTCAGGAACAGTAACATTCAATCTGTCTTGATTTCCCTTTGAACAATGGGGCTTACAGTTAATGAAAGAAAGTAAGGCTTGAAAATAAAAACTTTTGATATATTTACAGACTATAGCTAAACTATAAGGGATCTTAATTCAAAGGCATCAGTAAAGCCTCCTAAAACTAGTGCTAATACACTGGAAAAAAACAGTAAGGTGAAACTAAACTCTTATTAGTGCTTCACATTATACTAAAAGCAACTTGATTAAAACACAGACTCTACATATTAGCTGTTCTAGAAGTTCATTATCAAACAGTGAATTGACTAAAACTGATACTTAAACTAAAACATGTTTTCTTCTTTTCAACTGTGAAACACTGCATAGAGACCAGCAGGGCTACCCAAACTGTCTCCAGTCCTGGATGCAAACAGCAGTGATTCCACCGACACATGCATCAGCCCTGCTCAAACACACAAATTATTTTAAAGCAAGGACACAGTAAACCACAAACCATGCAGAACCACTCTGCAGCTCAGGTGACTGCGGCCAGATTGAGACACAGAGTATCAGACTACCAGACAAGGAGAAGGAAAAGATGACACATGCTGAGGAAGGCCTGCCCACCACTTAACCAGCTACCAGAAAATGAAAAACAACATATTCTCTTTAGTGATGGTTCCTGACATACTGGAAACATAAGGATGAGTTATTTCTGGCTCAATGGGCCCTTGACACCTCAGATTATCATCCAGTAAGAGTTGCAACATACAGATGGGCTCACGACTGAGGGATGGATTTGGACACTATTTCCTAGGTAATGCATAGCTGTGAAACATTTACTGCATTCAAGTAGGCCAAATGGGTAAAGCCTCTGTCGTAGGGTGGATGATGGTCAAAACATAAATATGAGGAGGCCTGGCAGATTAATTACATCACACTCCCACAAACACACCAAGATGATAGCTATGTGCTGACAGTGGTGTAAAGAATCACTGGAGGGCTGGAGATGTACCCTGTGCCTCACACCACTGCCTTTCCAGGCATCCTGGGCCCAAAAAGCAAGTCCTGAGACAACATGGCACCCCAGAAAGAATTGAGTTGTACAATGGGACTGATTTCAAAAATAACCTGACAGACACCTGGGCCAGAGAGCATGGTATTGAGCAGGTATATCATACTCCCTGTCATGCACCAGCACCCAGTAAAACTGAACTTGTGCAAATTTCCACTGATCAAGCAATTTCAGAGCCTGAGACTTCACAAGACTAAGAAACCACAGTTGTTGGCTGCTCTCCAGCATACTAAAGTATATTGACCTGCCACTGACGACCACATTGCTTGGGCAAAACAGATCCTCTTCAGTTGCAAAGAGATAGGAAGTCTGCTGTGCACATGGATAGGTTGCTCTCAAAGCTAATCAACCTAATAAAAGCAAGTCAGATGCGCCTTTCTCCATAACAAGAACCAAAAGCACATTGATTGATGTGCCTAAAGACTTATATAATGTTGCAGAAGCAAGCAAGATACTGTCTCCCCCCTCCTCTCACCACTAGCAATCTTGCAGGGATAAACCTACTGAGAGTAGGTGTTCTCCCGGATAATAATCATTGTCCACCTTTGTTCAGGTAAAATCAACATATTGATCTCAGGTTTTCTCTGATCAGCATTTTCTTCAACTGCAAATTCTATGAAAAGCCATGACTTTATTTTTAATATTTTCCTTAAAATGCAGACAGTGTGTGCAATTTTCTCATGTCCTTCTCAGCCACTTCTTACTCACTGGTGAAATCAACCCTCCTCACAGACAGGATATTCAGTTTTATAGATTTGGAGGTCACTGTAGATGATTTTGCTTCAATGTTATATTAGTTTCTCCTGCAGAATTCCTTGTTAACTGTGACTTCTAAATCCCTTTTATAGTTTCTCCTTTCCAAAATACTTTCTACTCTAGATGAGACTTTCATTTCACATTGCTTGGTATACAGCCAATTTTGACTGCACTTTAAAACTGCCCTTTGTTTAAATGAGTTTAGTTATAAATTTTTTCAAGTTGCTATCTATGCCTTTCTGCAATGTGTCACCTGCCCATTTTATTAACAGCAAATCTATTTATCTCTAGATCACAAAGTATTGGAAAGCATTGGATGGAACGCCCTGAAGAACTGCAGTAGAAGTATTTCTGTTCAGTGATGCTAAAAAATTACTAATTTTTGTGCATGACTATCTTAATATGAGTTTTAATGATAATCAGCGGAAAAAAAAAAAAAAAAGTAGCTATAATTATACAGTATTACACCAGCTCCCAGTAATGCTGCCACTAGCACAAAAGGAGAAGGCCAAGTTTATGCCCTAAATCCCCCATTTGTGCCCTCAACGTAAACTCACTAACATCCAGAGCAGGGTAACACAGATCTCTTGTGCACCTTCTCTGCCCTGCCTCCTCTCCCCTGACACTGCAGGCCTCCTGCTCGCATAGGCTCACCAGGCTGGCTCAGGGCAGCTTCAGTGTGCCAGCTCCTCACTCAAGCACAGCAGAGAGCATTGAAAGATATGGCACCCTGATGTGCAGGGACAGGACTACACCTTCCATTTTAAAATCATTTTTTAAAATCAAAATAAAAACATTTCAGAGGTACTTTTCAATAGATGTCCCTAGCATTCATGGTTCCTTTTCTGATATGCTTCAACAAAATACCACATGTATGCCAACAAGAGCATTGGTTATGGACTTCTGTTCAGTCTGCAGCCATATACCGTACTTAAACATATCAGATTTATTATATGAAGCACTAAGTTTCGTTCATTCTTATTTGAATAATATAGATCAGGAGAACTGCAAGTCAATGTTTTGCCTTTGTCAGCTATTTCTCACATAAATTTTTCTTTAGCAACTGATGTGTTTATCTGTTTCTAAAGTCACTTGGTCCTGGACAAAAATACAATTGGAATAATCTACATTATCTTACAAACCTTATATTATGTGCTCTCTAATGAGAATATATTCTACAGTCACAGCAGAAAATGTTACAGGCCATCAGTATCCAATTACGAATTCCAACATAACATGTGGAGCACATTCAGATAAATCTATTGCAAGTCGTCACAGATTATTTCCCTGTCACCAGTGGGGTTTTTTTCATAATTCATTAGTGACAAAGTAACAAAGACTTATCAAGGCCTCACCATGACTGTAAAGGGTTATATCTCCCTCTACAGAGAAAAAGGTGACCAAAATTGGGTCAGTAACCTACAACTGGCCAAAGAGGAAACAGTGTCTGCTTTATAGGAAATGAGAATGGGTAGTTATCACAAGCACATATTTGGATTTCCTATACGCACCTAGCAAAATCATTTTTAAGTTAGTTATAGCAATAAAATGTCTCCTCCTATATAAAAATCACCTGAAGAAAGAGGGGGAAAAATGAAGCTAGAAACACTATATTAAGACTGAAATACTGACTAATGTTAGTCTTTCATGGGAAAAGATGAGGTCCAACTAAAATGAATGCACACCTCCAGCCACAACATCCTGTAAAAATCTCCAGTCATCAAAACCCAAAACTTTCTGGGATTAACCCCACTCTGCTTTGGATCCAGCTGTACTATCTTCAAAAAACAAGGATAAAAGCCCTGATAATTGCAGTGTAAATGGAGGATAGCATGTTGGAAATCTGGAATTAGGGAATAGGGCAGCATGGCACTCCATGGCCCAAAGAAAATAACCAGGCCTGAAAGAAAATGAGAGACAATGTGAGACTGAAAGTCCTTTCATTTAACAACATGAATCTGTGACTGGATACTACCAGTACAAATCTTGCTCAGAAAATATGTATCAAGGTACAGGACCATTCAGATGAGACCACTGATACTGCAATTAAACACTGAATATATTCCAACCTGGAAAAGAATGCAAAGACTAAAAAAACCCACCAAAACCTTCAGAGGGAATCTGCAGCAATGAAACAGGCAGAAAATGTTTAGACTAACTCACATTCACTATCTAGTAATTCTAGTTATGAGAAATTTCCTATACAGATGTAATGTGAAGCACAGATCTTTACAAATCTAAATTCCAGCTGGTGCTTCAAATAGTTGCTTAATAGTGCCTACCAGCAAAATATTCAATGGAAGAAAGCAATCTGCTTATTTAAAAAAAAATATGAAAAGAATAAAATAAATTTAAAAATCTACAACCAAATTTTCAAGATTAAGTTATTTTCATATATTCTTCCTTCAAGTACTTTTGAATACTTCATAAGATCTTCTTCATAATTTTCATGAACATTTAATTCATTTATCTCATATGCTAATCAGACTTAGGACTTCAAGAATATCTTTGCAGACTGGCTTCTATTTCAGATATTCTGATTCTATTCTTACATCTCTTTCAGACATTCTTACAGCCATTTTGGCTTTTAAACATAAGTAAGGAACACAACAGAAAAAGTCAGCAATTACAGCAGCAGTCCTTGAGACCCCATGACTGTAACTCTGCTTTGAATTTTCACAGGGATCAAAGAGTTTCTCATCATAGAAGTAATGAAGTATGGCATCTGGCTAGCTGGCACTGGCTGGAAGGCACACACAGCCTTGCAGTCATTCAGGTTATTAGTGGGCACTCAAGGAACAGGTAACTGTTGTTCAGATAACTTCAGCTATCTGAAACATCACTGTTTGCACAGAAACACACAGATATTTACAATATTTGCTACTGATGCTCATTAAGGTTCAGGATGACACTTCTGAAACTGTACACATTGCCAGTAAAAGCACTGTCATTCACTTACAAATAACCACTGAAATCACCATAAAATTAATTTTTAGAAAATCCAAAAATATTAAAAGAATTCATTTGTTATAAAGGATGGCAATAACAGTACAATTCCAGTGCCAGCAGCATATACACTGGAAGGATTAACAGCTTGGTTTAGTGACTACTACTAGTATTGTGCTCCTCTTCCATCACTAGGCAACAATCTGCTGGGTTATGCTGTAGGGTTACCTGAAAAGCATGCTGAAAGTATTTTCTAGAATGCCAAAATTTTTCTCCTTTGACAAGTAACAATTAATTTTATTGACATTAATCTAAGTGTCAGGCAATAGAAAAGAGCTACTTATAACTACTCTTAAATAATTACTTATAATTACTTACTATTTATCTAGTAAGTTTAAAGAAAGAGACAATTAGTATGAACAAGCATAACTTAAGTACCACATTGGTGTTTCTTTCAGAACAACTGCATAATGATACAATTAAATACAAAGGAAATGATAAGAGTTTTTTCACATGTATCATTGCTCCGAGGGATCTCCATCTCGCTCGAACATGCTAAAAGGCAAGGTAGTAAAACAATGGCTATCACTATAATCACTGGATTTTGCCTACAAAAGTGAGATGACTTGCTAAAATAAATGGCATCTACCTCAGAGTTTCTCTACTATATTAGAACTGCTGAAGGAATTTTTGGGTTTTTTAGATATATATGGAGACCGGATTTAAAACCTGCCTATTTAACATAGTTTCTCTTCATGAGATCCAGTTTCTGAGAGGCAAAAAGCAAAGCTCTTTTCCCTGTTCCTTGCTTAATTTAAGAAGGCTGCTGCAAGAGTCCTCTGCCTTCATCCAGAAGACCATCTGCTAAGGACACACAGAAAAAGCAACTTTTTACTTACATGTCCCATTAGTGCCACGGTCCACAGAGCCTCTGAATATAGGCAATCTTAAAGTTGAGTCACTTGTCCCTCTTCCAGAAAGGCAACAAGCTAATCAGTTTCTCCATTTGCGTGATGAGGTGCTATTTTACCACTAAATGCAACCCAATATATTTTTAATATATTATTTCACATTTCAGGGCAATATGCTGCTCTCATCTCCTCCACTATGCCTGAGATACATTAAAATGTTACTGGTGAACAGAACACTTCACCCCGAACAGAATAAGGATTTGCCAGAATGTCCTGGTTCATTAAGCTAATCCCCTTATAGGACCAGGGCTAAACAAACACATTGCACGCATGAAACACAGCACCTAAATTACACAACAGCATCAGTGTCAGCCTGAGTGTGAGACAGCGAAATCTGGTGTAGTGTCACTGCTCCCCTGGCATTTCATGAGGCATACATTCTCACTCCTCAGTTCTGTGACATGCTGTGTGATAAACCATTTCCTTTTGTGATTGCACAGAAGATAGATTCAGTTTGGCAGCAGCACAGAAAATAACAGATAAAACCATGAAACTGCCACTGAGAAGAGACACAAACTTCCTCATGCCATGTTACTGAAGTGCAGTGACACCTCAAGTTTCTTTTGTTGTAGCAGTGATGTACACAAATAACAAATACCTCATGCATATTCCTGCATGCAAATCTGTGTGGACAAGAGGACACACTCTTAGGGCAAGAGCATGCAGTTGTAAGCTGCACCAGGGAATATTTAGGTTTGTCATTAGGAAGTTCTTCACAGAAAGAGTGTCAGGATATTGGAATGCGCTGCCCAGGGAGGTGGTGGAGTCACCATCCCTGGAGGCATTTAAGGAAAGACTGGACATGGCATGTCAGTTGACAAGGTGGTGTTGGGTCATAGGTTGGACTTGACGACTTCAAAGATCTTTTCCAATCTAGATGATTCTGTGATAAGAATGTACGCGCACAGTTGTTTAATTATTCCCAAAAAAATCTTCACGCGGAAGATCCAAAAATCTCGCAATGGAATAAATCTGAACTAGGCTAGGTTAGTTAGGAAATAGGTAATTAGTTTTCATAGCTTTCAAGTTCAAATAGTACAAGAGTACTGGCTCATACTGTATGAGGGAAATATTATTTATTACTATAAAAATCAGGCATCTGTTTAAATATGCACATAGTATTAGGCTAAAGTCAAAAGACATACATTAAAACTTCAACAGTGGAAGACTTGGCTCCTTTAAGGAAAGATGGCTATTTTTGTGACTCTGTTCCACCTAACAAAGCAAATTTGTACTGCGCTTCATTTTGAATGACGCAATACTGCAAAGTGCAGAATTTATTATCATCTAAACCATAAGCTGTACAGTCTTACAAAAGCAGAATCATGCCTCCTAATTTTGGCCAAAATGGTGTCTGTTTTAGGAATCAAGCAGCTTGGTGGCTGCTGATGGCTGAGATTTACTTCAAGCTACCAGCGTAGCTCAACTGTAGAGCTAAATTTAGCCCCAGCAGGATAAACTTGGATAAACTGCCAAAAGAACATGCAACTGTACTTGTTCTGGTTAATCCAAGCCAAAACCCTATTGCTGAAGCTACAGTACTTGATGGAGAAGTTGATGTTTAATAATTCAATTTTACCTTTACCACCACAACATTGCTGAGAAAAGTATAGTATTACCATAGAAACTGAGGCAGAAAGACAAGACTTGGTGAAGTTATTTCAGGGAGTTTCCCAGCAGATTTCCCAGCATGCTGGATTCACATCCCTCCTACAAAAACCCATTACCTATTAACAGAGGAACCTTAATGCTACTGGAATCTACAAACCAAATAGGTTTACCATAGGACAGGAAAGGTGCAGCAGGAAAATATTTTTTAAATAAATTTTAAAAACCCGTAACACCAAAGAGAAAACCAGTTATTAAATTACTAAGTTACTTATGATGATGAAGAGCATTCTGACAGAAAAGTTCATACCGGCTCTCATCAGAAGCAGATCATGCAATTATTTGAACTAACTCATTAAAACCACTTACTCTTTTTTGCAAGGCTTTTTCTTCCTATGTTTCCTTAAAGCCCCCAAAATACTTCTGGAAGCACACATGTATTTTCTACATGTTCATGACAGAGTTTCTTCCTTCACACACCACTTCTTTTCTCATTCAGGTCTAAAGCCAAGGTAAATACTTTCACTCATCTTGTAGGCAAAACTACCTAAGATTAGTTTAAACCTGTGGAATTGAAATTTACAGATATACTCCCAACACTGTCAAGTGATGTCTGTCTTGACAGCAAAGCAGGCACAAGCTCTGCCATTCACATTCTGTGCAGCAATGACTTCCTACTTTGGTCTGGCTGTTCAACATCAGCTGTGACCTTCAAATAAGCTCAGAAAGATTTGAGCATATAGAAACAGGAATCCAGGCAGATGAAAACAGTCTGAAAAGGTAAGAGGAACTTCCAGTATGAAAAATATCTGTTTATATTACTTATAAAAATGTCCCAGCCTTCAGGGTCCTAAATATCTCATGAAAGTCTAACTACCAAGGGATCATTTGAACCCTTGATTTTGCTGTTTGGCTCTTCTGAAGGTTTCTTTTTAAAATATTAATGTAAGAATTAATAAAAAATCCCTTTTAAAGCTTGGAGGTTTTCCCTTTCTTTTGTTTTTCTATGCATTGACCTTAAAAACAAACAAACAAACAAACAAACAAAAAACCAAACAAAAAAAACCCAAAACATAAAAGGTGTTTTGAGTTCACACTTCCAATAAAGGACAATGGCAAGTAGTAATTAGTTACTAATATGAAAACATTTTTTGCATATCAAAATTCTAAACTTTTTAACAACAAAAGCATTGTCATGTTTGGAATCCTCTGACTGTATTTATCTGTACAAAAATGTATATAATACCTCTTATCTCTTCTAATTTTATGTTTTGACAATATCAGACTTTAGTCATAGAAATTGTGAGGAGCCACATTTTGGGAAAAAGTTACTTTTTTTATAACAGCTTACTGAAGTTTAGGATACATACTTTTTTCCTGAGTCTACCATATCAGATTTCTTAGTCTAAATGTGCTTCAATCTATTCATTTTTCATACCACATACTTATTTTTAGGCATTTACTTTCAAGTACAGGAGTCCTCATTTCTTCTATTTCTTCCAGAAATTTCTGCCAGGATTTAATAATGCGTATTACTGAAAGATATTGCAGAATTTTTGATTTTCAATTTTACCAAGATTCCAGAATTTAATGATAAATTATACTATTTGATGTTAAACATACTCTTTCTATTTTCCCATCATTTAAAAGGCACCACTCTCACATTTATCTATAAATTCCTTCATTTATTTCTTGAACCTAGATTTTGCATAGATTGTGGTAGATGGGAAGTCAGTCTCTTGTCTTTACATAAGTATCCTACACTGCAAAAGAATCCTGCAGTGCCATATTGGCTGTCTCATTCATTGGTAAAATAAATCCTGTGGATCTCTGCTTCTTGCTCAGGCATAGTGTAGGTCATAAACTTATTTCAACTGGTTTTGCTTTTGGAATTTTTCTTGTTTTTCAGCTCTCTCATTCAAATCCTTCAGGACAACAAGCAGGAGCTTTCCTAGAGCTGCACGCATAGGATACAATTTCTATTTAGGATATCCTATAGGATCCTATAGGATACAAATAGGATACCGAATTTCTATCAATACTGCTTTTGCTTCCTTCCCTGATCTTCTTTCCTTGCATTTTCTTTTGTCAGAAATCTTGCTCTCACCTATTGTCAGGATTTCCTCTGTAGTTTATTACTTTCCCTTACTAACTCTTGTCTACTTAAAACTTTCAAAGCCAAAAATAACTCTCCGTGTTGCATTAGCACATCATAAAAAAGTGACTCAGTTTGAACACAACCTGTCCCTAGTTCAAAAATTTCTGCAGCAGAGACTTAGCTTAGCAGAGACTAGTAGATTTTACCAGAATCAATTTTAAGTATTTGTTAAAAAAAATCGAAGTTCTTTATTCCTATTGGTCTTGCTAAATTATAACATGAAAATATTACCGAGAGTTCAGTTTGTACTGTTAAAACAACCAAATTTATTATTTTAAATTAAAGGCAGAAGCAGGTAGCAAGGTATCAACTGTAAAAACATCTCATCTCATCCCCCACATACATATTGTCTGTCCATAGTAGTTATGACATACAGTGGTAAGGTCATTCAGCAACCAGCATTACACACACAATTCAACATTACAGACTGTTCTCAACCAAGAATCAAATCTCCTTGGGGTACACATCGTCTTTCCATGACCCTCTGGATTAACTACCAAGTGCACCCAGGTCCTTCAGCAAAAAAATTCCCACAGACAGGAGGCAGAACTAATCAAGCCTGTTTTCCCTAACACATTTTTTATATGTATATATTTTAAATATAAAATTTTATATTTAATTTTATATGGGGACTTTACCCCTTCTACAGTATGTGAAGGTTTTGGTTGGGCAGAGGCAGCTCAAGTGATAAAGCCTTGGGTGTTAACTAATCAGACTGCCTTTGCAAAATGTAGGTCCAACCAGCCACTGCTTTCAGCGTGGTTTTTAACAGTCCATTGTATCCTTTAACTTTCCCATAGGATGCTGCAGGACAGGGAATATGATACCCACTCAATACCACAGTCTCTGGGCAAGGTGTCTTTGAAGCATTTTTAAAATCAATTTCATCATTCATTTCAGGGGTGCCACGTCACCACAGGACTTGGTCTTCACTTCCCAAGATGGTGTTCCAGGCAGTGGTGTGAGGCACAGGGTACATGTCTGGCTATCCAGTGGCTCTTTACATCACTGTAAGTAGGTAACAATTGCCTTGGTAGGTTTGTGTGGTATATGATGTAATTATCTGCCAGGCCTCCTCATATTTATATTTCAACCATTGTCCCCCCATACCACAGCAGCTTTACCTGCTCAGCCTGCTTAATTGCAGAGAATGTTTCACAGCTATGGATAATCCGGGACATACTGTCATTGTTAAGTCTACCCTTTGATCACAAGCCCACCTCTATTTTGCTATTCTTCCCTGATAACCTGAGGCCCATCATGCAAGGAATAATTCACCCTTGTGCTGCAAGTTCTGATCCACCTGAGACAGTGTAATCTTGGCACCCCAATCCACCTGACCAGTGTTGTGATTCTCTTCAGTTGCCCAGTGTTGGAGTCTGGAATTATGAGAAATATTTCTTCGCATGTTTGAGAGATTTAAGAATCTTTGACAAGCTCTTTTTAACCTTTGTTCATGGAAAAAGGGCTTTCAAGCTCTGGAATGAAGCAGAGTTTTCAAGAGTGTGTATTAGATAGAATAGTGTGTAGTTTTATCACAGGGTGAGAATTTTAGGTATGTGGGGTTTTTAGGATGGCAGACAGGTGAAGACAAGACGGAGGAACGACATGGCTTTTGGGCTTCCTCCTTCTTCCCCACCTACTCCATGTTCTGCAGTGAGGTGGCACGTTATGGTTGGTTTAGAGCCTAACTTTCTAACATAGATAATAGTTATTGGAGAAGTATTATAAACGTTGATTACGTGGATTGTAGTATAAATGTCTACACCACCCAGTGTGGGTGGTGGTATTCAGGATTCAGGGATTCGGAGAGAGTGCCTGAATGTGATCTGTTGCACAGGTCTCTGCAGGTCAGGAGAAGAATGTGTTGATAAGAAAGAATAAACAATGAAAGAAAACATAAGAAGAGACGGCTCACGATCAGTTCTTCAAAATCTCTGGCTGGGGAAACAAAACTGTACATTCTCGGGTCACAGTAAGCAGCTGGCAGAGAAAAACATACAAAAATATTTTTTATAAACCCCAGAGCCCAGCTCCTGGGTGTATGGGCATCTACTTGATGTATTTTTACAGCCAGCTTCTCTACCTGGCCAGTGATGCCTCACCACAGTTCATGAGCCCAGCTGGGTTTACCTCCCTCCTGCCAGTTGGTCTTTTTCCATTAGTCCAGCTACCCCTGCAGTGCATTTACTGTCATCCACAAGTCAGTGTAGAGGCAGAGCACTGTCCACTTCCTTTGTTCAGTGATATCTAAAGCTGGATATATCCAGCTGGATGGCTTTCAGCTCTGCAACCTGGCTAGATGCACCTTGTCCCTCCACAGCTTCTGTGATCTGCCATATGGGACTCCATAACTTTCTATTTTCATAGACTTTCACAGCTTTCTATTTTTATATACTCCTATAACAGAGCAGGAACCATCACAAAATAGAGCATATATTGTTTATATTTACTAGTAGTTGATTATGTTGGGAGGCATCCTCAGCACATCACCTTTTCCTTCTCCACTCATGATAATAATCCAAAATTTTCACCTTTGCGCCAGTTCACTATAATTTCCAAGATCCCTGACCAATGGACATTTCCTGTTCAAGCTCACTGGGTGGTCAGAGCAATCTACTTACTCCATGTAGTATCAGTGCCATGATGTCTGTAAGGGAATTCCCCTTGGAACACTTGGTAGAGTGCCAGGAGGAGCTGTGCTTTGGTAGGAATCACTTCTGAAGCAGCTTGAACCTCTTCAAAAAAAATGCAAGGATCTAATTTTTAGTTAGGGTTAGCAGGCTGGATCCTTAGTATCCCCAGTTCCAGAAACCCAAGGGTCACGCTTGAGTCTCCGTGGGTAATTTTTACCAGAGATCCAGGAATGACAGCTCTCCTGGTAAGAGTGTAACTTTTACATATTGTTCTATCCTAACTGGCCCATGGGCTACTGCATTATCATCCCCTGTTCCACCCCCCAAACTGGGTACAATTATTAATGAATTCCCAGAGGTACCACCCCACACCCAGGCAGGAGAGCAGCACTGAACACACATTCCAAATGACCCTCAGTGCCCTTGCTGTTACCATATAATACAGTATATCACACAGTACAGCAACAAAGCCATTCTAATCCCTCTCCCTATTCTGAAAAAGGAATGTATGAGTTGGGTAGGGCACCCACATGCACAGGTCAAGCAACGTTGTAACCAGGGGGCTCTGTATCTAACACAAAAAATGCTTGGATCAAAATTGTTTCCAACTGGCTCTGAACAGATCAGTTGTTATCTCAAGCCTTCCTTTAAACATTGATTTAAACCCAGCTGGAAATAAAGCCTTATGCAGCTAGTGAGAGACAAAAGGCAGAAGTATGTTGAGATAACCATTTACTGGCCAACAGCAACGTGGTAAGAAGACAAACATTAGCAGCAAAAATACTGATAGCAAGGCTATATGGAGAGAGTGATTTACATGCAAAATGCTCACTGAGTTCAACCCCATGTGACTTCACCACAGTCAGAGCTGGAGCTGCCCCACCACTACATTCAAAGCTTGCTCCCTGGAAACAAGGAACAAAATGGCAGCAATCCTCCATGTGGTGCCTTATTTTCCCCCAAAGCCACATCCCCCTTCTTCGCAGAAATGTAAATCCCTTACTCCTGCCCCCACCCCATGATGGTGTGAATGGTATAACACAACAACCCTGAGGTGCCTGCAAGGCTCCAAGCTGCAACCCCTCAAGGGGATCTTTCAGAAAATTAACTCTTTGGCTGAAACTAGGACAACTTATACATTCTAATCTCACTAATTCAATACATTACAAGATGTATTATCCTAATTATAAAAAAAAAAAAAAATCCCTTTGTGTCAAATTATCCATGTAACAGTACTTATATCCATCAGTCTATAAGCCACTAAAACGCTCCTTCAGGTCGTTCCAACACAATCCACTCTGTGATTATATGACTTGATTTGCTCAAATAACTACACACAAAAGCAAATCAGCAACATCCAAGCAGAGCTCAAAGGAACAAGACTGCTCACCATCCTTATTCATCACCTGACTTGGCAAGACAGTCTTCCTCCTCACCAAAAGAGTCACTCACGTGTAACACGAGACAAAAATCCCAGTACAGCAATACTTTTATCTCACATCCCACACTGAGTCTGATCCTTTCAAAACAAGATGTTTTGACAGTGATGGTATATCATTGCTCCTATACCTCTGAAATATGAAACCTCTGGCTTGCTGGCAAGGTATGAATCACTGCCCTGGTTAGAGGAGAAAGAGTGCCCATACCTATACCCAAACTATATATTCCATACCCACCCACATAATTCCTGATGAACTGCTAATGGTGGATCATTTGCAACAGCTGCTCAGCACACATCTGACCTGCCAGGCTGCAAGCTGGGTATTAAACCCTGAGTGGCAGGACAGCATTTCTTTGTCCTCACATATTGACTCAATGTTATAAAGACACCCAGCCTAAGGGAGTCATCCTAAGGGAGAACAACCACCAACAATGGGCATCCAGAGCTGCTTTCGAGAAGACCACAACCATCATTTCAACATGGAAATTACTGCTTAATTGGACTGCAACCACCACCCCTGATCAACAGGGGCCAGGCTGTACTCTGACTTTGTCAGTTTAAGCCAGTGTTACTGTACTTTCAGCCTTTATTGCAATTTCCCTATCAAATTGTAACTCCAACTTCAAATCACTCACAAGGTACTTGTGTGGAATTAACTCCTCCAGCTAGTTTACCTTCCAACCAGCACAATCACCTACCCCATAAGACTTCAATATATGCAAATACAGACAGATCATTCTGGTGCACTTGCTATGGTTTGTCATTAGTTCACCCTTACAGAAATACACTGAATGGAACACACACTAAGCAGAACACAAACTTCACATTAAAAAATCCTAAATACTGGACTAAAGGTGATCGAATTTGTCATTTTGATAAATTAAGTCTACCACAGATAAAAATTGGGGGAATTCTGCCTTCTTTTACAGGGAAAAGAAAATATTTCTTTTCTCGAACTTAGGGCTTACATTACAACTACTCTCTTAAAATTCCCTAGAAGAAAACACTTGTAATATCCAAGATTTAGGACAGATAGTAAGATTACTAGATAAGTAAGTAGTAGACTAGTAAGATAGATAGTAAGAGGAAAAGGCAAATACAGTCTTCAGACCAATGGCGAGTCCTCTTGCCAAAGACCAGAAATTTATCCAAGAAGTAAAAATAAAAAACAAAAAAAACCCCACAAAAAAACAAAAACAAAAACAAAAACAAAAAAACCCCACCAAATAAAAACCAAAAAAAACCCCGCTTGGTTCTATTCATTTATTAGCACATATAAGACAAACCAGTTAAGCTAGAACTTCCTACAGAGCTGGGTGCTAAATGACATACTGGCAATTTTAAAACTGTTTAGTCATATTTTTTTAAAAACACCAGAAAGTAATTCTCTCTGCAACAATAGAGTAATTGATGATAAGTCTTAGAATGACTAATTTTCTGCATTCAACATTTAAAAAAACAGGGAAGGAACATTTTTCAGCATTTCTTGGGGAAGAAAAGGAAGTCTAATGCTATAACCAAGTTTATGTATCTGTATTTTTAAATTTTAGAAGTTCAGCACAGGTCAGTAGGTTATGAAACACACATAGGAAGTACACTGAAGTTAGAGTTTTGACACAGTCACTTGAAATCCAGATAAAACCCCTGAAACTTAAACACTCCACAGCAGAGCCACTTGTTACAAAATAACCATTTATTTGGTCTTTCAACGACTGTGGCAATCCCTATCCTCCAAACATCTATTATTCTCAATATAATTATTTTACTATGAAAACCTTCATATATGAGCAGTAAATGCAAAGGGTGAGGAGAAGAGGAAATAAAGTTTAAATGAGGTCATAGATAAACAGTAAATCAACAGCTGCTATTAGTTCACGTTAAAATATCTAAATATTTCACAAGAGGATAGATGCAAACTGGACAATTCTGAAAAATCATGTAGCTCACTTTGAAAACTCTGCAGATCTTTAGTTAATTAAGCAGAGATTGTTCAAGATATAATTAAACACAACTCCATTGTGCCATATCTTGACTTCTCTTCCAGTAATATACATATACTGTATCAAAATACCACAAACTTGCAGTCTGGTCAGATGCTGACACAGCACATGAAACAGATTAGTGTATCTCAAACTGCTGAAAGATTTATTAGAGATTAATACAAGGAAGAATTGTGCAATGCAAAACATCCCTTAACAAAATCAGATGTCTGATTAAACTCTTGGAGAAACAAATAGCTTTGATCAGCTGCAACAGGTGTCTTGTAAGAAACAAACTTTAGCAACAGCTTTTTACTCTTGGTTGCTATTTCTATGTAATTTAACCAGCAGTGGTCTTCTCACCCAGCCTAAACATTTTTCATCTACTGTGTGTCAGTGGCAACATCCCTAAAAGCAAGCATTCTCCTACTTTCCAAAATATTGTCCTCTTAATTTTCAGAATTATGCTGCCGTCAAATCATGGTCTGAATACCTGTGCAAATTAGCTCTCTCCAACTCTTTCTGTTTTGTACTGGCATTGTGTCAGGAAAAGGTAATTAATTCTTGACAGTCAGCAGTTTTCACATTTTCTCACCACCTTCATCTTTCTCAGTGAAATCAAAGTAGCAATTAGGATCCTCTTGGGTTACATTATCTGTGTAGCTTTTCATTGATATTTCAGCCTTTTGTCTTTTCTTGTTCTTTCTCCTTTCTCTTTCTTTGGCTGGATCAATTACCTGTGGCATACGTCAATTCTAACAAACAAACCAAATTTTTCCCTTGTGTAACTTCACTGACTCAAATGGCTCTAAACCAATTATAGATTCATTCAGGTACAGGCAGAGAAACATGCATGGTTATGCCAGTCTCATCGTCATTGGCTCGGCATCCCACTCCACACTGAATTCAAATTCCCCTCTCTTCTCTTCAGGCTTCCTCCCAGCTTAGCCTGGGCTCTTTTCTACTCCCTATGATTTCCTTTCTCCTTCCCAGCATCTCGGTACAAGACAATGCTCCTTGCCCTGAACGTGCAATGTCTCCTCATACAACCCAGATCACTAAACTCCCTTTCTTTCTGCAGGTCCTCCTCTGGCACCACACAGTTCACCCACTTACATCATCTTTCTTGACTAATAATTATCTTCACTTGTAAGAAAGGGAAAGACTCTGTATCTGGATGCATCTTCAGTTTTTCACTTCATCTTTCATCAGTCTGTGTTATATATTCTAGACTCCTGTTCTCCAATCCTTGTTTGTTTGTGAAACAAATAGCTCCATGTGGCACAAAGTTAACGAAACTTGCTTTCTTATGGCTAAGAAATTAGAAGTTGAGCAGGAGCCCTAGCCAGACCCCAGCTTCCCTCTGCAGTAACCCCAGTGCTCTCCCACATCTCCAAGTTATTCACATAGCTACTTGCAGAACTGAAAATATTGAGGGAAGGGTTTAAGAACCTGACCACTCTTTCAGTGTAACATATCAACCTGGACACATTTTAAGAAGTCACATAATTACAAAATTTGTTTTTATCAAGTTTGTTGTTATCTTGCAACAAAACACACTGGAGAGAATTACCCACATGAGTTCTCACTATGGCAATTAGACTGCAGCCTGAACATCCCTTCAGTCATGAACCCCCTCCCTAAGCCCTCTTCATGTTCACTGTTGAGTCAATATGACATACACCCAGATCCATGTTCTTTGATTAGGACAGTGAAATACTTGTAGGGTATATTGTCTTACTGCAAATCCTAAGAATCACGGATATTTCCATCCTCCTGGCTTTTACTAAATTACTGTGACAAAGTACAAGTGATGTAAAACCTTTTATGCAAAGCTACATCTTACCTTAAAGAGAAAGGCCATGCTGGCACAGGCACTGTCAGATAAATTCACTCTCCAGCTGGCACGGAAAGTAAAATTAAAAGGGACAAGTAGAAAAGCCCTTGCCTCACAGCCTTGGGCCATGGCAGCACACTCAGGCACAGGAAGCATTGTGAAACATTGCTCTTGGAGTGTTGTTGTCATCTCCTGCCCAGGGGATGCCCCAAGAGGCATCCATCACCATCATCTCAGTCCTTCAAGGATGCAGTACACACATGGCTCTCAGCTATATGACAGTGATTGGCTGCCATATGGAGAGTTACAAAAAGTTTGGCCAACGAAACCTGTCTCATAGTCTTTCGAAACTGGAAGAAGGATGATGTATAATTGCGCATGTGTTCATTTCTTTGTCCTAAAAATATACATTTACACTTCAGTTACTGTTTAAAAGATATCTAAGTTTCCTGCCAATAAATACTTACAAGGCCCTTTCCAAAAATATTCAGAGACAGCTCCAAAAAGTATTCAGTCTTCAGCAAAGAACTAAGTTAGTATTTAGTGCTTAAATATAATAGGTATTTTTTACATAACACTACACTTCTATTTGTGCAGCTCTACTCAAACCAAGATACCAATCTCATTCAATACAACAGAAGCTTTATTCAATACTGAAAAAATCAGGTTTCTGCTACACCGTCCATCCCCAATGCAATAGTGCTACACCACATTTTAATGAGTTCAAAATAAATTGAAATGTCTTGATTATGCCAAATATTAAATTTCACTATAAAATCTTACATTGTAAGTCTTCCCACCCACTAACTTATGCTCCTTTTCACTGATGACAACTGGATTATTTCAGCTGAAAAGCACAAAAAATTTGACTTATTGTGGGATTTTACTTCTTTCTACCGTCTCCCTTAAAGTACGTAGTAGATCTTTTTGTGTGCAGGTTTGCTAAAAAATTCAACAGTCTTGATCCAAAAGAGGCCATAACACCTGCTTGCTCTCTATTTCAATAAAATTTTACATATATTTTAAAAGAATTTGCAATTTTATGTTGATTTACTTATAGGCAATTTAATCTCATTTTAATGATTCTGATATAGATTTTTTTTTTTAATCTTTGGGCATGTAAGGCTGAAATGAAAGCCAATGAAAATCCAGACACTGCTGGAAGTCTGTGATGCTGTGTCCTGGTTACAGAAAAAATGGAATGGAGCTTTTAACACAGTTTATTCCATACCACACGCATCATGGCTGTGGTTGATAGGGGTGTGGTCCCAGCAGGAAAATCCAAGGAGCAGGAGAGGAAGTGTACCATCTTTTCCTGGCTCCCTCTTGGGAGAAGGTATCAGGGTCAGCCAGGTGGACCCAGCCGCTCTTCACCAGCATCCCATTCCTCAGAGCTGTGGCTTTAAGATGTGGTGCTGAAGGACAGCAATGCCGAGTCCAAGAAAACTGCTCCAGGGAACATTAGGAAAAAGGAGAGAGAGAAGGGCCTGCAGAGAGCTAAGCTCAGCTGAGCCGAGTGAGTGGTGGCAGGGCCAGACAAGGGTGTGCAGAACTGAACTGTTGGAGTGGTCCGAGGCGGTGGTGTGGTACAGGATTCAGAGGGGTTTGCTTGCCCTACTCAGACTGGGCTGCAGGGATGAGAACAGTATGCCAGCAGAGCACTTGTGGCCATATTGCCTTTTCTGGAATCCATACCAGGCACTGTGTCTGGGAAGCATTTTTGCTTTTATTCCCAGTGATACATAGCCTTTCGTGGGTGGGACACCCTCTTTTCACATACGTTTCTCACTACTGATATTGCTATATTGGTGGTTATTGTGATTTTAATAAATTGTTATTTTAACACATAATCTCTTCTTATTGTCTCTCCATTTCCAGAAGGTACAGGGGGAAAGGGGAAAAGCTTGCTTGGAGTTTGGTTCCCTGCAGCTGTTAAACCAGCACGTACTATAAGTAAAATCTGGATTTGAAAAATGCAAGTGGTTCCAAACTCATGCTACCAGACGTGTAGTCCCAAATCCTCAGAGGGGTGTAAAGGCCATGACTGAGGTTAGGCAGGGACCTTACTGCCCTGGGGTACAGCCTGTAAGCGTGCAAGACTTGACTCCAGATGTACACTGAACTGGAAACTCCAGCTGCTCACAGTACTTGCTCTGTTAACACATCACTGAAGAGTACCAGGCATACTTGAAGACTATCAACAATGCTTTATAGTTGGAATCTTATTTCCCCAAATATCTTATAACTCAATGAAGCGGGTGAATTAAACTAAATTTGATAACACAAGTGAGATTATACTTCTGAGTTGAGAAAAGCAGTGAATGTGCTTATTATGAAATAGCAGACAAGCTATTCTGTTTCAGATCATCCCTCTGAAACAAACACAATCAGCAGCTCTGCAAACTTCATCCACACACAATCTTTTTTTATTATCAAAACCATCATATCTGGTATCCAGGCACAGCCCAAATTAATACTAGAAAATACTTGGAGGAATCGGCCATAATCCTGCAAATTAAAAACAAGTGTTAGAAGGCCTAAATTGATTTGATTTCGCAGTATTCCTTCCAAATGCTATGACTGTACCTTGTTCCAAGCAAGAGTAATGCACTCACAACTAAAAAGCACTTGACATATTTCATAAATATTTACAATTCTTTACTGAATACAACAGCAGAACAACACTGAAGAAAGTCACACATTTTCATATTGCTAGATGCAGCAGCCTTTGAAGCAGAGTAGTGTCCTGTCATCTCCAACAATAGTACTTCAATACTTAAAATGTGCAATACATTCTTGTGAGCGAGGGGTTTGGGGAGCAAGGGATTCACTACTGCAGGGAAATGCCCACTTCACAGACACCTGTCACAATAGTCCCACCTCAATAAGCAATGATCTAAACCCCTCACAAGCATTATACAAGAGAAAATCAGTTAGTAAATACTGTTAGATAAACAGTAGTTTCCAGTCAGGCCAGTGATGATAACCAAAGCAACCCCATGATGTAAAGTTTAGCTCCCATATTTGTGAAGATGAACTCCTTTGACTTCTGCAGAGGGACATTGAAGTACCACTGACTTCAAGGTACACTTGCAAATCGCTGCAGAACTACAATCATTCTTCATTAGCATACGTCTTGCTCTGGCAGCAGCCAAATGCATTTATACAGCCAATTTTTGACAACACACAGAGCATGCTTTTTACTTCAGCCACTCATTTCTCCCTGATTATGACAGAAGACACTTTATAATAAAAGGCATTAGTCAGTTATTCCTGAAAAAGGTGGATGACTGCTTAGAATTGCTTAGAATAATTAGATCTTAGAAGATCCAAAAATACTCATAATGTTTTGCACTTTCTTGCAGTAAATTTTTTCCAAGATTCAGCATCCCCTATCAACAGTAGCTTCATCATGTAACTTAAAAACTGACTTAAAAACTGATAGTTGGAAGAGTTATGGTTTTGTTTACTGCCTTCTCCCAATAACCAGAACGATGGTCTTACAGACTGAACCGAGAGCTGCAGGAGACAGTACCCAGTGTGTAATTGCCAAATAATTACCTACCGCCTATTAAATGTGTACTAGAGGTCGTCGTTTGTGTTCCTTGCAGAAATCAAAAAAACATAGTAATTCAAATCTGATAACCAAACAAGGCACATAGCCGAGGTTACCTGAGGAAAAGCCGAGCTGCATGTGTGAAGAGCAGACATCAACAGAGACGGCCCTCACAGACGTGTGAGGCGGCCACTGGGGAAAGGCGTGAGGGCGAGGGAAGCCTTACTCCAGCCTTCGAGACACCTTTCCTCTGCACGGTTTATGCAGGGAAGGTCTGAGGGAGGTGGCTCCTGCAGCGGAGCAGGAGCACGGCTGGCAGCGGTGCTGCCCCGGCTCGGGCTCGCCACACGGCCCGTCACGGCGGGGCGGGATGCGGGGCGGGATGCGGGACCCGAGCCGTTCCCCCCTCAGGCGCAGGGCGCTCTTCAACAGCGAGCGGGAGGAGGGCTGAGACTCAGACGCGGCCGTCCTTCGCCGCACCTCGGTTCTCCTTTCCCCAGCGGATGCCCTCCCACCTCTCCTTACCTCAGCTCCCTTCCCACCTCCTCCCCCCTCCCCAGGGATTACCACCCCACCCGGCCGACCTCCCCGCCCGGCCCCGTACGCAGACGGGCCGGCACTCACCGCGCTGCTCTCGCCGTCCTCCGTCCGCTGGTCCTGGATCCTGCCGGCGGCGGGCGAGCCCTGCAGCAGCTGCTCCAGGCAGGCGGTGCTGGGCAGCGAGGAGCTCTTCTGGTGGGACAGGTGTGCCCCGGGCCTGCGCCCCTCCCTGCCACCCGCCTGCCCCTCACCGCCGGCGGCGGGCTCCGGGCGGCGGCCGGGCGGCGGCCCCTTGCCTTGGGGAAGCAGGTGTTCCCGCAGGCGGCGCAGGGCGGAGCCGGACTCGCCGGCCGGCTCTAGCGGCTCGGCGGCCGAGCAGCATAGGTTGGGCTGGGAGGACGAAAAGACGCGGTCTAGCACTTGCCGCCGCCGCCCCTTGAAGCCGCTCCACTTGCCGCCGGGCTGGAGGTCCCCCTTGCCGCTGGCCGGCGGCGGCGGGGCGAGGGGCTCCGCAGTGCGGCGTTCGGCTGCTGGCCGCCCGCCGCCGCTCCGGCCCTTGCCCCCCAGCTGCAGGTTCTTCCACAGCCGGGCCTGGAAGGAAACCGCCGGCTCTGGTTCGCTGGGCTTCTCCCCCGTGGTCGCTCGGGGCTCCTTGCCCTGTTCCATTCTTCTCCTCCTGCCACGGGGGTGGCAGCGGCAGCAGCAGTGCCCGCCGGAGCCTGTCGCCCTCTCTCGGGTGCGGGGCGGGCCGAAACGGAGCGGCGCCCGCTGCCGGAACGAGCGCAGGGCTCCGCCGCACCGCCCCCCGCTCAGCGTGGCGTGCCCGGGGGAGGACGGTGCTGCAGCCGTGATGTTGAAGAGAAAGGAAGGACGGAGCTCCCGCCCTGGCCCGTCTGGGCAGAAAGTTAGCCACCCTAAGCCCACCACCCTGGGTTGTCCCTCGGTAGCGGCGGGCAGCGCAAAGCCTGGCAAAAAAAGTTACCGGAGAGGCGCAGGGGGAGCGGCGCCTCGCAAATAGACAGGTGCGGCAATGCAGGTGAGGACTTGGCGGGAGGGGGCTTGCCCTGCCCACCTGCCCACCTGTTTCCTGCAGTGCAGACAGCCTCCCCGTCCGGGATGCTGGGAGGGCACACGCCCCGGAGGATGCGGGTGGCGGAGTGTGAGCGCCCAGGGACTGCAGTCTCACCCACATCCCTGGGTGAAGGTGGGAAGGTGAGGCGGCTCCCTGGCAAGCAGGCATCATCCCCGACCTGCCGTAACTTTGTGGAGGAAAGGTTCAGTGGGATTTGCTCATGCACACGTAGAAAGTGCTGAGGGAAATACGGGCCTCGTCACCGGCTCTGTCCTTCGGCGGAGCCCAGCCTGGCAGGACCCACCAGGTATGGGCAAAAAACCCCTCAGCCCGTCTGCCATTCTCCTCTTTTTGAAATTAAATAAAAAAAAGTTTTCTTAACATATCATGCTGTACTATTAGCCCCACCGCTGTATTTTTGGATGTTACTTTTTAAAAACCATGCCAGCAGTGTGATTTCAAAAGAAATCTTTCATGTTCCATGAAACAAACAAGCGAAACCAATCTTAGTGTGTACAGTGAGCCAAGTGTGCAGTGTACTTTCGGGTTTCATTAAAAAGACGCTTCTTACAATGGAGGATTTGGCCTCTTATATTCAGCTTCCCCAATAAAGTTTGCAATTAGGCATTTAATAGTGCAACCTTTCCTGAACAGAATATGAGGAAAATTAAAATGGGTGCTTCCAAATCATCAGGGCCTTGGGAATTCAATCTACAATATTTGAGAAAATAGCCAAAATAACCTCCATACCACTGGAGGTTATTTTTGAGGAATTGTGCCAATAAAGTGACATTTTAGGACCAGAAAAAAAAGCCAAAGATAGTCATAGAAAAAAAAAATTAAGATATAAAATTATAGATAAGTCAACTGACTTTGATATCTGTAAGTGAATCCAAATAATCAGGTTCTAACTACCTGAAAGCAAAAGCATCAGGCTGCAAAGCTCAAATGGATCAAGGTCTGGAAGAAGCTGATGTGTCCAAATGTCTGAGTTGACAGACATTTAAAGACAAATGTCTTTAAATTAAAGAGGGAATTCACTGAAATGAAAACTATTTAAAAGATTTGTTTTCTTGTAAATAATGAGTTTACTCAATGAGCAAGAATCAAAAGAATTAAAAAATAATTTTGTTTGCCAGCTACACTGGGGAAAGTGAAAAAGGCTAAAAATTATTTCAATATACGTATCTGCCTTGTGTTTGACTTTTTTTTTATTTCCACCTTACACTTAAAACATAAAATAAGTAGCTTTTCAGATAAGTTTTCCATTAAAGTGATGTCTTTACAAAACCAATAGATACAGGAAGACTGCAACAGTGCATTCAGAAGAACTTACTTTACTAAATATACTGAACTACTCTCATACTTTTAAATGACAGTTATTTTAACCAGTGATCACTTTTTCCTATTTAAAAAAAAACCCAAAACCCACAGAAATTTGTTGATTGTATAGACATATTCTCTTCTGCAACTAATATTGGAAGTACCTGGAAGCTTGTAGTCTGGGAGGAGTGTAATCAAGGAGTGTAATCAGCCTCCGTGTGGCTTCTGCTGTGTTTTTATGACCCATGCATTGAGTGGTACCAAGTAACATACTGACAGGCATCCTGATTCTTTTTCCACAAAAGCCACCATAAACTTTCTTTACATTTTATTGTGTCATTACCGAATCTGTCTAACCTGCCTCCTTTTTATCCAACCGGCAAGTAGATTTGCTTACAAAGAAAAGGGTCAAAGTATCTGTTTAGCTGCAGAAGCACTAATTGTCCTAGAGGCAAAAATCTATCTGGGCTGACAAGACAGTAAATGGCTGTGCTGCAGCAGCAGGCAGAGTAGGATTATTCTAAAATTAATTCAGATCAGGTCACCATAAACAGTTTTACAACAGTGTGAGTCACTCTGCACATTGAATTACCTGAGCTGTATTTGTTTGTTAAAGTTGAAACAAAATTTGGCAGAAAGATCACAGCAAAACTTCAAGCAGAAATCTCAACATTTAACAAAAACATGGATTTAACACCTGTATAGATGAGAACAATACTTCTAAATACACAGGTTAACCTTTATTAACCTTATAAATAAGGACATCAGAAAATATTTCTTGATGCCATATTGCTTAAGTATTTTGCAGGCTAAAATAAAACAGGACAACAGTGACAACAAAAATAGTTTTTTTGATATTTCAAACTGGAGATCAAGAATGTCTTCTTTATTTCCAGCATATCAACTATACATGTCAAAAAGGAAGAACATTTTCTGAGGAAGGCAACTATCAGTCTCCTCAGAACTATAATTCATATATATATATGTTATTACTCTAAGTATTTTGATCAAAATTTATAAAACAAATGACCACTCAAAGCTAAGCACTGTGCATTTTTTTAAAAAATGTATTTTCTAATACTTTTGCAGCCTAAGACCCAAAGCCCCAAATTTCTCCAGTGCTTTAGATCAAATAAAAAATTTTGATTTGGTTTTACGTATTTCTTGAAAAAGATTGAAGTTACTTTGTTGCTTCTGATATTTAGGTCATTATATATATGTATTTATATTTAGAAATATACTTAATTTTTTAGTAAACTATTTTGTTTGAAACACCCTTCCTTTCCCTATCATTCAGAATACAGCAAAGATGGTAGTATTTTGAAATACATGCCAGACATTTATGGAGACAGTATTTGTTTAAAGATGGCCTTAGGCTCAAAAACCTGAGACTTTGGTCTTCTTGTCCTGGAACCATATTTTTAACCCCATTTGCGCATTATTTTGCCTTGTTCTTTCTCAATGTTTCTTCAGCCTGAATTACTATAGATTTGTGTTTCCTTTTTATTCATCTGAGTTATGTTTCAGATCTGTAAGACAATTTTTAAGTGTAGCCTCAAATGTTGTGTTCTGTTTGGTTTTCTCTCCACAATAGCAATGGAATGTTGGTGTCCTACTAACAAAATTCATGTCTTACATGATGAATAGTATCTCAGATGACTTGTCCCCAACCTGTTGTAAGCAAGTTTCACATTACAAAGACAAACATACGCTCTTTAACTCTTCTTGTCCATGATTATTTTTACCTGAATCTTCTAATTAAGTTTAGCAAAAGAAATTCAGTATAGAACATTGATGCCAGAATAACTGAGGGCTTTGAAATTTTAGAAGTATTTAAACTGTGTCATATGATTGGAAGCTTCAGGCAAGCTTAGCTATAAACAGTATTTTAAATCCTTTCTTCACCCACAAGTACACAATACTGAGTACATTTCTTCTTGGATTTTGTACAAATAATTACGCTCCTGCCACATATAGCTCCTCCAATGTGATTAAACATAGCGTCTCACAAAGCCAATTGTAACTTAGCTCTGCAAAATGCTCTATTACCTTAATGTAGTTTTGAGTATTTTTAACCAGAAATTGAATTTTTTGGGATGTAACAATAATAATATACATTCAGCCATTAATCTAGGACAGTGCAGTCATCGAAGTTTTTCGTGAAGCGGGAGGACCTTCTTTATGGGAAAGTACCATGAAGGTTATAAGTTGCACTGCTATGAAAAGCTGATTCGATTTACTGGAGATTGATTTCCTTTCCTTTCATGTACATCTTTGTCTCTAATATTTTAACCATATTGCTAGTTTTCTGCTCATGTTCTTTAGCTATTTGTCTGACTGTTGTTTTTGATCCCTAACACAGTTCTTCTGTGTAGTTCCTTCTACAGGAAGGTCTAGTGCAGTTCCTGGGAATAAAGGAAAGAAAAAGCCAAGTAACAGAGCTCAGCACTGGTCTGTATAGGCCACGTGCAGCACTTCAAATCATGTAGGCAGCCCATATACCACTAGACATGCAACATTGGGAGATCCAGCAAGATATTCTCACAGCTGAGAAGAGACAGGCTGCCCCTAAGTATTAAGATCTGGCACTCCTTCCAATGTTAGCAGACATTTTATCTTCAGAAAGGGAAGGACAGGGCGTAATGGCTTTAAATGGAAAGACAGTAGATTTAGATTAGGTATTAGTAAGAAATTCTTCACTGTGAGGGTGATGAGGCACAGGAACAGGTGTCCAGAGAACCTATGGATGCCCCAGCCCTGAAAACATTCAAGGTTAGACTGGAAGAGGCTCTGAGTAATCTGGTCTAGTGGGAAGTGTGTCTGCCCATGGCTGAGAGCTGGAACAAGATGACCCTTAAGGTCCTTTCCAACTCAACCATTCTATTAAGCTATGATTCAGATTGCACTACTGAACATACAGGTCTTTTTTTAAAAAATGAATTCTGGCCTAGTTTTTCATCATCAGTATTAGAACTAAATAACCAGTGATGTTAGAGTTAAATTGTAGTATTAATTTAGAAGTTTTCAGTGAATCTTTTTGGCACTAGTCCCTGACAGTTTTCATGTTTCTGTTGAAACATCTCCAATGGTGAATCTTTTTCCATTCTTACTAGTTCTTTCAGGTGTCTCCTGTTGACTCTACAGGGATGTATGAGGAACTGAGTATGTACACCAAATACTGCACTACCCAGAACATTTGCTGACCTTTACACTTAACCGCTTTTATTTCAACTACCATTGAATGAATTTGGAGAGAATGATTTTTTTTTTCCTTTCTTAAACTTTTACTTAATCACAGATTATCTCTGCTTAAAATCATTTCCCCTTCCAACAGCATTCTATGCTGTCAGTATCCCAAGGAGATACAAGCATCATAGCATTTTTTTCCATTAATATTGCTGACATTTAGAACTGCCTCCTGATTCTGCAAGTGGCACTGGGGTGCTGCACAGCAATGTGCAATTTCAATTCCATTTGTAAATAAAAACTCTAAAAAATTCATGTGATCTCCTTCATTTCCTCCTCATCCTAGCTCTGGCATAAGGAGAAGTAGGAAAGGAAAAGGTTGATTGGAGAATCATTTGGAGTTGCATGGTACTATATCTATTATATAATATATATATATATATATATATATATATTATATATACATATATATATAATCTGACTCACACGTCTTTTCGTTCTTTAGTCAAACTGTTAAGCTCCTTTAAATATAATTCCATATAAATTTCTACTTTGGTTCCTTTTTATTCAGAAATTAGTAATGAAGTATTAATACAAAGCTGTAAATTCTTTACTGTTATAAAGAAAACAACCTATATAAACCCACATTATGACTCTTTCTTGTTTTGAACATATTACATATATCTGGATATATAGATTGTCTTTTCTTAAATAAATTCTATCACAGACCATAGTAACTTCAGGAGCAGAATGTAAATATTTAATTTTCCAATCTTTGGAGTTCATCACATGGTCTTATGTTACACATTATAAAAGACCAGCCAAGTTTAGTGTATTTTAAGGAATAAGCAATATTTCTTGACTGCTGTATTTCTGGAGTACTGGCTTGAAATAAAATTGTGTCAATTCTAAACATCCATTATTTTAATGAGTTCAGTACTATGTCTGTTTTTTCCCTGTTGTTTGACCTCAAGTATCTCTCTTTACTGCATTTCAATCTGAACATTCCATGATCTGACATTATATTAGCCCTGGACCTGCCTTGTTTATGTACCCATCTTCTCTGCATCTCCCAAAGAAGTTAATTGCTGCTTTTTTCCTGAAAAACCCTTAACTGCTTTCTTAAGAATACCCAGGATTTTTTAAGTTGGCATTATTATTCTAAATACATATTTTCCCTCTCCTTTGCTAAACTTCTGTTCTTGGAAAATGGTTGTCTTCATTTCTACTGCTTGCTGTTGGCACATTTTTGATTTCTTCAACCAGCAGCTATATTACATGGCTCCTACAAACTATAAATCTGGTTGTATATAGCTGCCTGATTTTTTCCACTGAGTCATACTCCTTAAGCTGTTTCCCTGTCCAAGGACATTGAAAGCTGTCTGTTATGGAATTCAAAAATACCTTGGTTCTTAATTTTAACTGAAATTTTTAATGCCTATTTTATCTGCAAATTCAGCTTTCTTGTTATAGCTGCCTATGAAGTTACCCAAATAAAAGGTCACTTGGCTGTTTCTGTCCTTATTTTTTTTTTCAATTTGGCTGTCTCCATACTTTTTTTTCGTTTTTCTATTTTTTATAATTTCTGGCAGCACTGAGAATCAAAAGAGATTTCTGTAACTGTATAACTGTGCTCCAATTGAATATCTGCTAATAAGATTTTTGCTTTGATGTATCCTTTCAGCTGCAATCTTATTTGACTGCCACCCTTCAGGCTTTGAGAACCTTTGTTTCAAGCCACAGTGGCCCCTTTTACCAGTCCTAGAGTGGCAAGATTTTAATCACAGCCCCAAAATTCTGATACTTGACATGACAAAGCTGCCATTATCTCTTTATCTGTCATCTCCAAAATCCTCCTCAGTACCAGGACACATCTTTGTTGCTGTCAATACTGGTTTATTCACTGCTATGAGCTTCTCTCCCTTTTTATGTTTTTTCTCCTTTAAAATATTTGGGTATTTTATTTTATTTTATTTTATTTTATTTTATTTTATTTTATTTTA